>OY728156.1:1878909490-1879299490 GCA_963277665.1 Viscum album | reverse complement strand
CAATAAAATCACTAAGTAAAGCATAAACATTAATTTTTCTATACTAGATGAAAAATCTGAATCAAGATGTGTTTTAAAATTTTAAACCTAACTTTAAGGTTAACATTTACTAAATATAAAGTGTTCATTATAAAATAAAATGGTTTAAATCACTCTTTTACTACTTAAAATAAGTGTACTTGGTTTACCTGGAAATCATAATTTTGATTAAAACAAAAAATGAGTAACTTTGAAAAGGTAATAGATTTTTAAAAACAAAGATTTTATTTATAATCCTTGTATAAAACCAGAATTAATTCTAGTACTTACTATAATATAAGTAGTTTATAGTTTCCAATAAATAATTTTTATTTAAAACAAAACATGAAGAAATTTTAGTAAAGGGTAAATTTTATGAAAAAATTTATGGTTCTAAATATGAGAATATATAATCACTAAAAACCATAAAAATCATAATCAAATCATTTCTTAAAATAAGAGTATCCTTTTAATTTCATAACCACTGGTGTGGGATCTTAACAAATTTTTAATTAATATCATTTACTTATAAATCATGTAAGTTCAAGTGGGAAGAAGTTATATCCTTGTTAGAATATGATAAAGATCAAAAAAAAATAATTCTCTTCAAATCATAGTAATTTTACTCAATATTTTAATTAAAAAATCACTCCATGAGTATGAAAAGGATTTTAAGATAAAAAAAATGAATTCATATATAAAGGGGAACATCAGTAGATAAATAAAACATATAAATTTCTCAAATTATGAAACTTTTATAACTGAAAAATGAAACATTCTAAGGAAATTTTATAGATGAAAAAAAGTAAGTCTTTTGATATAAACAAGTTAAACATAGACAAATAAAGTTTTATCAACTATAATATAACATATAGAATAATATATGAAAATCTATAGAATATAATAAAAATAAGTTATAATATAAACTATGCTTAACTTACTTAAATTAAACATTAACTTTAATAGAAAATGTTTAACTAAAAATAAAATTTATATAAGGTCAAAAATCATGGGCTTTTAAGAAAATAAGAATAAATTAAAACCATTTCATATTTTCATAAGAAACCTCATTTAACAACTTTTTATTGATGTATCAAAATATCATTTAAAATCACTCATTCGTACTTTTAAAAAAAAAATTGACATTGTTATTCATTTAGAAAGAAAAAAATAAATAGTCATGCCACGAGCATTGCTTGGGAATTAAACCGATGTTTTGAGACTCCCTAACTTACACATTATCTTGATTTCTGAATATAATTATCACAAATCTACACTACAATGGACACCAAATAGTCCTTATTAACCATTAAAAAATAATCCATTACTAAAAAATTGATAATAAAAAAATTTCAGAATTAAAGAAACATTAAACTTCAAGAAACTATAAGAAGATAAATCCAGAAATACATCTAAGAATATAGAAAAAAAGAAGAGGAAACACTAATTTTAGTGATAATTTAAAAATTCATTGGTGATATCACCATCCAAAATCTCCTTCAAAAGAAAGGACAAATAGAAAATAATAAAGTAGAATAAAAGAATAGTGGGTCAAGGAAGAATCACCATAGTTTGGTCTTAGAAAATCTTCTTGAGTCATCCCAAAATCATTTGTTAAAATAGGTGGATAATACCCTGAAATTCCATAGATAGGGATCTAAAATAGATAGAGAGAATGGTGTTCAAAGGGCATAATAAAAGGGGTTAAATGGGTGGATGTAAAAAAAGAACAAAGTTTCCTTCTTTAAAAAACTAAACCAGTGTTTATCAAGTACCTAGTTCAGGTTCATCGGGTACCCAATCTCACCCATAGGGGACCCTACCCTCTACCAAGCACACTAGGTACCTAGTTCCACATGTAGTTGTAAAATTGAATATTCCACCACTTATAGCCTACCCAAACCTCCAAACCTCCCACCAAACATCAAATCACACATGAAAACATCTAATATTTCATCCTCAAACTTCATAATCCACTAACAATTCTAGAAATGAAAAATGATCACTCATAGAGAACCCAAAAGTTAAAAATGTAATGTGTTCCCATTAATTTAAATTCCTAATAAAAACTAAAACTCCCTTTAAATTAGATCACCAAGTACATGGTTCGTTACATTAATGTTAAGAAAGAATGATATTTATTTAAATAGTAAAAGGTATTAAGATTTTGGTAATCCCAAATAGACTAGATTGTACTATGTACTTCATTAATAGTTTCATAAACATAATGTGGTACAAATTTTAGTGGTAGCCAATTATAATATAATAAACTTCCCATGTGATGATGATTTTGATTGATGAGTCTGAAAACATGAGGGGAGTCAAAAATAAAATATACAATATATAAAAAATTTAACTAGATTACATAACATAGTAACCATATAAATTAATTTATAGAAAAAATTATAGATAAATAATTTAAAAGTATATAATATATTATGAGTAATAAGAAAGAAATTTTAATCTAGTTAAAAATAATTACATTTAAATTTGTATGTGTTCTTGATGAAATTTTAATAATTTAAAAATATGTAGTCATGTAATTACTAAATTGATAAATTTATAAGGATTAATTATAATTTAATCTAAATAATGAAAGAAACTAGAAATACCATTCCTAAGAAAAACCATGATAAAAATTAAAATCATATATAAATAAAAAGAATAACTTCTATAGTGTGACACGGCCAGAAGAATCCTATTATATATCTTTTGATAAATATAATTAATGAAGATCCCTTATAGGTATCCAAAAGACTCCCTCCTCCATGGTGTATCCATGGGTTGAATTAATCACCCATTATCAGGGAAGGACCCTCCAAAATCCCATGACATTTTAGTGCCTTTGATAGTAAAGGAAAGGGAAGGAAGAGAGCTTCAAGGGAGTGGGGGAGAATCAAAAATGGCTTAGGCATGCTACAGTGATCACTATCTCATAGTGACTTCTCATTTATATATCCATTAAGGGAACTCCCTGATCACCTATATCATTAACTAAAATTTTATGAAATATTAAAGTAATGTTATGGTTACAAACCATTTGTTACCTTTTTCCATGAACTTAACATTTAAGTTTATTGATTATCTCTGTAAATGATAGCTTATATAGAAGAGTAAATTAGTGTTAATGTATAAAATTCATTTTCCATAATCAGTGATAACATATCATGTTAATCTCACAATAAAAAACTTCAAAAAATACTATATTATATCACATCCAATCATAGAATACCGTTAACTAAGTCAATGTCATTGTGATATCTATATATCATACCAAATGATATTCATAAACCATGAAATATTATTTGGTATCTATATGTCCTGTCATGTGACATATCAATATCATATATGTAGTAACTCGAACCTAGTAATCTTATATATAGTGTATACTACCATTATATTAGTATGATTACAAGGAATCAAATCCCAAAGGACTGGAGAGTTTAGTATTCTTGGTAAACTAGATACATATATGAGTCTTGTATTACATATAAATACACTAATTAAAATATAATATCTATTTATTTTGAGGATAAATTTATTCTATATAGTGTATCCTTGCATATCATTCCTAGTATACTTCTTTGATTCTTGGGGAAAGGAAATAAAATAAGGGTGAGATAAAATTCTCAGTAAGGGTTAAGCATAGCAGAAGCAATGATGAATCAATGAAAATAGTCAACGTGGAAAGGTAATAACTAAATACACATTTCATAAAATCAATAAACTTTAAAGGAAGTGTTTAAACAAAATGTAATGTTAAATAACTAAAAACATGTTCTATTAAAATAACTAAATAAGGCATAATCAATATGGAAAGGAAAATAATTGAATACATTGAATTTAATCAATGAAATGAATATGTAGATATGTTGACACAAAATCTCATGGATAAATATTAAATGTATCAAAATGAAATAAATTTTTAATTTCTGGGTGTCATGTTTCTCAGACACATGATACATTTACCATAAATACCGTTCACATGAAAGTTTAATTCTATGGGTAGAAACTCATCTATTCTACTTTGAAACAAACTGGAAGGGTTTGTTTCCAACTAAATTCATCTCATGAGACTATCGATGCATCATGTGGATTACTTTAAACTATACCCAACCCATAAGGCTTATATTAATTGGTCACCATCCTATAGTGCTTGTATTATTCAGTCCCCAAACCATATAGTGTGTGTCCAAATCATTTAAATAAACAAAGTTCTATATAAAATATCTGTATTGAGTAAAGGATATAGATTTATCAATATTTCCCTAGTCAATCAAATAACTATTGAAGTAAACATCATATATAAAAATTATATATGGTTTATGTAATAATCATATCCATAATAAATTATATTAATAATTATGGTAAATTCAATGTTTAATGATCATAGGAAATTTAATATTTCAAGGGGACAAACAATGAAATTAAGGAAGTGAATTTTAATATTATCCTTGGAAAAATCAATCATAAACCATCCAAAGTAATAATAATGATGGTATCAATAAAAAATTTCTCAATTGGTGTAAAAATAAATGGTTTTTTCCACTGAGGAGTAGAAATACTATAAAAATATCTTTTAAAGATATTCTTAAGGAAAATATCCTTTTTATTTTGAAAAAAAATTGAAAATACTATTATTTTAAAATAAATTTTGAAAACATTTTATTGAAAAATAAACCTTTTAAAATTACAGAAGAATCTTCAAATAAATGGAGTAAATCTATACATGTTGTATGAGGTAAAAAAAATATTCCTTTTTCACGGTAAAAGGTTAGAAAAGTGCCTTGTTTAAAAAGAGATAAGAAGATTCCATTAAAACATTTTTAAAATAAAAAAAATTGTAAATATGTATTTAATAATTTATTTTGGGATGGATAAAACATTTATTAAAACCTTTTTAGAAATATGGTTTTTATAAGAAAATAGGTTCTCTGACTAAAGAGAGAAATGAAGTGGGATTTTCTTAAAAAAATTATGAAACATTTTTAGTACCAAAGAGTAAAAAAATTTACTATTACTTGAAAAGGTCATGAATAACCAGAGGAGAAGAAAATTATAGGTTTTATTTAATAATGATCCAATAATTTCCTCTGATGTAAATTCAAGTATAAATAATCCCACACAGGATGAGATTGTGAAAAAAACCCTTGAAAATAACATAATGTAGATGTGAGAATCAGTAAATGAATAAGTTATGTGTGTCAAATGTAAATAAAAATAAAACAATTTTAAATAAAAAATTATATTTTAAAAAGTTATTACACATATAATAATAGAATATTGATGACAATGAGGAAGTAATATAAGTCAATGATAAGGAATTGGGTTATGATATTCTTTCCTACTTGGTAACTTTTAACTCAAATCCCCTTAGAAAAAATAATTAAAATTTAAACTGAAAATTACATGAAGATAAAACAATTCATGATATAATATATCAAAATGGTTAGTATATACACCACATAAAATAAATAAGTGGTGAATATAAATTTTATCTCACAGATGTAAAAAAGCGAGATCAAAATCTATTACATTGTGTTTCCTTTTTGGGTAAAAATAATTTAAATTAATGTCCAATGGTTTTAAACATGTTAATAACTTATTATAAAACCATATTAATATTTATTATATCATATATGTTCTTATTATAATATCTTATTACTCATTTGTTAGTAATATTCCAGTATTTTTACTATTTAGAGTGTTAATTGCCTAGTTTTTCAAGTATGTTTTGACATGTTACTTGTTGTTCCTATAATTTATTCATCATATCTATAATTTAAACCAAGATTTAATTATCACATATATCTAGTAAATATTTATTTATAATAATCCATAATATTTTGGAGATAATAAATGAAATGCATTGTTCATGGAGACGGTAGGTCGTATGTATGCATGAATGCTACTTTTATTTCCTTATCATGTTAAAAGAATGAAAATTAAATGATATGTATGTATTTTATAATTAAATTATTATATTTTTATAATATATGTTTCATAGGTTTAATAAAATTATCCTTTATACATTCCATGTATATTGTGAATGAATCGCATCACTTTGAGGGGGCGGTAGTCAACACTTCCACAAATGATGTTATAGTATTTACAAAAAATGGAAAGCATAACAGTATATTTTATATAAATTTTAAATAACATAAATACAATAAAAATATTTTATATATCATATATAAATATTTTTTCCATCATAATTCCCAACTATTAGAGGTGGTAAAGTAAAAATGAATGACATCATTTTGTGAGTCAGTAGTTCGTCATACACATAAACGGTAAGTTCATTACCCATTAGATGGAACTGTGTATGAGTGTAGGTATAAACCTTAAAATAAAAACATCTCAGTACATTTAGGATACTAATTTTATTATATAATCCTGTAATAAGAATATTTTAGTGGGTTTGGAGTGTAAAATAATATAAAAGATCTTGAGAGAGGATAGTGCCTCTTATTTAGGTAACTCCTTTTGGTTTGCACCAAAGGTATTCCATGGATAGATTTCTGCCCAAGGTGACACTTATAAGTTTATTGGAGGGATTTTTAGGAGCTATTTATTCAGATATTGTTCGATCCAAAGTGTCTTGATATGTGTGAGGAAGTAGAATGGGTGAGTACCTTTTTATAGTGAATGAGGAGTGGAATTCTTATAAATTTTTTACAAGGGACTTCCACCCACATTTTTCCTATGACAAGTGGATCCAATAATGAACCAAATTCGATAAAAGTGAGTATATGGTCTAAATATTAACTTAAAATGGTATTTTTACAAGTTTATAGGTCATTATTTTCTCTTAATTTTATGGTTTAGTCCCTTGTTAAGCAAATTTTTCTCTTAAACATTATAATTAATTTTAATTACATTCATTAATATTTTTTGGTAAAAAAAATTGAACTTATTATAAATTATAAGTTATTCTGATTCCAAATATGGAATCCATTTTTTAAAATTCAAATCACATAATTGGAATAAATTAATTTAAATTTAATCCCGCAAAAGGGATGACAAATTGGGTTTTTAAAGTAAAAATATATAAAATTTTCTGTGTTTTTATTTTTAATTTAAGAATAAAATTGATTCAAATGAACTAAATTGGATTAATTTATAAAAAATTGATCTAATTAAACTTTAAAACAAATAAAAAATATATTTTAACCTTATAAATAAATTAGGTGAAAAAACAGTTTTGAATTAAAATTCAGTATTTTTCATTATTCATCGAAAAATGAAACTTTGTAGAATAATACCAAAAATTAACCCTAACCTAATTTTTATGTTTATATATCAAAAATAAATTTTATTTTTTATATATAAATTTTAAAAAAGTTCCAAAAAAATTATTTAAAATAGGCTCCCCATTAAAAGGTAGTAAAAGTTCTTTTATAAAAAATGAATTTTATGCAAAATACTAAGTTTGCTCTTATCTTATGACTATAGAATCTATTGGATGAATGTAAAAAAATATTTGATTTAATATAATATATATATATATATATCATTAATATCACTAAATAATTGTAATTAATTTAAATTATTAGCATAAACAGCTTTGAGGGCATAAAAATAGTTTTCTATAAAAACATTACATTTATTTTCAATTGGTTCTTATATTAATTTCTAATTAATTTGTAACCTATGACTTAATTTTATATTTGTGAAACACATATATTTTCATAAGTTAGTTAATATTATTCATAACAACTAATTTAACGGCTAGGTTATATCTTATTATATTAAATAATAATATTTTAATAATATATTGTTGTTCGGTAAAACTCAGCCTTGTGTGTAACACAAGCTATCAAACAAGGTTGTTCATGTGTGTAAGGAAAGATAAATTAGTGTTTGTGTGCATTGAAATCTATATCCTATATTTAATTTATTTAAAATAGTAATTATATTATAAAGTCTCGGGATATTATATTCCCTTATGCGATTGGTGTTGCGTGTCATACACACCATCGAATACAATGTACTTATTTTAGAATTTATAGGTGTTACATTCTCCCCACCTTAATTAAATTGTTTAATTTCAATTTAAAATAGATCTTGGTAATATATTGTGATATTTCCTATGTTGAAATCCCACATCATGATAAAGGTTCATAAAACATCCTCTATAAAAGAGAGAATTGGAAGTACAAAGATCACATGGACTAACATATAACTATGTATTTAAGTAGGATAACATTAGTGGAAAGTAAAGATATGTAAATTGAGGAAAAGAATAAATATTTATGTGGAGTGATTGAGGTCATCAATAAAAAAAACTGAATGATCAATGGAAATTTGAGGGCCTCAAATCTATAAATCCATGATGATTCAAAAGACCATTAGTTTAACAAAAATTTGGGTATTAAGATAACATTTTATTTTGAGATACTTTTTCTAATGTTGAATAATAATTTTATTGACTAAGAATATAAGGAAATATACTTACTTGATATATTTCTCTAAATACAATTTCATCATTTGTTTATGCTTATATAAATTTCTATTTCATCCATTACTTTATAAAATAGACATCCAAAAATTAACTTTGATTCCTGAAGCACTAAAATAAACTTTTAACATATTATAAGGCACATAAAGGAGTAACAAGTCTAACTATTTGTCTTTAAGTATTATATAAATCCAAAATGGTTAATACATTAATCTATAAACATAAAAAGTGATAATACTAGTTAATAATTAATATTTATTCATTAAATTTATAAACAAGAAACAATGACATATTAAGAAGGACATTGTGTAGGTCAGTGGTTTGAATTAAACCCTTATTGTACTTTAGTCATGGGTTCAAGTCCCACAGACATTCCAAAATTGATGGGTTTTCACCTAGTATATAGGTTGTCCTTTTCGAAATCCATATTATTATAATTTAAAAATTAAATATGATGGAAATCCATGAAGTAAGTTTAATCACTAATAAACTTTTAACTAAGGTTCTCAATACAACCTCAATGCATAAATACTTCATCTCTTTTATTTCAACATAGGTCCTTCCTTAGTCTAATTTTTAACCATAATATCATTTGTAGGATTTATAAATCATGACACTTTTTCATCAATATAAAACACGTTATGTTTGACCAGGGTTATTTATTTTCATTATATATTCAAATCTTTCCTAATATTTTGTAAATAAAATATTAATTAACCTAAGAGTATTCCTTAGGAGTGTCAAACCAGGTGTGCATTAAGGAATATTGTCATATACCATGTTATGCTCGAGTTAGGCCTAATGCACCTTGATAGAGTTGTTACCCATAGGTATATATTTTTCAGAAACACATCCACTTATAATATCCATATAGGGATGTATTTCTAGGAAGACCCATGTAATATCTACCTAAATAAAAATATAGGATGTTTTTATATACTTATCCTCAAAACTACCTTAGGTTTATGTTCCCTAATCTATGTTTTCTAAATATAGTTTCCAATTTTTCCACTAAACTTACTCTGATAGCAACTATAGAAAACCAACCCTAGTAAGCCTATAGCTAGTATATACTACCATTACATTGCTATTATTACAAGGAATAAAATCAAAAAGGAATGAAAAGTTTGGTGGTCTTGGTAAACTAGATATATATATATATATATATGTGAGTCTTGTATTATAAATAAATACACTAATTATAACATAGTTTTTCTTTTGAGGATAAATTTATTCCATCTAGCGTATCCTTGCATATATTTCTTAGTGTAATTCTTGGATTCTTTGGAAAAGTAAATAAAATAAGGGTGATCTAAAATGATCAATAATGGTTAACAATTGTGGAAGTAATAATGAATCAATGAGAATAATAAATATAGAAAGGTAATAACTGAAGACACATTCCATGTAATCAATAAACTAAAAAGGAAGTGTGTAAATAATATGGAAATTTAAATAACTGAAAACACATGCTATTTAAATTACTATATGAGGAATAATCAATATGGAAAGGCAAATAATTGAAACACAATCCATTTAATCAATTAAAATATAATTAAATTCATCCATAGATATGTCGATGAAAAATATCATGGATAAATAATTAATGAATCAAAATGAAATAAATTCTTAATTACTGGATTTCATGTTTCCGAAAAACATAATACCATTATCGTCAATACCTTTCCCAAGACAGTTTAAATTTATGTATAGAAACCTATCTATTATTCTTTGAAACAAACTCTAAGGGTTTGTCTCCATATAATTTCATCTCATGAGTCTATCGATGCATCATGGGGATTACTTTAAATAGTCCCCAGCCTATAGGGATTTCGTTAACTCATCCCCAACCCATATAGATTTCATTAACTGGTCCCCAACCCGTATAGTGCATGTCCAAATAATTTAAATAAACAAAGTGCCTTATCAAATATTCATTTTGAGAAAAGGATACATATTTATTAATATTTCACCAATCAATGAAATAATTTTTGAAGTAAACACCATATGCAAAAATGATTTACCATTTAGGAAATAAGTATATACATGATAAATAATATGGATAATTATGGTAAATTCAATGTTCAATGATCATAGAAAATTGAATATTTCAAGGGGACTAACAAAGGAATCGAGGAAGATAATTTCAATAATATTATTATCCAAATCAATATTAAACCATCAAAATTTTTAATAATGGTGTTATTAAAAAAATACCATTTGGTGTAAAAATAAAGGGTTGTAGTCATTGATGAGTGGAAATACTTAAAAAGATGTTTTAAAAATATTCTTGAGGAAAATATCCTTTTTAATTTGAAAATAATTTTATTTTAAAATAACTTTTTAAAAAAAAATTATTGAGAAAGAAACCTTTTAAACTTACAAAGGAGCCTTAAAATAAATAACAGTGGATAAATATGTACATGTTGTATGAGGTAAAAAGAACATTATTTTTTCACCATAAAATGTTATAAAAGTTCCCTATTGGTAAGGTGATAAGAATATTACATTGAAATGTTTGTAAAAGAAAAAAAAGGCTAAATATTTATTCAATAAATCATTTTGGTAAGTTTAAAACATTTTTTAAAACCTTTTTAGAAAGAAATTTTTTTAAAAGAAAAAAATTTCTTTGACTAAAGAGAGAAATGAAGTTCAGTTTTTTTAAGAAGGTGGTTCCTCAGTCAAAGACCAAGTCACAATTTTTTAAATAGAAAGAAATGAACTGCATAAGTCTGAAAAAGGGGATCTTATTACAATATTTTTCATGAAGAGGGTGAATATCAACCGACAGATCATCCATCCAAGTAATTCCCTGGTTGATTCCCTTATTGGAAAGACTTCCAGCAACCATGTTCGCTTCACGAAATGCATGAGTCACAATGTGTCTGATCTCTATAAGAGAAGCAAGGCAGCTCATCCAACGGGTAGTAAGTGGCCAGGCAAGGAGCACCACACCATTCCAAATAGCTTGGACTATAGTGGTTGAATAACTTTCAATCCCTCAGTTTTATTTAATACATTTTCTAAAATGTTTTAAGTAACAAAGAGTGGGAAATGGTAAAATAACTTGAAAATTTTCATGAATAAAAAAAGTAGAATAAAATTAATGTTTTTAATAAACAATTATCCAATAATTTCCTCTAATGTAAATTCAAGTATAAACAATCTTGAACAAAATGAGATTGTGAATTAAACACTTGAAAAGACCATAACATTGATGTGAGAATCAATTAATTAATAGATTGTGTGTGTCAAATGTATATCCAAATAAAACAAGTGTAAATAAAACATTATATAGTAAAAAATTATTACACACATAGTCTTAGAATATTAACAACAATGAGGAAGTAATATAACCCAATGAGAAGGAATTGGGTTATGAAGTTCTTTTACACTTGGTAACTTTTAACTCAAATCCACTTATAAAAAATAATTAAAATTGAAACTATAAATTCCATGAATATAAAACAATTAATTATATAATATTTCAAAATGGTTAGTAGATTCACAACACAAAATAATTAAGTGGTGAATATGAATTTTATCTCACAGATGTAAAAAGTGAGATGAAAATCACTTACCTTGTGTTTCATTTTCAGGTGAATTTCCTTTAAGTTATTTTATAATGGTTTTAAAAATGTTAATAACTTATTAAAAAATCATATTAATATTTATGATATCATAAATGATCTTATTATAATATCTTATTTGGAACACCCGGTTTTTCGTATCTTTGTTTTGATATGGTTCATTGGAAATCCCGATCCATTTATTGAGTCTTGGGTGAGATGAATGTTGATTTTTGAAGTTTCATCTATGTCAAATCACCCTAATTTGGGTACCCTGTTGCTTATTTAGGAGTTTTTGTAGAAAGGGTGATTACTTAATGATTTGGGCGAACCGTGAGCTCATTTCCAAATTTAAAAACCAAATTTGTTTCTTTTATAACTACTTTTTTTTAACATTTTGCATTCATTACACTTCATACATTTCCTCTCTGACATATTAAAACAAAAATACCATTTTTTACCCCTTAATAATTCATAGTCATGGTGAATTGGGGTTACTTATTTAGGTATTGGGCTAGCCCATGGCCTCATTTTTAGTTTAAAAAAAAATTTGTTTCTTTTATATCTAAATAAATTATTAATATATTCTGGTGATTATCCTCCCACTCGAATCCAATATCCCTATACTCACTACGATTATCTATTTTCCCTCTTTAGATCTTATATGAGTCACGGATTAGGGAAAAAGTTCTTAATGTCTCTCAAATTGTCCAAAATTGAAAAGGTAAATTGTTTCATGAATAAATCATTCAATTCGTATTATTTTGCCAAAACTCTTCTTCCTCTATTAGTACAGATATTAGTAGCCTCTACAAGTATTTTCAATCCTTTCCCTTTCCTATATGGGTACATATCTAAGGTAAGATGAATATTTTTCTAGTTTCAAGGTGAGATTCCTTCTCATTTATCCTCCCTCTTCCACCTCCTTTCATTATTTCTTGGTTTTATATTCTCCCCTACTAATTATATACCTAGGGTTCTATAATACCATGATTCTTTATGGGGTTTTGTTCATTTGGTCCTGGTTTTCATAGGTTTAGGGTTTGTAAACCCTCGGATGGTGATATTGGGTTTTCGTTTCCATTACGCCAAGGATTTGAGGTAGGATATCCCTTGCACATGCCTTTATCCTTTGAGTTTCATCATTTTTATATTTTTAACATCTTATATATATGTTTATTATTATTTTTAATCCTTTGGATAATTTTCTTGGTTTTAAAAATTGTTTTTTAAGTCTTGTTTTGTGAAAGGTAGTGTTGTTTTGTCAAAAACATGCACACCAAGTGTTTGTTTAAATTTTCTTCTATCTTCTGAAAATGTTTTGTGAGATTTAGAACCTGGTTTATGGTATTTTTAAATTTTTACAGTATCTAGAATAAAATATGTCATGAAATTGGTGTTTTATTCCTTTTCAAGTTCTTAAAATAAATTGTTCTATTTAAAAAAGGGCATATCATGTGTTCGGTAAATTGCCCAGTTGGATTTTATGTGTTATGCGTGATTTAAAAATTATTTTTTTGGATTTATAAATTAATTGGAAGAATTATTAATGCTATTTTTGTTTCCTTATATGGATTTCCAATTTGGATTTGTTTTTAAAAACAAATGGGTTTTGGTTTACAACATTTTTTGGCTCGAGTTGTTGGAAAATAGCCTGTTTCACATCCTTATGAAAATGGTTGTGTTTTGAATATGTAACCTAAGTGTTTTATGGGATTTATGAATGTGGTTTTCTGATTTAAATTGTTTGTATACACCTCCTTAATAAAAGTTAAATTCATACCTTTTTCAAATGTTAGTTTTGATAAAAATGTTTAAAGGCACGTTTGGCATTTCCTAAAAATGAAGAATGGGTGTTTTACATGTCTATACCATGTTGTGTTAATTGGGATTGTTTTATGGTCCATGAAATGTTCTTAGGGATGAAAAATATGGTTGGTTATGGTTTTGTTGTGTTTTTATACTTAAAATAGTGTTTTTTAATGAGTTTTATGTGAAAATCCTCAATACATTCCTTGAAATTATTTTACGAATATTTTTAGTGGTTTATGGATTTGTGAAAGAAATGTGAAGAAAGTTTGTGGTTTGTTTATGTTTTTATGGTTTGGTAATGTAATTTTGATGTGAAATGTTTATTTGATAATATTTTTAACTTTATTGAGCACTAAAGAGAATCTCAGGTATCTAGGTGGGTTGACATGTACTAGTATGCTAGTGATCCTGTGGGGTTTGGTCCCTGTTTCACGTAGCAAGTTTGACAATGAAAACACTAACTAAACTATGATGATGATGATGTTTTGGGACCAATATGTTATGGTTATTCTCCCTACTAGTGGCTTGTGTGCATGAGAATGGATATTTATTATGGTTACTTTCACTGAGATACGAGGTACCTGGGGCTCACTACTAACTAGTGCCTTCGGGTGTTCCCGTGACTTGTGCTCATTGGATATTTTGTACTCAATGTTGGCATACGGTGTGTTTGGTTGGTAAGTTCAGTAGTGTGTGTAATTTATTTAAAATTGTACATTCTTTAAAGAATCCCTCTTGAAAACTATTTCCATTTTTCAGTTGCACCTCTTTGAAAATTGTTACTAGCATTCTTGTTTATAAAACATGAAAGCTTTGGTCTGGTAATTTTTTTTATAGTATGGGACCTCATTTAGAAAACATACCTTTATATTTTTATTTAAAACTTAAAATTTATGTTTCTTTTATTTTTAATGGATGTTCATTGGGAATAGAATATCGGACTAACCTACTGATTTTTAATACTCACGCCAATTGTCTTCTTCAATTTTTAGCCCTTATCCAGGTTTCATCTTGAGTTCGATTGCCTTGGGCGGCGTGTGATCATTTTGTTGGAGAGTGACCAGCAGGGTCACATGGAGTTATTTGGTTATCAGTTTTGGTTAGTTGAGTTGTTGGTTTAGTTGTACTTTCAGTTTCTTGTACAAATAATGTTCATTTCAATTTTTTTATAAATGTATTTTGGGTTGTCTATTTCTTTCCGTTGTTTGTTTTATTATTTATATATGGGTTAAATATTTACCTTTTGTACTATATTGATGCCCTTGGTTATTTTTGATATCCTAGGAGGATCAGGAACGCCTCTCGGGACTTGTCACGGGCTGGCATGGGTGACCGGTTCAGGGTCGAGTCGGGCTGGTTCGTGACAAAATGGTATCAGATGAGGTCGGCTCTTAGCAGACCTTTATTTTTAGATCACCCTTGTTATTTGGGGGATTTCAAGGTAGATGGAGTAGTATTTTTGGGACTTGAGGGTAAAGTGTGATAAGAGCGTCACGAACTCTTACTCATTCTGATCCTTGGGTTTCCATGGGAAATCTGGTTTTAGTAGTGTCCTTTATTCTTGTTGATTGTTTGGTGTTGGGATATGACAAGGGGAGTCTGACTAATGGACTTTATGAGCTCGCAGGTCCTGGAAAGCCATGCGGAGTCGGGGCATGGTCCTAATAAATCTCTCCATGTTGGTGTTGGGTTTTACATATTGCCACCAACCATATGGTCAAGTCACCCTCCGACACTAGTTCCCTTTTTTTTGGTCTCTTGGACCTTTCTTTAATTCTGAATTTTGGTTTTGAAAATACGGATGTGGGAATTATGGAAATGAGTTTTAAAGGAAGGATTGTATTTTGAAAAGTTTAAAAGGGGTTTTCAAAAATTAAATTTAATAATGGTTTTGGAAGGTTGTTTTTTTTAAACAAATCTTGGGGAGGAAGTGGAAATGATTTAACGGGATTAGATTATCCATAATCAAAACTTGTGGTTTGTTGGAATAAAATGTTTTGAAAGTGTGAATCATTTTAAGGTGATTTTAAATCATTGTTTTAAATAGGGTGTTTTGGTATGTTGAAAAGTTTTTGAATCTAATAAATTAGTTTTGGAAATTGGTTTTGAGTGGTTAGTGGTTTCCTAGAAAGGGTATCGGTATCAATGGACATCAGATTATGAAAATATACCTTTCTGAATTTCAAAAAATGGAAAGCAGTTGTTTGGAGTAGCTTGGTTGTTTTAAAAGTTATTAAAAATTAAATGGGGTGAATTTTTTAATCAAATTTTTCTTGATGAAGTGTGGTTTTTTCTGTGAAATATGAAAAGGTTTTTTGACTTGGTGGTTAGTGTTCCTTTGGAAGGTACGTGTTTTTTTTAAACTATGTTGTTTTGTTTTAGACTTTGGTGTTTTCATGGTTGCTCAAATGCATGGTTTTAATGATATCTGGAAGGATGGACTATATGGAATGGTGTTTGAGTGCCTAGGTAGCATGGAAATGTGCATGTGGGTGAGACTTGATGAAACACCATTGGTGAATGTGGAAACCCACCAAGTTAGTTTGTTTTTCAAAAGTGTTTTGAGCTGAAAAATTGTGGCCTTATTTTTATAAACCAACGGTTATGTGGATAATTTTCTCTATGTCTTAGAAGATTTGTTTATTCAGTAGGCTTCCTTGTGATCTAGAAGTCATACCCTTTTTTTATCTTGAGATGAGATCTTATTGGTGTCTCGGTTTTGAAGTAATGTTCATTGGGTTTCTATAGATGTGTTGGTTGTTGTGATTTGGCCAAGGATAGTTCTCTGTTGTAAATCTTTCATGTTGATCAACCTAAGGATTCATTTAAAATGTTAAATCAACCGCATAGGATTATTTCTCAGCCCGTTTTTTGGAATACAGAGCTGTTTGGGGTTGATTTAAAGTGTTTACAGGTTGTGATAATTATTTTGGACATAGCAGTTGTGTTCGGTGATGTTGATGTGTTTAGTTGTATTCCTTGTACATTCTTCCCCTCGTTCGGAGTGAGATAGAATTTTGATATGTATCTATGAGTTCCTATTTATATTAATGTGTTTTTTTGAGAATGTGAGTTTTTTTAGTGGTGTGATCCTTAGCACCCTGACTGTGGTTCATCAGATGCTTCAAGAATCAAGGCTCCAGTCATAGGCCTCGGAGTGAAGCTTTTCACATAGTCAGGAAATCTCTAGAGGTGTGGGGAGCTTGACCAGGATCCTACCTCCACCATTGTGGTATGGTAGTTTCTATGTCTCTATTATGGTTCCTCAATTCTATGAATTTCCCTTTTTCGCAATAATCATGGTGGACTTACCCCTCACACAGTGTCTATGGTTATGCCTTCATGGATGCGGGTTTTCGATCACTGTACTTGTGTGGATCGCATGTGAAAATAGGGTGTGGTCTTCCTATTACCTATTAGTTGGTGGAGAGTGTTGGGTAGTTCCTTTATTTCTTTTTTGGTTTTAGTGGCCTAATTATTGGGTTCCCTTCCCTCCCCTCCTCGAGTGGTGGGGGTCTGGATTTGTGTCAAAAGCGTTGGTCCAGTTCTTGTCCCCTGTGTTCGGGAGTGGGTGGATTAGATTTTCATGTTGTAACAATATTACCTTGGGTTTGTAGGTTATTTTGGGAGAGTTTTGGTGGTCCTGTATAAGTGATTCCCAATTCTAGTTAATGTTGAATTCTTGTTTGTTCTTTTCAAGTTGGGTTCTAATGGTGGGGAGACCCACCACGGGTATCGTGGATTTTTTTCCTCCTAAGAACTTATCTAGTGCTAGTTTTTTATTAATGGTGGGGCGTCCATTCCACAATCCACTATAATATTTGGATTTCATGATTTATCTTTGTTTTGGGTGATTGTTGGGTTCATTGGTAGAAGTCCTAACAACCAAGTTCTTGGTTTGGTTGTGGAGGTAGTGACTCGATATTTTGGTTGATTCTCGGGAAGTGGTTAAGAGTTGGTGTTTTGTTTGAGGTAAGAGGATTATGTTCCATTAATGTTTCATGGTGTGTCAATTGATTGTTATTAAGGACCTTATTGATAAATAATCCTTAGGTTTTGATCAATCATCTGGAAGGTGTTGTGGCTTTCTGGGGACGGAAAACTTTGATGGTGGGGAGAATTGTCACACCCGGTTTTTCATATCTATGTTTTGATATGGTTAATTGGAAATCCCAAACCTTTTCATGAGTATTGGTTAAGATTAATGTTGATTTTTTAAGTTTAATATTTTTCTAATCACTCTAATTTGGGTTCCCCATTTCTTGTTTATGAGTTCTTGTGGAAATGGTGGTTACTTCATGATTTGGGCCAACCGTGAGCTCATTTCCAGATTTAAAAACCAAATTATTTTCTTTTATAACTCCTTTTTTTTCAAACAATTTCACCCATTACACTTCATACATTTCCTCTCCTGAAATATTAAAATCAAAATATCTTTTTTTACCCCTTAATAATTCATAATCATGGTGAATTGGGGTTACTACTTTAGGTATTGGGTCATCCCATGGGTCCATTTCCAGTTTTAAAAAAATAATTTGGTTCTTTTATATCTAATTAAATATTTAATATATTTCAGTTATTCTACCTCCCAATTGAATCAAATATCTCTATCCTCACCCCAATTTTCTATTGTCCCTCTTTGAATCTCATATGAGTCGTGGATTAGGTAAATTTTCTCAATGTCTCTCAAATCGTCCAAATTGAAAAGGTAAATTGTTTCGTATATAAATAATTTAATTTGTATTATTTTTACCACAACTCTTCTTACCCTGGTTCTTACAGATCTTAGGAGACTCTAAAAAAAGTTTCAATCCTTTCCCTTTCCTCTATGGGTGCATATCTAAAGGAAGAAGAATAGTTTTCTAGTTTCAAGGTGAGATTTCTTCACATTTATCCTCCCTCTTCCACCTCCTTTCATTATTTCTTAGTTTTCTATTCTCTCCTAGTCATTATATACCTAGGGTTCTGTTATCCCATGATTTTTTATGGGTTTTTTTTTGTTTTTTCCTGGTATTCATAGTTTTAGGTTTTGTAAACCCTTGGATGGTGATATTTGGTTTGTGTTTCCATTATGCCAAGGATTTGAGGTAGGATATCCCTTGCACATGCCTTTATCATTTAAGTTTCATAATTTTCTTATTTTTAACATATTATATATATATATATTGTTATTGTTTTTAAGCATTTGTATAATTTTCTTGGTGTGAAAAATGGTTTTTTATGCCTTATTTTGTGAAAGGTAGTGTTGTTTTGTCAAAAATGTGCACACCAAGTGTTTGTTTAAATGTTCCACTATCTTTTGCAACTATTTTGTAAGGTTTAGAACCTAGTTTACGGTATTTTGAAATTTTTATAGTATATAGAATTTAATATGGCATCAAATTGGTGTTTTATTCCTTGTGAAGTTCTTAAAATAAATTGTTCTGTTTAAAAAAGGGCATGTCATGTGTTCGGTAAATTGCCCGGTTGGATTTTATGTGTTATGTGTGATTTAAAAATTATTTGTTTGGATTTATAAATTAATTTTCATAATGATAAATGGTATTTTTTTTCCTTATATGGATTTCCAATTTTTATTTGTTTTTACAAACAAATGGGTTTTGGTTTACAACATGTTTTGGCTCGAGTTGTCGGAAAATAGCCTATTTCACATCCTTATGAAAATGGTTGTGTTTTGAATATGTAACCTGAGTGTTTTATGGGATTTATGAATGTGTTTTTATGCTTTAAATGGTTTTTATACACCTCATTAATAAAATTTAAATGCATACCTTTTTCAAATGTTATTTTTGATAAAATGTTTAAAGGCTCGTTTAGCCTTTCCTAAAATGAAGAATGAGTGTTTTACATGTATATACCATGTTGTGTCAATTGAAATTGTTTTATGGTCCATGAAATGATTTTATTAAATGATTTTAGGGCTTACAAATATTTTTGGGTATGGTTTTTTTGTGTTTTTAAACTTAAAAGAGTGTTTTTAATGAGTTTTATGTGCAAAGCCTCAATACATTCCTTGAAATTGTTTTACGAAAAATTTTAGTGGTTTATTGATTTTTGAAAGAAATGTGAAGACATTTTGTGGGTTGTTTGTGTGTTTATGGTTTGGGAATATAATTTTGATGTGAAATGTGTATTTTATATTTATGTGTAACTTTTTTGAGCACTAAAGGGAATCTCGGGTATCTAGGTGGGTAGATGCGTACTAGTATGCTAGTGGTCCTGTGGGGTTTGGCCCCTGTTTCACGTAGCAAGTTTAACGATGACAACACTAACTAAACTATGATGATGATGATGTTGTGGGACCACTGGGTTATGGGTATTCTCCCTAATAGTGGATCTTGTGCACGATAACAGATATTTATTATGGTTACTTTCACCGAGATATAAGTTACCTGGGGCTCACAACTAACTAGTGCCTGGGGGTGTTCCTGTGACTTGTGCTCATTTTCTATTTTGTACTCACCACTGTAATATGGTGTGTTTGGTTGGTAAATTCAGTAGTGTGTGTGATTTATTTAAAAATTTACATTCTTTAAATCATCCCTCTTGAAAACTTTTTCCATCTTTCAGTTGCACCTCTTTGAAAATTTTTACTAGCATTCTTATTTATAAAACATGCAAGTTTTTGCCTGGTAATTTTTTTTATATCATGGGTCCTCATTTAGAAAACATACCTTTATATTTGTATTTAAAACTTGAAATTTATGTTTCTTTTATTTTAAAGTATGTGCATTGGGAATAAAATATTGGGCTAACCTACTGAGTTTTAATACTCACACCTATAGTTTTCTTCGGTTTTTAGCCCTTGTGTAGGTTTCAGCATGAGTTTGATCGCCTTGGGAGACGTGTGATCATTGTGTTGGAGAGTGACCATAGGGGTCACATGGAGTTAGTTGTTTATCATTTTTTGTTAGTTGAGTTTTTTGTTTAGTTGTACTTTAAATTTCTTGTACAAATAATGTTCAATTCAATTTTTATATAAATGTATTTTGGGATGTCCATTTCTTTACACTATTTGTTTGATTGTTTATATATGGGTAAAATCGTTCCATTTTGTATTATATTGATGACCTTGTTGATTGTCTCCATCCTGGGAGGATTGGGAATTCCTCTCGGGACTTGTCGCGGGCTGGCTTGGGTGACTATTTCAGGGCCGACTCGGGCTGGTTCATGACATTATTACTCATTTGTTAGTAATCTTTCATTATTTTCACTATTTTGGGTGTTAATTGTCTAGTATCTCAAGTATGTTTTGACTTGTTACATGTTGTTCCTATCAAGGTTTCATCATATCAAGAATGTAAAACATGATTTAATTATAATATATATTAAATATTTATACATATTTATATATAATAGTCCATAATATTTGGAGATAATAAATGAAATGCACTGTTATTGGAGACGGTAGGTCGTACGTACGCATGAACGCTACTTGCATTTCTTTTTCTTATTAAAAAATGAAAATTAAATGATATATATGTATATCATAATTAAATTATTATATTTATGTCATATATTTCTCATAGTTTTAATAAAACCACCCTTTATATGTTTCATGTATAGTGTGAACGAAGCACATCGCTTTGAGTGGGCGACAGTCCACACTTCCACAAACGATGTTGTCGTATTTACACAAAATGGAAATCATAAAGGTATGTGTTATATGAAAATTATATAAGCATAAATACATTATAAATATTTTATATATCATATATAAAAATCATTTCTATCATAATTCCCAACCATGAGAGGTGGTAAAGGAATAAAAATGAATGACATTATTTTGTGAGGCGGTAGTTCACCGTACACATAAATGGAAAGTTCTTTACCCATTAGATGGAAATGTGTAAGTTTCAGTTAAACCATTATAATAAAAACATATAAGTATATTTAGGATAGTTTTATTATTATATAATCATGGAATAATAATATTTTAGGGTGTGGAGAATGGAAATAAAATAAAAGAGCTTGATGAAGGATGGTACCTCTTATTCATGTAACTCCTTTTGGTTTGCATCAAAGAGATTCTATTGATGGATTTCTTCCCAAGGTGAGGATTATAAGATGAGGGTAGGTATTTTTAAGAGCTATTTTGGAATATATTGTTCTATCCAAATTGTCTTGAGATATTCGAGGAAGTGTTACGGTTGGGTGCCTTTTTATAGTGGAGGAGGACTTGTATTCTTGTAAATTTTTTAAAAGGGAATTCCACCCATGTTTTTTCTATGAAAAGTTTCTCTAATAATGAATATATTTCTATAAAATGTAGTATAGCATATATATATGAACATATAATATATTTTGGACAAGTTTCTAGGTCCTTTTGGCCCTTAATTTTAGGGTTTAGTCCCTTGTAAAGCTAATTTTTCCCTTAATCATTGTAATTAATTTTAATTACTTTCACTAATATTTTTGGTAAAAACCTAAGTTGACCTTATTATAAATTATAAATTAATATGATTCCAAATATGGAATAAATTTTTCAAAAATTAAAATCACATAAATTTCATAAATTAATTTAAATTTAATCATGCGAATGGGACAACAAAGGAGGTTTTTAAAGTTAAAAATATTCAAAAATTTGCTATGTTTTTATATTCAATTTCAAAGTGGAATTCATTAAAATTACATAAATTGAATTAACTGATATAAAATTTATCTAATTAAACTTTAAAACCAATCATAAATATAATTTAACCTTATAAATAAATTAGTTTAAAAAGAAATTTCGAATTAAAATTCAGTATTTTCACTATTCATCAAAAAATGAAACTTCAGAGAAAAGTACCAAAAATTCACCCTAACATAATTTTGATGTTTCAACTTAAAAAATGAAGTTTATTTTGACATATAAAATTTATAAAAGTTTCAAAATTAGATTTAAAATAGGTTCATCATTAAAAGGTTGTAAAGGTGCCTTTAGGAAAATATTAACTTTTATGTAAAATATTCGGTTTGGTCTCATCTTATGACTATCAAATATATTGGATGAATGTAAAAAATATTTTATTGAATATATAATATATATTTAATTAATATCACTCACTAATTTTAACTATTTAATTTAATATGATAATATAGATTTGTGGGCATAAAAATAATTTTCTATAAAAACATTCATTTATATTCAATTGGTTCTTATATTCATTTATAATTAAATTGTTACCAATTAATTCATTTTATATTTTTTTAAACCATATATTTTCATAAGTTTGTTAATATTATTCATAATATCTAATTTAACATCTAGGTTATATCTTATTTTATTAAATAATAATATATTAATAATATATTGTTGTTTGGTAAAACTCGGTCATGTGTGTAATGATTACTATCAAACAAGGTCATTATTGCATGTAAGAAAATCTAAATTAGTATTTATGTGAATTAAATTATATATCATAGATTTAATTTATTTAAAATATTAATTACATTGTAAAGTTTCATGATATTATATTCCCTTGCGTGTTTGGTGTTGCGTGTCATACACGCTATCAAATACAATATTCTTATTTTATAATTTCAGGGTGTTACAATATATTATTATATTTGAATAAACTCATCATATATATATATATTTAGGTAATAACTCTAGTAATCTCCCACTTTCACTAATTCATCATAGACATTGTGTCATTTCACCTTATATTGAATCATAAATAATAACTTTTATAATTATATCAAAAAATCATTTTGGATATCCTCTAAAAAACTTTTGGAAAGGTATCATCAATTTTACCAAGTATCACATCATATACGATGCAATGTGAATATCCATCCACAACTCCTTTTGGATAAAATCTAAAACACTTTTTAGAGTATCTCTCCTATGATAACATAATACCTCTTCAGTCAAACACAAATTGTGATCCCACAAGACTTTGTAGCATTAAAAAATTATCAATTCCCTAATTTTATAAATGAAATAAAATAGAATCCTCTTGAAAAGATTCACTTATAATCATGATACAAAGAGATCTGGTTTGATATTCATCAAACACATGTATCTTTATACTTGTGTCCCCTAATAACATCATATACAGACATGCTTTTTCATATGATCCCTTTGTTCAAGACATCAAGTAACCATGAGAAAAAAGTATGTAAATCCTATATATACACCTCATATATTCTCAATTATATATGTATAGAATGGATTGGATGAGGAATATATCATATTGTATTCACACTTAAAGATAAGCACATCATATAACCCTTACTTAATAGATAATTACATCATATGTCTTATCTAGGTACAATTTTACACTTCCTTGATCTATCTCAATCAAGGTCCCATATTCCATACTCATTGTATAAGAGGAAAAAACCCATCTTATTTAATCTCAAACTTATGACATGGTATGCAATATACCCAACCACCCATTTATTAGATAATCCTAAAATATTTCATAAGAAATATTTCAAAGTATGAAGGTTTCTATATTGGGTATCTTACTAGACTCCGGTATAGGGAAATATTAATATGAATCCCTCCTATTAAAATCCTTTAGTGAGTAACATCTATGAAGAAATCCAGTTTGAATAATGGTGAGACTTTGGAATCATATTCCTAATATTCATATTTTTAACATGGTATTAAAACTCTTTAACTTTATAACATCCACTTTTATGATGTTAATAAATTATTTTTTATACTTATAAGTCTTTCTAAGTTCACCATAATCATATTTCTCAAAAACATTTCCCTTAAAAGTTTTCCTTGAAATCATTTAGAAAAATAATGTAACTCATAACTTAATATCCTAAAATGGTTTAGGGTATGCTGGTAAAGAAAAATATAAAGAGTTGTAATTAGTTACTATAATTAAGTGAGTGTAACTTATATCCTAAAATAGTTTAAAACTCACTACATAACTATGTAATTATTTCCACATCTCCATGTGACCATTAGATAAAAACCTCCCACTAAACTCCTTTAGTGAGTAACATCTATAAAGAAAGCTAGTTTGAATAATGGTGAGACTTAGGAATCATATTCATAATGTTTACCTTTTAAACATGGTATTCAAACTTATTTACTTTATAACATCCAATGTTATGAAATTAATAACTTACATTGTATACTTAGAAATATTTATAATTTCACCATCATCATATTTCTCAAAACCCTTCCCATTAAACATTTTCCTTGAAATCATTTTGAAAACAATTGTATCTCTTTACACTATTCTTTTAATAACACATCCTAAAATACTTCATTATATAAGATACATTCACTTAATTATAGAATATAAATATAACACTTTACATTTTTTCTTTACTGGAATACCCTAAACTATTTTTGGAAATCAAGTGACATTTATTTTGAATTTTTACTGGAATGATCTTTTATTTTTTATAATTTCAACTTCTCTAAGTACAAATATACTCCTAGTATCCTATTTTAAATTATTTTCTTTCATAATAACATGCTATGATACAAAAACTCTTTTATATTAGTAAAAACACTTATTTCTTTTTAAATGGAATATTTAAGAAATAAATCAATGTTTCAATTTCATATATGGTATTATATATATTTAGAGAATTATTCTAAACATAATTATTTATTCTTTAAAATATGAAACTAATGGTGGGATAAAATCCATCCTATTTTAACTAACATTAGGATAAACAATTTTATTCTAGATGAAGGTTTTTATCCTTTATATTTTTCTCAAAACATGTTATAGAATTTGATAAATCACAATAATGTGTATTAAATCCATTATCTCATATTGTTCATCTAAGGTCCCAAAGGGGTGATGGAAGTCAACAAGAGGGGGGATTGTCTTTATTTTAAAAAATAATAAAAGTTTGAACTTTATGGGTGGAAATTGATCAGTTCAAATATTAAACAATTTAACCTCAATGATATAAGAAATGATAAGGAAAATAAAATACATAAAGTAAAAATGAACGCAATATATTTTTATAGTGGTTCATATATAAATAATTTTACTCCATTGTTCACCCCTCTCATGAACTAATAGATATGACACCCACTATGTTATGTCACTTTTGAAGGAGTGTAGAGACTCTTTACATCCAAATTTTTTACACCTAGAAGCTTAACCCAATTCTATTATCTTTAACAGTTTTATAAAAAAACCCATCCTTTTATAGGAGAATACCCAACATAAACTTTTACAGGATCAATTATAACCTTTTTCATTTTTTAGTTTTAGAAGGAACCTAGTGTTTTACAGGAGAAAACCTAACCCAAAATTTTATAGGTGCAGACCCAACCTAGACTTTCATAGGATTAATTTGAACCTATTATATTTCATTGGTGGAGAGCTAATACGATGCAGGTGTTGGGGATGGGCAGTTTCAAGTAGTAAAAGTCTGTATGATTTCTTTAGGACCTACGAGTCCTGTAATGTCTCCAAGCCTGTGGGAAATGTAATATATAATCCTACGAGCCTTGTAAGGGTTCCCCCTCATCCCTTGAAAGTGGGGTTATCAAAAATTAATTAAAAAGGCCTTTGGATCATTCATGCTATTCTATAGGTCAAGAGGAAACCAATCTTTTAATGGGAAAAACTAAACATAGACTCTTACAGGAGTGGTCATTTCCTCTACTGTTTTATGGGTTAATCATAACCCAATCTTATAAGGGGAGAGGATAAGCCTAGTCTTCTATAGGGATATACCAAACCCAAACATTCCTTTTTTAGGGTAGTATAACCCCGTGAAAGATGCACTAAGTGTGATAATATTTCCCATAGAGTTGTAGCACAAGGAATTAATAAAACAATTTCACATGGTGACTGATCATAGATGGAGATGCTGGATTTTGGATAGGTATTTCTCAGGCTCTTAAAGATATAAAAACAGTGAAATTTGGGAAACTATCAGTTTACTTTAGCAAGAATTTTAACAATAAAGCACCATGACTCGATATCAAACAATACATCACATAGGATATAAAGTAAATTCACATCAGTATACATCACTGAATTCTTTCATCCCTTTATAAAATAAATATAAACAACTATTTTCTCCACTTTGGAAGCTATGATAGTCCTTCATAAATTCCAATGTTAAAACATTCATGTGGAGGTAGATTTTAATTAGCATCGATGAAATGTAAAAATAAAAACCATTCTGTACAAATAGTCTCATTAGAATAATAAAAAATTTAAATAGTAATGAATATATCCCTAAAACTTGAAAATAAATTCCTTGGAATACTCTCATAAATCATATGAGAATAAATCTTCATATTCCAAAATTCAAAATTTAACTTGACTCATGCATATTTTCCAGATAAATGATTCACAGGTATTTTCTAGAAAAGAGAGATAATTAATATCCATGTGAACAGTGAATTGAAATTCAATCAATATGGTAGTTAATAATAAATATTAATATTCTTGGAAAATCAATAAAAATAATCAAGAGAAACTCTATATATTTCAATCAGTTTTACTTTGAATATTTCAATTTATAGAATTTCAGTGTAAATATCAATATATGCTTAATCCATGCGGAACTCATTTAATTCAACATAAAACAATTTAAAACATGTTTTCATGGATTATAAACAATTAATAAGTGTTTTTATAGAAAAAACATTAATTATACCCATAATAAACATCCATCAAATGGAAAAGTGAAGAATAATGTAAAATATATAATATTTTTATTTTTTAGAAAAACCTACAGAAACTTACATGGCCATGTAGTAAAATTCACAAGGGGTTCTCACATATCCATTTTTTACTATGTAAGTGAATCTACGTAGTCAAATCTATGTAAGGTAATTCAAGTACCAAAATTCATATAAGTGAAATCATGTAGGTGTTTTACATACCTGATTTCACATAGAATATTTTTGTAAGGGAATTTATGTAGTCATTTCACATAAGAAAATTCATATAACCATTTATCACTATGTAAAAAATTTATTCATGTAGGAAATATTTTTCAGGTAACTAAACTGAAAGTGCCCTGTCAGGATGATTGTATCACTAGGAGGGGGAGGGGTGAATCAGTGATAACTTTTTCTTTTATGTTTCCTTACAAATGAAACAACCTTCACCTCCTATTAAATATTTCTTTCCGTGTTCAAAAAAAATCAAACACACATCCACACGTACACAAGTATTTATAGGGTTCACTATTCAATAGGAATAGTTACGTCCTTGGTATGATTTTTAAATGATCCAATACCATACAATCAACAAGAAAATAATCCCTTTTGTGTGTAATATGATGATTAGGATATTCCCTTACACTTGTGTAGCACTATATAAACAATTAAATAGCGTGTGTTCTTCCTATAGCACAAGTGATTTAATAAAGAGTTTGTGTCACAAAACATATTACTTGTGATTTTTTTAAACTTCCACAAATGTATTATTTGGTAAAACAATATTCAATTTCTTACCTAGAAGCTGGTAAGAACTTGAAGGAATTTTGATAAAAAAACTCTAATTTGATTTCTAGTCTGATCATCCCAGCCTAATTCTTCCAATCTAATTTCCCAATATGATAATATATCTCTATCATCATATGATCATGAAAATTCATAACTCATTATTCCTTAGTACAGAAATCAAAATATGAAAATATCATTCTAATTATCCATCCTAATATGATGATCATCCAAATACAATGAAAATCAGAATATTATAAACAACATAATATGATGATCACTGAATATGATGATCAACAGAATACATTTTAATCTTGTTTATTCTCCTATCACTTCACTCTATTGATACCTATTCAACACAGCACAACATGGAAACTTCTTCTCTCCCTACAAATGTGGAGCTTCTCTCTCTTTATCTCTAAACATTACTTCAGTTAGAAAAAGTACACACTACTCTTACCTTTTATAGGTGACCCAAAAGTGGTTTGGGTAAGAGTCTTGAAAACATTCCCGCTTAACCAAATTACCAAAAATATCAATTTCCCTTCAATTTATAATGAATTTATGAATTCATCAATGCTTCTTTATTATTTTCTAATCTTCTCCATGACTTCAACCCTTCTTCATACTTTCTTTTTCAATTACAAATCTGAATTCAATTTCCATGCCAATTTTTTCAGACTGAATTCTTCATTATAATTCTATGTACCAATTAAACATATGATTAAATATACCACTTTCATCTTCTTTGAAAACTCCATTCTGATTCTTCATTACAATGTTCTATACCAACTGTTGAAAACTAACTTCTTCTTAGAATTTCAAGCTCCCCCTCGACAACACAACCAATTATTTCCTTTATCTCTTCTCTTGATCCACTAGAATGGAGTGATTTAATCACATATACTTCTTCTTATCTTTAGAAATATGAATCGGTAAAAACTTTGATACGATGGAACTTGACCCAATTGAAAAAAAAACAATTTAAAAAAAATAAAAGTTCATATTTCTATTATGAATATCATACCACTGACTTCATTCTTCAGAGATTTATATAGTTTGGATTTTGGCCTAACTAAAAACCAATACCTTCAGTTTCTCACAAATCTTCCAAGACTTCATTATTAAAGCTATAACTATAACAAAACATTCAACCATATTAAATGATTGAATACATTATTGATTAGTATATATCATTACATTTTGCATTATTTTCAACTCAATTCATTTACCATCAGTCTTGTTGAAAACAATTCTACCTTTAATGAATATGATGGTATGCCGAATATGATAGACCGGTGCCAACAGCTTCAACTTCAGCAGTTTCTTTCAATAACAAACTTGTGCTTGTATCATGAATTTGAATACATTTGATAATAGCTTCAGCATCATCATTATTTCAATGGAAAGTAGTATAACATCCAAATAAATTCCTTCCTTTCCTTCTCAGACTGAATACGATTAACATGAATACAATTGTCAATAATATGATCAGACTGAATACTATCTCCAATACTCTTTTATATTTCCATCTAGATCTGATCATTCTGAATATGATTGGAAGCATCACTTTTATTACCCCTTTAATTAATATTTCATCACAATTTTACCAAATACTTGTGATTTATGATAACTCCAAGATCAGAAAATCACCATCACATTTTAATCGTAGCCATGTAGACTCCTATTATCCCCATTATGATCAAACCTTTCATTCCAAATTTGGTGTGAATCTGATTACACCTTTTTCTTCCAGTCAACTTCTACTAAATATGATGGAACTTTTCAATCATTTTGGGTCTTATTCCTTGAATACTATGGTCAATCCAATTTTCATCAAATATAAAGTGAGTTTATTTCCTTTCAATCCAAACTTCCTTGATAGAAAAATAAAATACATGAATATGATCACCTTCATAATCATCTTGGTCCTAACAATCTCCCCCTTTGGATTTTGTTTTCAACCATGATTCATAAATAACTGAACATTGTATCCTCAATAAATAGATTACTTATCAACAATTCTAAGCCTACGTGAGCTAACTCATTATAGGAAATAAGAATTATTGAGAGAAAAATCATGTTGTTCAAAAGAAGTGATTATGAAAACTTCCTCAGCCTTTATTTTCTTATTCCTCTCTTTCTCAGTTTCTCCACCATTCCTATAATATGGAAAAAAATCCTACAACCAATAAGAAAAATATTAATAATAGTTTACACAAACATACATTGTTGGATCCATAGCTTACCCACAACTTCCCATTTTTACATTCTTCCATAAGGATAGATTTATGAAACAATTCTACCCTTTGACAACACTATCCAAAGGTAAGATCAGAGAGGAGACAAAAACACATACCTCAACCTTGATAATAAATAAGTCAAATTCCCATGTTCAACCTCAATTTTGAAAAGTATTCCTTTAGTAAACGTTTTGTTATAATTTCACAAACTTGTTCTAGTATAGGAACATACTCTAGCTTCAATTAATTCTTCCCCACATAATCTTTGATGAAATGATATTTGATATCAATATATTTTGAACAATAATTTTGAATCGGGTTCCTAGTTAAATTTATTTTACTTTTATTATAACAACCCAAGACCAAGGGAAACTTCACATAAACAAGTAAGTCTTCTAATTGATTTTTCATCCACATAAGTTGGGTAGCTTCTTGAGCAGTATCAATGCACTCATATTCATCTATACTGAGAGTTACTGATTTTTGTTTCTTTGAATTCCAAATAAAAAAATATTTCCTAGAAATAATACTCCACCATATGTGGAGATTCTATCATCAACATTTCCTACCAAATCCACATCTGCATACCCAGACAAATCAATAATTTTTGAGTTGTCAAACCTGAAACTGAAATTTTTTATGTCTTTTATATATCTAATAATTCTTTTCTAGAAAGTAAATTTTATTCTTTAGGATCACTTTGAAAACATTCACATAAGTTAACAGAATAAAAAATGTTAGGTATTGAGGAAATCAAATGCAACAAACTTCCAATAAGCTTTTGGAATTCTTTCTGATCAACTTATTTCCCTTATCCATCTTTAGAAAACTTTTTTCCAATTAAATTGGTGTGGAAATAGGCTTTTAGTTTTCCATTACAAACTTATTTTGAATTTCCTTAGCATAATTTTCTTGAGAAAGAAATATATGTTTCTTATTTTGTAAAATTTGTAACCCAAGAAAGTATTTAATCTCCCCAAGAATGGACATTTCAAACAGATTTTTCATTTTCTAATAAAATATTTCATGACTTATTTCATCACTCCCAGCAAATATAATATCATCAACATAAACAATTATGATGAGGGAATACTCTTGACTTTCTTTGATGTAAATATTTCTATCAACTCTTCCTTTCTTAAAACTCATTTTCCTTAAGAAAGTATCCAATTTGGATTACCATTCCCTCAGATATTGTTTTATCCCATACAAGGCCTTCTTCAATCTACACACATAACTTTCATCTTTCTCAATAAAAAATCCACAAGGTTGTTCAATGTAAACTTCCTCATCAAGATCACTATTCAAGAATATATATTTAACATCCATTTGAAAGATATTGTAACCTTGTTTTGAAGTAATAGAAAGACAAATTATGATAGTTTCTAATATTTCCACAAAAGAAAAGGTTTCATCAAAATCAATACCTTTAATTTGTAAATATCTTTTATAGAAGAGTATTACCTTGTTCCATATTACTTCACCTTCTTTATTTATCTTTTGTCAAAAAAACCCACTTTGTACCAATAATATTTTTGTTATCAGGATTGGGTAAGAGTTACCATTTATCATTATTTTTAATCTAATACAACTCTTCATTCATGGTTTGAACCCATTCTAGATACTCAAAATCTTCTTTCACATCATTCGGCTCAACTTTTGAATACAAAGAAGTATGTGTAATAGCATTTGTTATTCTTCTTATTTGAACCTTCTGATGTTGATCACCAATAATATTTTGAGATTAAACTTTCTTTCTTATCCTAGGAAGATATTTTTGATTATCTTCCTCATTGGAAATATCTACATCTAATTCTTCTTGATTACGATTGTATGTATCCTTATCATAATTGTTATCAAGAATTTCCTAATCCTGCTCAAATCCCTTATCATCCCAAGTATTTTTGTCTTCCTCAAATCATTCAATGAATTTCACATCAATATAATAAACAATTATTCATGTTTCTTTATTTAAACATCAATAACATCTTCCTTCCAAAGCATAGTAGAGAAAATTTTCATATTCATCTTTTGGCTCAAACTTTCCCAAGTTTCCACCTTTCTTCTTTATAATGCATGGACTCCCAAAAACTATTAAGTGTTCCAAACATGGAGTTTTTCCATAAAATAATTCATATGGATTCATATGTTATCTTGGATTATAGAAACATTGGTTTTGAATATACACAATAGTACTCATAGATTTCCTCTAATACTAATGAGAAATACCATGTTCAAGTAACACAGTTATCCCCATTTACACCAAACTTCTATTATTTATTTTAGTAATTCCATTTTGTTGGGGATTGAATGGAGAACTATACTCGTGCAGAATTATATTCTTCTAAAGATAAATTTCAAATTCTTTATTTCTATATTCACCACCATTTTCAGTTCTCAACTTATTCATTGAATACTCACATTCTTTCTCGTCTTTCCTTCTAAAATTTTTAAACATTTTCAAAGAATATGAATTATGTTTCATATAAATAACACAAGTAATGAGAGTAAAATCATCAATGAAAGTAATGAAATAATTTTCTCTATTTTTGGATTATTTTCTCATTGGCCCGTAGATATCAGAATGAATAATATCCAAATCTTGTTTTGAACAAATGTTAACTATCTTATGAACAGCATTTGTAATCTTTCTTATCTAGAAAATAGTGAAACACCAATCTCTTATTCTTGGAAAATATAGAATGTCTCAGACACTATTTATTATAGATAACTTTCTTATGTTTCTTTGACATGTGTGTCCCGTCCTTTTATGCCACAATTGATTCTCTTCCACCATACTCAATTAACAATATTTTTTTATTTCACCAACTTGAAATCAGTTTCCCTTTGTACATTTTCCTCTTGTAACTATCTTTACATCCTAATCACTTTTCATAAAAAATACATATTTCATAAAAGAAACTTTGTTGCCTTCATCGCACAATTTAGAAACACTCAACAATTTATGTTTTAGGACATAAACATATAAATATTTCATGTATTACAATTTTTCTTTTCCAATGATAGTTGATTCAACACCTTTGATTCTTAAGGGTTCATCATTGTCGAATGTCAGAGTTACTTATTTTAAATATTTTACATTATTCAATAATCTCAAATATCCTATCATATGATAAGAAAACCCACTATCAAGAATCCAAGGACATTCTCCTTTTACATCTTTCAAAGTGGTTTCAACAACAAGATCGTTTTATTCTCCATTTTCTTTCATCATTTCTGGATTCTAAGAATTTTTAAGTAACTTTTGTTTTATCGGAAAAAAACCCTTAGTAAGATACCCTGGTTGTTCACATCTTTCACAAATAGTTTCCAGGGTTTGGAACCTATTTTGAATTCCTACACCATCTTTTTTAGATTTATTTTGAACTTTATTTTTAGACTTTGATTCATGCTCAAATTTACCCAAAAGAAGAAGGTAGGACGGTTCTTGTAGTCTAGCTTGGGTTGTTGAATCCTCAGAGACCTAAGAAGTACCTACAAACACGTACATTCTATGGACTGTTTTTGGCTATGAAGTGGGCAACTTGGGTTGATTTAATATGGTTTTAAAGTAACACTAACAGATTTAAGTTAATTCAAATTAAGGTAATGATTTTATCCTAGGTTATCACTCGGGGTGGATAGGATGAATTCCTTTTTTAATGATTTCAATTTCTTATATTTGAGATGGGTTCATTTAAGAAGATCAAACAAAATCATCACTTAATGGTTTAATGCCAACACACCCTAATATTAATCACCTATACACTTTAAGGATCAAAGTTTTGAGCACTCCAAGGTAAATGTTCGTATTAGCACTTGAAATGTGTGACCTTAAATTCAATAAGGATGAAGTGGTTTTAAAATCATCAAATAAAAATATCATTCAAAATAAGTGATTAGCCATTAATGGAGTGAGAAATAACATCCAATTCAGCCCCTTTTTACTCCCTTGGATCAACCCATAAAAGATTTATCCTTCCATTGATGACATGTCTTCAACAAAAGCAGGAAGTAGACTTACGAAGGTGGAATTGAAGAAGTAAAAACAACAACAAAAAACGATCACTCCACTGTTGTGTGATAATTATCACAAATTATGGTGTGAATAAATTTACAAATTTTACCAATGGTATCAACGTAATATGTAGGAAAACATAATAAGAGTAAAGGAAGAACTTTTATTAAGAAACTAAGGTGAATTAAACAACTTACATGAGAAAGAAATATGATTACGAACACAAAGCGGCAGCATAACACTACAATGAAACCAAGCACCAAAGATGAAAAACTCCTCCATCACAACTACCTTAAATAGACATTTTTGGAGCCTTGGGTCGAGCCTCCAACATTAAAAAACATACCACTTGATTATGGTAGGCCTAGGGTGGTGGAAAGCTTGTGGAACTTGGACTTTTCCACTCTTGACCCGAGGTGGAAGCCATCTTGAAACCACCAAACAGACGTGCCTGGAAGTCCTTCTAGATGGCCGAATTATAGTGGACCATACACTAAGAAACTATATCTCCTGATGTCTCCTAACCTCCTGTAAAATTTGGTCCCATTTGGAGTTGTTGATTCTGAGATATTATTAGATTGGTAGGATGTTTTCTGGGCTGTAGATTCTGGCCCAGAATTTTATTTCTAAATTGGGCTGCCTTAATAACCACAATGGAGGCAGAATTAGCATTGTCTCCTAAAGAAAGATTTGTTTATATAAATGTATTCTAGAATCCCAAGGAATTTGGGCTTAATTGGGCCTCTATGTTGGGCCCCACATTCTAATCGGTGGGATAATGTCCAATCTGACTTCTCCAGAATTGTTTGCATGAAATCCCATTTTGGTGGTCTTCTAATGTGGATCTTCCAACACTCTACAAATATGAAATGTTAAAAATATAATTATAAACATGAAAATAAAATATGAAAATAAAATCAAGATCATTTGGTACTTTAAATGATGTTCAAATATGTACCACATAATAGTGCATTTTAAGAAGGAATTATAATCATAGTGTGAAATGATGTTGAAAGTGTAAAATGCACTAAAATGGTGTTTATGAATAATAAATAACATGAATATTATATAAATTAACAATTAATATTAGCCTCATTTAGTTTCTAATTACACCCCCCCCCCCCCCACTTGAGTTTTTCTAGTCCTGAGCAAAATATATCTCAACAACATGAAATTCGAATTCCCTTTTCCAAAAACATTTTAATACACAATGATCACCAAAAACCCTTATACCAAAAAATCATGAAACCCATCAAAATATTTTAATACATGATAGTTTCATAATAAGATCCCAATCCCAAGCCCATTCCTTTGTTCAAATTCATTGCCATATTTCATCCAATATCAATTAAGAGTGATGATGTGTTGTACATCGAATTAGACATGGGGGGTTCATCTTTATTCAAGAGGGAAATGATGGAAGCACTATGTGGAATAACATTTCAATATTAAGATCAGTGTTCAAATTTTTTTTATTTCATTTAATTTTTTTTTTTTTTGCAATTTTGCCATGGTAATTGAAATTGCACTCAAAAGAGTCAACCCCTGTAGCGAGACTTTGCCGATGAATCCCAGGCTCAAAGACCTTAGGGCACCAAGTGAATCCCAAATACTCAGGCATCATCTTGAGTTAACTCAGTCAAAAAAAAATTCAAATTACCAAAAATAGAGATAAAATTACTAACTCTGGTCCAAACAACTATGGAGTCATGATCCCCAAGTGCCGAAAGCCACACATTATGTCATTTCATTGCTCTACGCGCAAATTTATTGTTTTTTTTATTTATTTTTTTTGAATACTCATATTAAAACTAAAATGATCACCAAACCTATGCTATTTATTTGGAGGACCCCATGAACTCAAACTAATACCCCACTATCCAAAGGATGTGCATTGTGATCTTTTTTTTGGGATGAAAATATAAACGATTAAATATCACATTAGACAGCCACACATTCCAAAATCTATGATCATGAAATTATACAAGGATTAAAATCAGAATAGGGGCATGATAAATTATTTGATTTTCAGTTTCAAAGTTTTCAATGTGTATTATCATGTTCAAAGTAAAAGTAATTTTTCCTTCCATTTACACACATTTTTTTCAAATCATTTTTTTCACAAAAGAAAAAAAATTTATTTCATCTCCCCTCAACTCAAAATAAAACTATCTCCAATGTTTGAAGAAATGAAAATTTAGAAGGAGTAGAGGAAGATAAGGGAAAGTCACCTGGTGGTTGAAGTTGATGTTCTTGCTGCTCTAATTTAGTCCTTTGATATCCATGTCACTTGCAGAGTTCCCTAGTAGAAAAAGAAAAAAAAAGAAAAACAAACAAAACAAAATACATATATATATATATATATATATAAAAATTATAGAATAAGGAAGCAAAATAAGTCGTAGGTTAGTGGTAATCACGCACCCCTGTCTCCCTTCAGTCCCAAGTTCGAGTCCCCACGGCTTCGCCAGTTGTGACGGGGTTTGCCCCACGACCTACGATGTGGCATTTTTTATTATTATTATATTTTTATTTATTTTTTTATATTTTTATTTTAACCTAAAAACACATAAAAATAAAATAAAATAAACTAATGATACACTATATTCTTTTTAAATTTCTGGGTAAGGTATTACTCAAGGATCACACCACGTGACACAGATGAATATGGCGCTCCCTTTTCATACCCATCCATACTCATAATAGAAGAACAGTTCAACATTCTATTTATTTTATTTTTAAATATAAAAATGATTCATTAATCATATTTAAAATATAAAGTTGATTAAAACAACAAAATTATTGGAAACTTGAAAACCATGGGTTGCCTCCCATACAGCGCTTTGTTTAATGTTGCTAGCTCGACTTAGACCCTTAATTATTTATGTATTTTCCTCATATAAGGTAGGTTCACACAATTCTTCATCAACTTCATGTTTTTAGAATGGTTCTATGAATGGTTTGACTCTATGACCATTAACTTTAAATGTTTGACCATTGGTGGGATCTTGGATTTCAAAAACCCCATGGGGGTACACCTTATGCACTATGTATGGACCTGACCATCTAGACCTCAACTTTACCGAGTGTAAATGAAGTTTATAACTATAAAAAAGAATAGGTTTACCCAGTACAATGTGTTTGGTTTTAAGATTTCGATATTGGTAGGCTTGTACTTTATCTTTATTGATCCTTTAATTTTCATAAGCCTCTATCCTAAGTTTCTCAAGTTCATTGAGATCTAATTTCCTTTTTGTTTCGGCCAATGAGAGGTCATAATTCATTTTCTTAATTTCCCAAAAATCCTTATGTTCAATCTCCACTGGAAAATGGCATGATTTACCATAAACCAACCTATATGGGGACATTCCTAAAATGGTTTCATATGTAGTTCGATAGGCCCAAAGGGTATCTAAGAGTTTGGTCGATCTATCTTTCCAAGATGGATTAACAATATTCTCAAGAATTTGTTTTATTTCTCAATTGGCTAACTAATCTTGAACATTGGTCTATGGGTGGTAAGCAGTGGACACTGTGAGAAATTTCATACTTGTCCATGAGTGATGACAATGGATGATTGAAAAAATGAGTTCCAAGATCACTAATGATAGCCCTAGGAATTCCAAATCCAGAGAAGATGTTTTCTTTTAGGAATATAATCATAGTTTTATTATCATTGGATTTTTTGGGAATGGCCTCAACCTATTTTGAGACATATTCAACAACTAAGAGAATGTAAAGATATCCCCTATAGTTTGGGAAGGGACCCATGAAATCAATTACCCAACAGTAAAATATTTCAACCACTAAGATGGGAGTGAGTGGAATTTTATTCCTTTTTGTGATGGACCCTACTTGTTGACACCTAGGATAGCTTTTACAAAATGTGTAGAAGTACCGTGAGAGGGTGGGATAGAAGAGACCACACTGATGAATCTTAGAAGAAGTTTTCTTAGAGGAAAAGTGACCTCCACATTCCTCACTATGACAGAATTTAAGAATGGACTCTTGTTTAGATTTTGGGACACACCTCCTAATGACTTGGTCAAGGAAGAACTTATAGAGGTATGGATCATCAAACACATAGTTTCTAACATCATAAAGGAATTTCCTTTGAGCTTTAGTCTCTAAGAATTTTGGAATGACTCCTATAACTAAGGAATTGGCTATGTCATCATACCAAGGGCAGTCACTCATAGAGTATAGGTGTTCATTAGGAAATTAATCAGACACATAAAGGTGATTTTAGTTTTCTTTTAATTCCATCCTCGATAGGTGATTAGATACAACATTTTCAATGCCCTTTATCCTTGATTGTGAGGTAAAATTATTGTAAGAGAAGGAACCACCTAATTAGTCTAGCCTTAGAATCTTGTTTTTGGAAGAGGTATTTTAGTGCATAATAGTCAGTGAACACAATGATTGGGTATCCTAAGAGGTAGGACCTAAACTTATCTAAGGAAAACACAATATAAAGTAACTTCTTTTTAGTAGTGGTGTAGTTTATTTGGGCATCATTTAAAGATTTTCTTGCATAAGAAATGACATAAGGAGTTTTATCACAATGTTGTCCTAACACAGCTCCTACAGCAAATTCACTGGAATCACACATAAGTTCAAAAGGAAGGTTCCAATTTAGAGATTTCATAATTGGAGGAGAGGTGAGAGAGGATTTGAGGGTTGAGAATGAACCCTTATAGCTTTATGTCCAAACAAATGGAGCATCCTTCACTAGGAGAGCACAAAGGGGATGGGAGATTGAACTAAATTCCTTGATGAATATTCTATAGAAACCAGCATGTCCTAAGAAAGACCTCACTTCCTTGACATTTTTGGGTGATGGAAGTTGATGAATGATTTCAACATTGTCTTTATCATCTTCAATCCCCCTACCTGAAACCAAATGGCCTAGAACTAGTCCCTCTTTAACCATGAAATAGAATTTTTACCAGTTTAGGACCAGATTCTTTTATTCACATATTGACAAGACTCTATCCACATTTTTCAGGAATCCTTAAAATGTATCCCCAAACATAGAGAAGTCATCAATGAAGACCTCTAGAAAATACCCTACCATGTCTAAGAAGATTCCCATCATGCACCGCTGGAAGGTTCTAGGGGCATTACACAACCTGAAGGGCATGAGTTTGAAGGAAAAGTTTCCAAATGGACAGGTAAATGTAGTCTTCCCTTAATCCTCTAGGGATACCTTAATTTGATTATACCCCAAGTACCCATCTAAGAAACAGTAGAAGGAATGACCTTCCACTCTCTCAAGGACTTGGCCAATGAATGGTAAGGGGAAATTGTCCTTCTTGGTGAATGATTTTAGCTTCCTATAGTCAATACAGACCCTCTATCCACTACTCACCCTAGTTGGAAGAATATCTCCATCCTTATTGGTTATCACTGTGATTCCTACCTTCATGGGAACCACTTAGAATGGGCTGACCCACTCACTCTCAGCTATGGGATATATAATACTAGCTTTTAACAATTTCATAAGTTCTTTTCTCACTACTTCCATGATATTAGTATTGATTCGCCATTGAGGTTGAACAACATGTCTTTGAATCAGATTCCAGAACAATCTTATGAGTCCCAATAAGTGGGTTAATCCCAGGAATATCAAACAGGGTCCAACCAATGGATTTATTATGTTTTCTAAGGAAATATAGAATCATCCTCTCATGATTGGCTTCAAGAGAAGAATAAATGACAATAGTATGTGTTTGATTTTCCTCTAGGAAGGCATATTTGAGTGTAGTGGGAATTTCCTTCAATTAAAGATCAAGTTGGTTTAGAATTTCAGTAGAATATTGGGACATTAGATCAAGATCAATTTTGTTTCCTAGAGTTTTAGATAGGATTGATTCCACATGTGTATATGGTTCAGCTACTAGATTGTATTTATCAAATTTAGGGAAGGAAGTTGGAGTGGTCTCCATGAAATTGGTTTCCTGAAAGGTTTCACTGGTTGTTGGGCCTAAGACTTCATCATAAGATAAATTTAAAAATGATTCAAGCCAAGGAGATAAACTTCCTTCATGTGAACAAGGGAAATCAATCTCATCCTAACTTAAACATCCATAAAATATTCCTTGATGTTCTATGGATTCATTATCAATGCTTACTATCATGTTTACATCATGAATTTCCTTTTCATCCCTTATTTGTGAGCTTTCATTATAGATGTTCAAGTCTAAACTCATGTTCCCAAAGGTGATGGTCATGTTCCCATTTTAGAATTGGATAACAGAGTTGATTTTTGCAAGGAAAGGATGACCAAGGATGATTGGGGTTTGTTCATTATTTCCTAAGTTTGTATGGTAGTTGAGGACAATGAAGTCAGCAGGGTAGATGAAGTTTTTCACCTTTACCAGAACGTCCTTTAAAATCTCCTTTGGAACCCTAATGCTACAATCATCAAGTTGAAGTGTGATAGATGTGGGTTGGAGACCTTCTAGGCCTAACTGGAAGTACACAACCTAGGGGATGAGATTGACTCTAGCACCTAGGTCACACAAGGCCTTGACAACTTTGCTCTCTCCAAGTTCAACATTGATGTAAGGGCAACCTAGGTCTTTCAACTTATGAGGAATGGTCCCTTGAATGGTGGTACTCACATTAGCAGCCAAAAGGACTTGGTTTTTATGTGAAAATTTTCTTTTAAAAGTGCACAAGTCCTTAAGGTACTTTGAGTAGGAAGGTATGGTTTGGATGGAATCGAGAAGGTGAATGTTCAACTTGACTTTTGATAATATTTCCCTCAATTTTTCACTCAATTCAGGCTTCGTTTTCCCCCTCATGCATTGAGGAAATGGTGCAGGTTGTGAGGTTGTTTTTTGAAGAGTTGTTTCTTTTACATTGTTATCATTTTCCTCAGTTTGATCTTGTGGTTCATTTTATTTTTCATTAGATTTTGAAGCTTTACATGGTTTTTAACTTATTTGTTCAGTTTTCTCAATTGATTTCCCACTTTTTAAAATATTAACAGTCTTTAGTTATTCATGAGTTGTTTGAGTACAACTTGACTCTCCCCTTGAATTTGATGATGGAACCACCTGAGTAGGCATGGGTGCCTTCCCAGTTTTTATGGTTTTAAGTTCTTGTTTAAGGGATGATACTTCCGATTTCATCCTTTCCATTTGTTTTCATAGTTGTTCTAGTAGGCTTTATGGAACAGTTTGGGTTGGTGCATGAGAAGATTGGTTTATCCTGGGGGGATATTTTGGAGGTTGGATGGTTTGTTGGAAATGGACTGGTGGATATTGGTTTTGGATAGGTTGGGTTTAGAACTAGTTATGGGTTTGGTAGTTCTGATGGGGGTAAGGATTTTTTCCCTGTGGTTGTCTAGGTTGTTGGTTATCTTTCCAGTGGAAGCATGGGTGGTCATTATACCTTAGGTTGAAGTTGTTTTGGTATTGAGGATTTTGAAAGTTTAAAGCATTTACTTCCACTGGTGGTCCTCTTAATAGAACATCCTTGATGGATGGAATGGTTGGGCAGTTGTCTGTCTTATGGTCATGTTTGTCACAAATTGTGCAAACAGGGTCAATATTTTGGATTTCATGGACTTTCCTAAGGTCTATCTCTTCAACCATCCTAGAGAGTGATGCGAGTTTAGCCCTAAGGCTTTCCACTTCTCTAAGTATATGAATTCCCTTAGTTCTTTGTGGTTTTTCAGAATAAGGTGAAGTTCCCCATGTTTGGTTTTGTTCAACAAGGCTTTCCAGATACTCGTAAGCATCATTTAGGGCTTTGTTTTTAAAGGTTTCATTACACATCATGTTAATGAATTGTTTGTTCCCCAGACCCAACCCTTCATAGAAAATTCTCACTTGTTCAGGAATAGAAAAACCATGGTGTGGAACCATGTTTAGGGTGTCTTTGAACCTCTACCATGTTTCATAAAATGAATCTCCCACTTTTTCAAAAAAGTTTTGGATGCTCTTTTTAATTGAAATTACGTTGTGGTGGGGAAAGTATTTTTTTGTAAAATTCTCTTTGTAATTGATCCCAAGATTTTATAGATGATGGTCTCAAATTTTTTAGCCAATTTTTTTCTCGATACTTTAAAGAAAAAGTAAATAGCCTCATCTTAGCAGATTATAGTTGATTTGGGGGACAAATGGTTTCTACAATGTCATTGAACTCCTTAATGTGAAGGTAGGGCATCTCGGACTCCATTACATGGAATGTGGGAAGGTGGTTTAGAACATGGGGTTTAAAGATGTATTTGGAATCTCTTAGGTAATTGTTTCTAATTCATGAGGGGGAATTGGTCCAGGAATGTGTGAGGTAGTCATTCATGGTTTGATCTACTGCATTCCCCAAGTTTGGGGCTGCCTCATTTGGGTTTCCATTTTGGTTCCCACCCGGGTTTATGAGTTGGTTTCTTTGAAGACAATCCCTTGAAATAGGCTCAATTTTTGACTCTGGAGTATTATGAAGATTAGGATATAATGTAAAGAGTTACCTTGGTGTACTTGACTCCCCAACCCCAGTACTATCCACCCTAACTAGACGGTTCGATTGATCACGAATGTAGGCGGACATGCGTCAAAAGAAAAAAAATGAGAAAGGGAAAAGATAAGAGATCTTAGGTGAAAATAGAATAAATGGGGGAGAATAGAATGGGTGTTGATATTACTTACTTGGGTCCCCAACAACGGTGCAAAAATTTGATTCACGCTCAAACTTACCCAAAATAAGAAGGTAGGGCGGTCCTTGTAGTTTAGCTTGGGTTTTCAAATCCTCAGAGACCTAAGAAGTACCTACAGAAACGTACATTCTATGGATTTTTTTTGGCTATTAAGTGGCCAACTTTTGTTGATTTATGATGGTTTTAAATGATCACTAATATATTTAAGTTAATTAAAATTAAGGTAATGAGTTGATCCTAGGTTATCGCTCGGGGTGGATAGAATGAATTCCTTTTTAATGATTTCAATTTCTTATATTTTAGATGGGTTCATTTAAGAAGATCAAACAAAATCATAACTTACTGTTTTAATTCCTAAAAACCATAATAATAATCACCTATACACTTTAAGGATCTAATTTTTGAGCACTCCAAGGTAAAGGTTTATATTATCACTTGAAATGTGTGACCTTAAATTCAATAAGGATGAGGAGGTTTTAAAATCATCAAATAAAAATCTCATTTAAAAGAAGTTATTATCCATTAATGGAGTGATAAATAACATCCAATCCAGCCCCTTTATACTCCCTTGTATCAACCCATAAAATAGTTAGCCCTCCATTGATGACATGTCTTCAACGGAAGCGAGAAGTAGACTTACGAAGGTGGAATTGAAGAAGTAAAAACAACAACAAAAATCGATCACTCCACCGTTGTGTGATAATTATCATAAAGTATGGTGTGAATAAATTCACACCTTTAACCAACGATATCAACTTCATATGTAGAAGAATATAATAAGAGTAAATGAATAACTTTTATTAAGAAACTAAGGTTAATTAAACAACATACATGAGAAAGAAATGTGATTACAAACACAAAGCGGCAGCATAACACTATAATGAAACCAAGCACCAAAGATGAAAAACACCTTCATCACCACTTACTTAAATAGGAATTTTGGGAGCCTTGGGTCGAGCCTCCAATAGTAAAAAGCATCCCACTTTATTATGGTAGGCCTAGGGTGGTGGAAAGCTTGTGGAACTTGGACTTTTCCACTCCTGACCCGAGGTGGTAGCTAGCTTGAAACCACCAAATAGACATGCATGTAATACCTTCTAAATTTCAGAATTAGAGTGTCAAATAGAAGAAAAAAATGAATCCCAGGATTTCTCCTAACCGCCTATAAAATTTTGGCCCATTTGGAGTTTTGGATTCCGAGATATGATTAGATTGGTAGGATGTTTTCTCGGCCGTAGAATCTGGCCCAAAATTTTATCTCCAAATTGGGATGCCTTAATAACCACCATGGAGGCCGAATTAGCACTAAATCCTAAAACATTATTTGTTCATATACATGTCTTCTATCGTCCCACGAAATTTGGGCTTCATTAGTCCCGTATATTGGGCCCCACATTCTCATCAGTGGGATGGTTTCCAATCTGACTTCTCCAGAATTTGTTGCATGAAATCCCATTTTGGTGGTCTTCCAATGTGGATATTACAACACTCCACAAATATGAAATGTTCCTAATATAATTAGAAACCTGAAAATTAAATATGAAAATAAAATCAATATCATTGGGTACTTAAAATTAAGTTTAAAAATGTACCACATAATAGTACATTTTCAGAAGGAATTATAATCATAATGTGAAATGATGTTCAAAGTGTAAAATGCACTAAAATGGTGTTTATGAATAATAAAGTACATTAATATTATATAAATTAATAATTAATATTATCTTCATTTAGTGTCTAATCAAACTTTCTATTTTGAGAGGATAGACTCTGACTCAAAATTTGCCTTCCATAACCTATAAAATAATAGTAATTTTGTTGGTTGAACCAATACATATTATATGTATGTTTGAATCAACCACAATACCATTAGTATATATAGAAAGAGTATTTTCCAATGAAAATTTCATACTGAATAGAGTTTTAGACAATTTTTTCCGCAACCTTCTTGTATTTCTTATCTGAACCAGTAACCTTTGTATTATCAATCGGAATCTTCCTTTTATTTTTTACCTTATCAGAATCATAAGTAATAGAAACATTTCTATATTCATAATTTTTAGACTTGGGGTTTTTATAAACTTATGAATTATCTTCCTTGTTACTCTTATCCACATATATAACCTTTCTAGATTTATTCTTTTCAGAAACAATTCCATCTTTCTTCTCAACCTTCGAAGGTAACTTTTGTTGATCCTTCTTAAGTTTACTCTTTCCATAACTTTCACCAACTTCTGATATAGATTTTTTGAAAATTGTATTCCTTAATTCATATTTAGATATTTTTTTAGATAAGTTCTGGATCTTCTTCTTTTTCCTTCATATTTACCTATATATTCTCATTATGATTCTTTTCTTATTCAAGATATTTCTTCAAATCACCAATCTCTATAAGCATCTTTTTATTCTATTTTGAAAATATTTCTTGAATTTTTTAGGAACTTTAACCTTCCAACTTATTTTTTTTCTTTTAAAATATTTTTATCTTTCTCAAACATTCTTTCAACTCTTCTTTCAAATTCATTTCAAGTTGAATTTCTTATTTATCAGAAATGTTGCTTCTAAATTATTCATCATTCACTATTATAATAAAAGTATTCTCTCCATCTTTTTCAGAAAAATAATTTTCGAATTCAGCTTCACTGTCTTATTTTTCATTACCTTTAGAAAAAAATATTATTCTTTTAGTTTTGATGAACTTTTTATCATTCTCTATGACAAAAGATTTATTTTTATCACCATGTTTCTTCCATGACTTTATTATCATTATTTCTTCTTCATCACTATCTTCTTCTTTTTTATTTAAGAAAAATTTGCTACAAAGTACCCAAAGGCTCCACATTAAAAACATTTCAAGGGATGTTTTCCTTTATATATAATTATATCTCTTCTCACATTTTTAGAAAACTAGGATAAAATTTCCTCAAAATTTTTACATACCTCATTTTCATAATCGGATTCACTAGCTTCATCTTCAATAAAATCTTCTTTGAATTTTCCATTTTGGTTGCCTTGAAAGACATTTATCTATCAATTTTTTTTTCTTTTCATATCATTCTCTCTTCTCATTTCATAAGTGATGACGGTGCTATGAAAATCATCAAGAGATAATATTTTTGGATCTCTATATTTTAATGAATAAACTTTTCCATCAAACTTTTCAAGAAGGATTCTCAAGATATTTTCAATAACTCTATAATATTATAGCTTTTTACCAAGACATGCGATAGTACCGAAAATGTAATTCACCCTAGTAAAGAAGTCCCCAACAAATTCATGCTCATCCATTTTCAAATATTCATACTTCAGCCTCTAGATTTGTAACTTTTTCTTCTTTAGTTTTGTATTTCCTTTGTATATGTTTTTCAAGTTGTCTCATATACCTTTGGATGTGGAAACACCTTTCAGTCTTAAGAATTCACTTTTAGAAAGTGATGATAATATATCATTTTTGGACCTTTCATAATTCTCAAGATTTTTATTATTAATAGATGTAAGAGGAAATTTTTCCTCAATAGGTGGAAACCCATCTTTTGTAGCTTCAATAACATCATATCCAATAGACATAAGATAAGGAAAAATTATATCTTTATATATATGATAATTCTTACCATCAAAAACCAGAATTCTTTTACTATTCACACAATTTAGATTCTCCGTCAACATCTCTTCAGTACTTCAGTAAAGAATAAGTTATGGGAACCTACAACTATAATACCAATTGAAAGTGTCGAGTCAGGATAATTGTATCACTAATAGGGGGAGGGGGTGAATCAGTGATAAATTTTTCTTCTATATTTCCTTTAAAATGAAACTGCCTTTGCCTCCTCTTAAAGATTTATTTCCTTCCTGAAAACAATCAAACACACATCCATAGGAACATAAGTATTTACAAGGTTCACAATTCAATAAGAATATCTATCTCCTTGGTATGGTTTGGAAATAAATCAATACCACATAATCCACTAAAAAATCCATTTTTTCTAGAATACAATGAGTAGGATAGGCCCTTACACTCTTGTACCACTATATAAATAATTCAATAGTGTGTATACTCCATCTAGCACAAATGATTCAATACAAATTTTGTGTAAAAACACATGTTACATGTGATTCTTTTTCAACTTGCACAAATGTATTCTTTAGAAAACAATCTTTAATTTCTTTCCCAGAAGCTGGTAATAACTTCAAGGAATTTTGATATAAAACTCCAATCTAATTTCCAGTCTGATCAACCCAGTCCAATTCTTCCAATCTGATTTCCAAATATGATAATATATCTATATAAGAATATGATCGTGACAATCCATAACTCCTTCTTACTTAGTTCATAAATCCCAATACATAAATCCTGATCGGATTATCTAGCCCGATACAATTATCATCCAAATATGATGAAAACCAAAATATGATAAATATTTGAATATGATTATCACTGAATATTATGATCATCTAATATTTTTCAATATTTTCTCTTATCCTTTCACTTCTCTCCATCGAAACTTCTTAAACATAGCATAATAAACAAACTTATCTTCTTCCTACAACTACAGAGATTCTCTCTATTCCTCTTTGAAGAGTACTTCAGTCAAAAAAATACACAGTACTCTCACCTTTTATAGGTGACCCAAAAGTGGTTTGGGTGAGAATCCTGAAAACTATCATGCCCAACCAAATTACCCAAAATCTCGATTTCCCTTGAATTTAGGGTGCATTTATAACTTTACTAATGATTCTCAATTCTTCTCAAATCTTTTTCTTGACTTCATACTTTATTTTTCAAATAAAAATATGATTTCAATTCCCATTCTGATTTTTTTTTTAGTCTAATTTCTTCATTAAGATGCTCCATAACAATTAAACATATGAAGAAATGGAAATACTTCATCTTCTTTAAAAAAATCCATTATGATTCTTCATTATGATGTTTTATACCAACTATTGAAAATAAATATATTCTTTGAATTTCAAGCTCCCCCTCGACAACACATCAAGTTATTTTCTTTATATCTTCTATTAATCCACTAGAATGAAGTTATTCAATCATATCTACTTATTATTCTCTTTAAAAATATGAATTGGTACTAAATATGATATGATGTCACTTAACCCAATTGAAAAACAAAACAATTGAAAACAAATCAGATTTCATATTTATCTTCCGAACATAATACCACTGACTTCATTCTTTGAAGATTTATATCTTTCGGCTTTTGGTCTGACTGAAAACCAGTACCTTCATTTTCTCAAAAATATTCCAAGCCTTTAAGATTCAATCTCTGTCTTTAAAAACATATTCAACCATCTTAAATGATTGAATACATTGTTGATTGATCTCTATCATTACATTTTTTCATCAACTTCAACTAAATTACTTTACCATCAATCTTGTTGACAATAATTATGCCTTCAATGAATATGATGGTACACCAAATATGATAGACCAATGTCAACAGATTCAACTTCAGAAACTTCCTTCAATCAAAAACCTGTTCGTATATCGCGACTTCCTTCATGACTTTTAATACATTTGAGAACATCTTCAGCACCATTATCCTTTCAATGGAAAGTATTGAAACTTCCTAATAAATTCCTTCCTTTCCTTCTCAGTCTCAATATGATTTACATGAATACAATTGGCATGAATACTATAAAGTTAAATATGATCTCCATAACCCTTTTCTCTTTCCATATAGATCCTATCAATCTAAATATGATTGGAATCATCACTTTTATTCTCCCATTCTTTCATCAAGCTTGTATCATGAGTTTATCGAATACTTTTGATTTATGATAACTCCAATATCATCAAAGCATCATCACATTTTAATAGTAGTCATGTAGACTCTGATTCTCCCCATTATGAACAAAACATTCATCCTTGATTTGGTTTGAATCTAATGACCCCTTTTTCTTCCATTCATCTTCTCCTAAATATGATGGAACTTTTCAAGCATTGTGAGTCTAGTTCCTTGAATATGATGGTCAGTCCGATTTCCAATAAATAAAAAGTGAGGTGATTTTCTTTCAACTCAAACTTCCTTGAAAAAAAGACAATACTTAAATATGATCACCTTCCTAATCATCTTGGTCATAAAAACTAAATATCCATGTATTGTTTTCTCACATAATAGAATTGCTCATGTAGCTAAATTCATGTAAGGAGTTCTGAAATTTTGAAAAATATAATTACTTATCCAATTTCAGACTTGATACATACCATCTAAATTGAAGAATTATCTTTAGGTCCAGCTAAACAATATTTAGATAATTTCAATATATTTCTAAGGAATCAATAATGAAATTAATCAGATCTATGTAGCCTAATTTTTCATCAAAAATATAGTAGAAAAACTATTTTCAAAAACTGTAGATTTCTGACTGGAAACACATAGTAAATTCTAACAAAATTTTGAACATGATATAGATCGATTTAGAGTTTTTTTCTTCTAATTATATATATATATATATTATATTTAAAATATAATCAATAATAACAGAATTTTTATTTTTATAGCTAATGTTATGGTTGAAATACATAAGGTAACTAAAATTGGGAAATTGGATGCATGGATTCAAAATCATCTACATGAATTTCAAATTGGTTATATGGTTTACAAAAGGGCTATATGGTGAATAGTATAAAAACATGTAAAAATAATATTTAAGGTCCCAAATGAATTATTTATCCTAGGAACTCAACATGAAACTTATATAAAATGTTATAACCAATCAAAACATGAAATATAAAGATATTTTAAACAAGTAATAATAAGATATAATCAAATTTAAGCATTCATTAATAAACACCCAAGATAAAAAAACTAATGACAAATTAAGTTGTATAAGAATAAAATTAAAGTATATCATAATCAATATATAACATAACAACCTAAATATGAAACTTAATTAAGACTTATATTAAATAGAATAAAATATGTAAAGTTGTCAATGTATTAAGAATCAAAGAGAATAAAAAACTAAATAAAATACTTAGTAAAGTTATAAAAATTATAATTAATCATGATATGATATTTTGTAATTATAAAAACATGAAGTGGTTAAATATTTCAATCAATAATATCCCCCTTTTTATAATTAAAATACTATGTTTACTTTTAAAACTTCTCCCCTTTTTTGAAATTATCAAAAAGTTAAAGTTTCAATATGAAAATTATCTCTTTGAAATTATTACTCAAAAATTATTTCACATTAAATATAAAACATAATGATAAGACACTTTGTATTTCATAAATTTATTAAACATACATATTAAAAAACACATGTCAAGAAGACAATATAAAACATTCCAACATTAGAAATTGAATTGTATAAAATGAACAAAATTTTAAAAGATGTTTGTGATAAATAATGAGAAATCCTTCAAAATTATCTCTTTATACAAACTAAAAGTTTAAAAAGTGTGTTGACATCATCTAGTAAGTATTATAAAGATTAAAATAAAAATATAATAAAAAAATATGTATAGAAATTGAATATTATTAAATTGAAAAACAATTTCTAGATTTTGTAGATTTTATAAAACTCTAAAAATTTAAGCACATTCAAATTCCATATAATTCTAAAAGTTTTAGCACATACACCACTCAAACTCCCCATAAATTTGAGCATTAAATATTATTCTCCATGAGTGTAATATAATCTATTGTTTCTACATATTTAGGATTTCAACATATCAAAACAAAAATACTAATCAGAGTCCAACATACTTAAATTATACTTAATAGAAACTTACATTTCTAGGAAAATTTTGAGAATTGAAATAAGGTTTCCTCTCCCTAAATTGATTCATTCTATATATCAATTAAAAAATAAATTAAAAACTAAAAAATACACCTTAAATTCATCTTATATGAGACTTAAAATATAAAAAATATACATATTGGAATCTTAAAAATAGATTATGCAATATAAAAAACATCATAATTAAACTAAACATATTTTAAAATGTGAAATTAGAATATGTAAAATAAAAATTTAAACAAATAAAAATTAGTGAATAAATTTAAAAATAAGAAAAAATTATTACTTCCCCTTAATTTCAATTTCCCATTTTTTTCAAAAATAAAAAACATGCTTATGTGTATTTTAAAGATTTGAAACTGAAATATACAGATTTATTATTTTAAAAATTAAAAAAAACTATGTATAATAGGTTTAAATAACTGAAATATCCATGATGAATTCAGAGTTAATAAGAAGATTAAATCCCCATAATTTAATTATTTTCTTTAAAAATGATAATATCAAAATAATGCGAGCATAATTTTAATATAAACTGTGAACGCTTCTCTAAAAACACACTTAAATGTCACAAGGATCCATGAAACATGTTATAATGTATTCAAAGAAATTTTTAAAGTAACAAAATGATAATATCATACAAGTAAACTAGAATTTACAAATAATATAACATATTTATTATACATATAAAGATATTAAATAGATTAATGTTTATAACAAAATAAAATATTTGGTATCATCCAAAATGATATAAAGTATTCAAGCTTATAATGCTTATGTCAGCATACTAAAGATAAAAATATAATATCATGCTTGATGAACATAAGAATCATAAGTTACATATTACCTGGGTATAAATAATGGGTTATTTTTATGTAAATTAGAATACATACATTTAGGAACCCAAGAAGTATATGGTTTTGATATTTTGACCTTCAAATTTTATTTTGGCATGAAATTTATTTTGTGACCAAAATATTGAGTGAACTTCAAAGGAAAATCACAAGCAAAATGACCATAAGATCCAAATTTAAAATAATCAACTGAATAAATTCTAGTAGAAATTCCTTTCATAAAAAATATTTTTAAACATAATAGGAACAAAATAATCAGAATAAATATGATTTTTTTATCATTAAATTTCAGGAAATAATTATTCTTTCCAAAATTAGCATTTTAAGAAAAATTATTATAAATTATGTTTTTCAAATAGTACTTATCATTCCTAATTTTATTTAATTCATTTTTTAGCCTTTCAATTTATTTTTGAATAATTTAAAAATCATCACAAACCTTTTCATGTAAAGAAGAATATTTGTTTCTAATATTTTCATTTTCAATTTTATGATTCTTACATTAATCCTCATATTTAGACATATCATCCAATTATAAATTAAATATCCTTTCATGATCTTCATTATTCTTGTAAATAAAGTATTTAATCCTATTATTTTTAGATTTATACTTAAATATTTCAGAGTTTACATTTAAGTTTCTCAATTTATCAATTTCAAGAGATAAAACCTGATTATATTCAATAAAATTTTTAAATTTAGAAGACATGATCCATTTATTTTCTTTAACCCTTATATATTTACCTTTTAATGATACATGTAAATAATTCATTTATTTTATTTGATCTTCATATAAATCATACATTTCCTTCAGATCTTCAATACTTGTCACATCATTTATAGAATTTATAGAATCGTGATAATTTGAATTAAAATCACTATCTTTATTTATACTTGTCATGCATATATTTCTAGATTTTATAGTGTATGAACAAATATAACTTAATAAAGATTGAGGAATTGAATATGTTACCTTGGTATATTTTGTAAGAAATATAACATTACCAATTTCTTTTAAACATTAAACCATGTTACATTAGCTTTCATAATCACTCCATGAAGCCATGGATTTATTTACTTTCTTATTTACCTTATTCATATTTTTGAGCTTTGGATAATTGGGTTTATATGTACTCACTTACTAAATCCATAAAAAATAATATTGGAATAACCTAAATTCAGATGTAAATTACCTTGAGTGATATATCCTTCATGAAAATGACATTTTTACTTTTTATTGGTTGTAAAATCCTTTTTCATGTGTCTATACTTTCTATAATTGGGGAAGATATATTTCATTTGATCTTCTTCTTCAAATGTAGTTGTCTCAAGTTGTTTCCAAATCTCATAAGAAGTTTTTCAACTACAAATTTTTTCAATAATATTTCTATAAAAATAACAATAAATAATATTCATGACCTTATAATTAAGATAATATTTAATAGTATCTTTTCCTTTCAAATAAACCCGATCATATTTCGGTAAATCATAATATTTAATCATAATATCCCAAAATAGATATCAATACTCTTTAGATAAGCCTCCATTTGGATATTCCACTTAGTATACTTAATACCATTTAAATGTGGTGGAAATATCATATTCAAACTACTTATATTCCTCAAATCATCCATCATCAAAAAGATCTTTCCCTTATACTTGTTAAGGACTAGGATAAAAAGTTAGCACAATCAATATAAACAATAAATTAAATCACAATATATCCTCAAGAAAAACAAGCTATGATAAAAATTGTATGATTTCAAACAATGTGAAAAACTAACTTATCCTCTAAAAGGGTCCTACTCTTATACCAAATATAAGGTATCAGGAAGAACAAATAACTAAACTTATCCCTATAAGATCCACCCTATGATACCAAATGTAAGGTCCTAGAGGGGTGATGGTAGTGGACAAGAGGGGGTGAATTTTCTTTCTTTTAAAAATTAATCATAGTTTAAACTTTATGAGTTGAAAGTGATTAGTTCAAGTATTAAACAATTCAACCTCATAAATATAAGAAATAAGAAATCAAATAAAAATTAAAAAACTAAAAATGAACATAAGTTATTTTTATTGTGGTACATATCTAATTGATCATATTCCACTCTTCACCCCTCTCATGAACTAAGTGAGATGGCACCCACTATGGTACATCACTTTTGATGGTGATTGATAACTCTTTACGTCCTCATTTTTCACACCTAGAAGATTAACTCAATTCCCTTGTCTTTTAAGAGTCCATAAAAAACCCATCCTTTTACAGGACAAGACTCGACCTAGACTTTTATAGTCTCAATACTAACCCATCTCTTTTTTTTGAGTCTAGACAGAACATATTACAATACTATAAAAGTCATAGCAGATTTAAATATAAGAATTTACATATCCATTTCATATAAGAAAATTCATATTACAATTTCTCACTACATAGACAATTTATTCACATAACGGAATACCCACATATTCTTTTCTTAAGCAAGTTAATTTCTCACGTAACCAAATCCACATAAGGTATTATGAAATTTTGAAAAATAGAATGACTTATCAAATTTAATACCTAATACAAACCATCTAAATATAATAATTATTTATAGGTACATTTTAATTATATTTATATAATTTCATTATATTTTTAAATAATACAAAATTAAATTAATCGGAGCTATGTAGCCTAATTTATCATAAAAATATAATAGAAAACTATTCTAAAAAACTATATATTTCTGACTCAAAACACATAGTAAATTCTAACCAAATTAATAACATTATGGAGAATGATTCAGAGTTTTTTCTAATTAAATTTAGATAAATTTTTTCACTTTCCAATACATTAAGAATAACTCAATTTAGAGTTTTTATCCAATTTTATGGCTAAAATATAGAAGGTAACTCAAACTAAAAAATCATCTATATAGATTCAAAATATTCTACATGAATTTTAAATTGGATATGTGGTTTACAAAAGGGTTACATGGTGAACAGTAGAAAAATGTGTAAAAATGATGTTTTAAGGACCCTAATGACTTATTTATCCTAGGAAATCAATATGAAACTTGTCAAAAAATGTTATAACCAATAAAAACATGGAATCTAAAGATATTTTAAACAAATAATAATAATATACAATCAAATTTAATCATAATTTAATAAACACACAGGATAAACAAACTAAAGAAAAAATTAATTTATATAAGAATCAAAGTAAGGTATACCTTAATTAATATATAAGATAAAAAACTAAATATAACACTTAATTAAGCCTTATAATAAAGAGAATAAAACAATTAAAGTTTTAAATGTATTAATACTTTAGAATATCCAGCAGGATCAATGTATCACTGAGAGGGGGAGGGGGCGAATTGGTGATAAATTTTTATTTTAAGTTTCCTTCCTTTTGAAACCACATTCTCCTCCTTTTAAATAGTTATTACCTTTATGAAAACAAAACCTAAAACATATCCATAGGAACATAAGTATTTAAAAGGCTTGATACTCAATAAGAGTATCTACATCCTTAGTATGGTATAGAAACAATTTTATACCACACAATAAACTAGAAAACAATCCTTTTGTGTGGAATAAAATGAGCAAGATATGCTCTTACACTTGTTTAACATTATGTTTAATAAAATAGTTCATTTCCTTCTTCTATCACAAATTATGTAACATAAAGTTTTTGAAAAAAGTTAAGAAACATGAAACTATGATTCCTTGATCATATTTAACAAATATGTTCTTCAAAAAACAATTATTCACTTTCTTACCTAGTAGCAGGAAAGAACTTATTTTGGAATTCATAATGATATCCAGTCCAATTTCCCAGTTTGATTCCCAAGTCTGATTACTCAATACAGAAATAATGTTCTTTTTTAATTCTACTGAAACAATTATAAACTTATTCTTCCTTATTCTGAAAAACTTAATATGATTTTTTTGATCAAATGATCGATCCCAATACAATAATCAGCTAAATATGAGCTTGTCTCTTCTCCTTTCTTCTTACATCCGAGAAACTTCCACAGGAAATCTAGATCCAAAAACTTATTCTCCCAAGAAATTCAGTGTTTATCTCTCTTATTTATAAATAGTACTCTTGTCAGAAAATTAAAATGTACTTCTGCTATTTACAGGTGATCCAAATTTGGTTTGGGAGGAAGTATGAAAATTTTTCGTAGTCAACTAAATTTCCTGAAATCATGATTTACCTTGAATTTTGGATACTAATTTGACTTCTTAAACTCTTCTTGAAACTTCTCGAATCTTCTCAGAACTTCATCTCACTTTATACTTTCTTAAATTCTTTAGTCTGATTCAAATTCCCCATTCTGATCCTCTCATTATTATTCTCCATATAAATTATAAGAACTAAAATAATCCATTTTTATTTCTTTATTATGATAAAGACAGATTATTCTTCAATATATTTATATGAATGAAATGATAAGTATATGGAAAACACATTTCTTCCATTACTATGCTCCATACCAAAAAATCCACACTAGTTAAAAAGATTTGTACAAAATAAACATGAAAACATATGAAAAATTATTCTCATTATGACCCTCAAAACTAACTAATCATTCCAATTTATTCACATATTTGGACTGATGATATTTTTCTCGATGAATTTTATTAGTATTAGCTTTAGTTCAATATTCTTGACCCACTTGATAAATATATATCATAGTTATTATTCCTCTTGAACCAATTGAAAAATAACTCAAAGAATTTCATTTCTCTTCACCCACTTGATACCAAAACTCTTAAAAAAAGTTTCCATATAAAAAACAATCAATGATTTATCTTAATTAAATGGTTGACTATATTATTGATTGATATCTAAATTTCTTCTTCGTATTGGTCACCACAAACTTATCATTTTCTGGGAATTTATTGGTTCCAAAAATTCCAAATTTATTTTATTTTTATCAATCCTTAAAAACTGCCCACAAAACAATTATACCTCTAATAAAACCTACATATGATATTCAAAAGATATCAAAAAAATATGAACCAGTGTCAGAATCCATTACAATGGATCGGTGGAACATCGCGTCTGATGTACCGGTTCTAGTAGCTTCAACTTCAACAAATTATTGATTTTTCTAAATATGATACTGATTATCCACCAAAAGAGGATAATATTAATTTTTTATATTATAATATTCATGTTATTTATTATTCATAAACACTATTTTTAGTGAATTTTACAAATTGAACATTAATTCACATTATGATTGTAATTCCTTCTTAAAATGCACTATTGCATGGTACATTTTTTAACACCACATAGAACACAAAATTGTCTTTATTTTATATTCATATTTTATTTTCATGTCCCCCATGATATAATGAACAATTCATGATTTTTGATCACTTGAATATTATCATTGGAAGACCACCAAAATGGGCCTTGTACCAAGAACATTCTGGGCGAAGTGAACAGGACATCATCCCAATAAAATTATTGTACCAGCCAATCTCTAAGACCAATGATTATAAAATTTTAACTAAAGATATGAGACATCATGGGAAAAATTTACTTAAACAGTTTATCAAGGTAATTTTTATGTTTTAATAGAGTTCCATGAGGCCCAAGTTGAAGATGAAATTCTGGGCCAGATTCTGCATCCTAGAAAAACAGCTCACCATTTCAATCATATATCAAAAACAAAAAATCATTTATGGTCGTAAATTTTACAATATAACAAGGGACATATATATATTCATTTTTTCTTTTATTACCCACCTAAATTATGAAATATATATTCTATTTTTGACACATATATAGGAAGAATGCAATTTTTCTTGGGTTTTTTGTCAAGGGATGAAAAGTATACTCTTCATTAACTTTCCACCCACCAAGGCCTACCACCATTAATTGGGGTGACTTCCACTATTGTAGGATCAAACCAAGGCTTCAATACTTCCTATTTAAGGTAGTGTTGTTGGAGTATTTAGTAATATTTTGTGCTATGTTTCATTGTTAGTTTATGTTGTTAATTTGATGTTGTAATCTCTTTTATTCAATTTGTAAGTTGCTAGAATCACCTTAGTTTCTTAATAAAATTTCTTATTATTATCATTTTATATTTTTTTGTAAAATTGATACCATTTCCTATGGTGTGAACTTATTCACACATTGGTGGAGTGATCATTTTCCTTTTATTTTTTTTACTTCTTCAATTCCTCCCTCATGAGTCTACTTACCACTTCCATTGAAACCATAGAATCAATGGAGGGCTAACCCAATAATGTTTTGATACAAGGGAGTATAAAGGGGTTGTATTGGATGCTATTTATCACTCCATTAATTTCAAATCACTTCTTTTAATTTATAATTTTGTTTTATTATCTTTGAACTCCTTCGTCTTTGTTGAATTTAAGGCCACACACTTTAAGTGATAATATGAACTCTTACCTTGTAGTGCTCAAAAATATGATCCTCCCAGTGTATAGGTGATTAGTATTAGGGTGTGTAGTTATTAACCTAGTAAGTGATAAATTTTTTTTGATCTTCTTAAATGAACCCATCTCAAATATAAGAAATTGAAATAGTTGAAAAAGGAATGCATCCAATCCACCCCGAGTGAAAACCTAGGATCAACTCATTCTTTAAAATTGAATTCACTTAAGTCTCTTAGTATTTACTTAAACGTATCTAAAATATACCCAAATTTTTTCGCTTCATATCCAAAAATAGTCCATAGAATGTACGTATCTATAGGTTTCTTCTTAGGTCTCTGAGGATTCAACAACCCAAGATAAACTACAAGCGACCGCTTAACCCTAAAAACTTGGGATTGGGTGAGACCAAATTTTTGTGCCATTTCTGGGGACCCAAGTAAGTAATCTCAACACCCATTATATTCTACCCCATATCTCTTTTATCAACTCAAATTCTATTATCTTTTACCCTTTATTTTTTTCACTTTTCTTGGCGCATGCCCATCTATACTCGTGACCAATCAAACTATCTTGTTAGGGTGGATAGTCCTAGGGTTGGGGAGTCGAGTACACCAAGGGAACTTTTTCAATTAGATCATAATATTTATAATACTCTGGATTCAAAAATTGAGCCCATTTTAATGGAGGTTCTTCAAAGAAACCAACTCATACACCTGAGTGGGAACCAAAATGGAAATCTAAAAGAGGCATCCCCAAACTTGGGCAATGAAGTCAATCAAACCATAAATACTACCTCACACCTACCTGGACCAATGCACCCTATTTCATTAGGAATTATTCCCTAGGATAATCCTACTATGTATTCAAAACTCATTTCCTAAACCACCTTCCAACCTTCCATGATATGAAGTTGGAAATGCCAACCATCATTCAAAGAGTTCAACGACATTGTTGAAACCATGTGCCCAGCACATCAACTTAAGTCAGCTAAGATGTGTCTTTTTCCTTTATCACTAAATTACCAAGAAAATAGTTGTTTAAAAAACCTGATACCAACATCAATCCACTACTAGGACCAATTAAAAAGATAATTCTACAAAACATACTTCCCCTATTACAAAACAATTACACTTAAAAAGAACATCCAAAAATTTTTGTAAAAAGAATGGGATTCATTTTATGAAACATGGTAAAGGTTCAAAGATACACTCAACATGGTACCTCACCATGGATTTTCAATCCTAGAAAAATTTTGGATCTTATATGAAGGTTTGGGTCTGGGGAACAAACACTTCATTGACATGATGAGTAATAGAACCTTCAAAAACAAAGCCCCAAATGATGCTTATGAGTATCTAGAAGGACTGGCTGAACAAAACCAAACATGTGAAACATCACCTTAATATGAGAATCTAAAAAAATATGGTGGAATTCACACACTTAGGGATGAAGAAATTCTCAGGTCAAAACTTTTTTCACTTACCAGGAAGGTCGAGGAGATCGATCTTAGGAAGGTCCATGAAATTCAAACCGTTGACCCTGTTTTCACAATTTGTTAAAAACATGACCACATAACCAAAAAATATCCAACCATACCTTATATTAAAGATGTTATTTTAGGAGTACCACCAGTGGAGGTCAATGCACTAAAATTTGAGAAACCACAGTACCAAAAAAACTTTCAATCCATGGTACAATGACCATCTAGGATTCTGTTGGAAAGATAACCAGCAACCCAACCAACGACCGAGTCATCTACAAAAACCAAACCCCTACCCTCCACAAAATTTTCAACACCATAACTAGTTAGAACCAAAACCAATACAATAGAAACATCCTTCTATATAGTACCAACAACCCATCCAATAACCAATCCAACAACCAAAGTATCCTCTTGGGATAAACCAACCAACACAAGCCCCTACCCAATCTATCCCTCTACCAATCCTTGAAAAGTTGTGTAAAAAAAATAGATAAAATGAACTCATAAGTATCATCACTAAAACATGAACTAAAAACCATTAAAACTGGGAAGGCACCCATGCCTACTCAGGTGATATCATCCTCAACCTTAAGGGGATAATCTAGTTACACGCAAACCCATTATGAACAACTAAAAGCAGTGACTGTTTTAAGAAGTGGGAAATCCATTGAGAAACCTAAACCAAGCATTATAGAACCATTAAAAACTTCAACAACACATGAAAATGATAACGAAACTCCCATAGATTCTGAAAATCCCAATGACAATGAGAAGTAAACACAACTACACCAAACACTCAAACAACTTTCTCCCTTCCCTCAATGTATAAGAGGAAAATCTAAGCCAGAACTGAATGAACCTTTGATGGAAATCCTCTCTCAAGTTAAGTTGAACATTCCAATTCTCGATGAAATCCAACCCATTCTTTCCTACTCAAAGTAACTTAAGGACTTGTTCAATTTTAAAAGGAAATTCTCACATAAAAATCAATTCCTTTTGGCTAATACTATGAGTACCACCATTTAGGGCACCATTTCTACAAAGTTGAAAGATCTAGGATGTCCATACCTAAATTTTGAGTTAAGAGAGAACAAATTTGTCAAATCACTTCGAGATCTAGGAGCCAGTGTGAACCTCATTCCTTATTCCATGTATTATAAATAGGGATTGAAGAACTCCAACCCACATCTGTCACTCTTCAAATTGTTGATCGTAGTGTTCGAGTTCCTAAGGGGATCTTCAAGGATGTTCTGGTGAAATTTGAAAATTTAATTTATTCTGCTTACTTCATTGTCCTTGAAAATCACCCAAGATTAGGTCCTAGGGAAAAAACCTCCATCATCCTTGGTTATCCCTTTTTAGCAACAATCAACTCAGTCGTCAGAGTTAGGAATGGGAACATGACAATAACCTTTAGAAACATGATCCTTGATTTGAACATATACAATGAAAACTCTCAAATTGGGGATGATGAAGAGATCCATGAGGTTAATTGGATTGGTAGTGTAGATATTGAACTAGAGGAACATCAAGGAATTATTGAAGGATGTTTAAGTCAAGAAGCGATTGATTTTATTTATTCACGTGAGGTAAATATGTCTCATTGGATTCAATACATTTAAGAATGATATTTTGATGATTTTATAAAATCACCAATCAATTATAACATTTCTAAAATAAAAAACATAGATTCCATACCCATTCATGACACTAATTTGGACAATTTGGTGGATGAAACTTCTATTCAAAAAGAACCAATTCTATCAAAAAAATTGGAAAAAGAGGCCTAGATTGATACAAAGTACCATCCTTCTTTCAAAAAATTTAACCAATATAATCTTAAATTTAAGGTTCTACCTTCATCGCTAAATTATTCTTTCTTAGGGGACAATCGAACCTTTCCTTTTGTAATTTATTCCTCTCTTGATGCTAATCAAGAGAGGATGCATTTGTATGTCCTAGAAAATCATAAGAAAGAAATTGGATGGAACCTTTCTGATATTCTTGGGATTATCCCACTCATTGGAACTCATAGGATTGTTCTTGAACATGACATCAAACCATTTCATCAACCTCAACAGAGACTCAATCCCAATATTATGGATGTGGTAAGGAAAGAACTTCTTGCGTTGTTGAAAGTGGGTCTCATCTACCTTATTGCCAAAAGTGAGTGGGTAAGTCGGATTCATTTCATTACAAAGAAAGATGGAATCATTGTGACCACCAATGAGGATGGTGACCTTCTCCCCACAAGGTTCAGTAGTGGATGCAGTGTCTGCATTGACTATAGGAATCTCAACTCAGATACTAAGAAATAACATTTCCCATTTCCCTTTATTGATCAAGTCCTCAAATGAGTCGTGGTTCATCAATTATACTACAACCTAGATAGATTATTAGGGTATAATCAAATTGAGGTCTCCTTATAGGATCAAGGAAAAACAAACTTCACTTGTCCATTCATCACTTTTTCCTTCAAGCGCATACCCTTTGGGTTATGTAATTCCCTTGGTATCTTCCAGCGGTGCATGATGGAAATCTTCTCAGAAATGGTGGGGTATTTTTTAGAGGACTTAATGGATGACTTCTCAATATTTGTGGATACCTTTTAGGAATGAATTATAAATGTTGAAAGGGTTTTTTCAAGATGATAGGATAATAATATCATCCTAAATTAGGAAAAATTCCATTTCATAGTAAAGGAAGAACTTGTTTTGGGACATCTAGTCTTTGGTAGAGGGATTGTAGTTAATAAAGCTAAGGTCGATATCATTTGTCACCTTACATCTTCTAAAAATATCAAGGAAGTGAGGTTCTTATCAGGACATGTTGGATTCTATATAAGGTTCATTAGGAAATTTAGATTCATTTCCTAACCATTTTGTGCTCTTCTGGTGAAAGATGCTCCATTTTTATAGACATAAATCTGTGAGTAATCATTCTCTACACTGAAGTCAGATCTTATCTCTCCACCTATCATGCAATCTTCTAATTGTAAACTTCAATTCGATCTCATGTGTGATGCGAGTGACTCTACTATAAGAGCAGTCTTAAGAAAAAGGTGTGAGAAAATTCCATGTTTCATTTCTTATGGAATCATATCTTTAAATGATGCACAAATCAACTACAACAAAAATGAGAAAGAGTTACTTGATTTTGTATTTTCCTTAGATAAATTCAGGTCCAATCTCTTAGGATCACCCACCATTTTCTTCACCAATAATTAATCCCTGAAATACCTTTTCCAAAAACAATATTCCAAGGATATATTAATTAGGTGGTTCCTTATTCTTAAATATTTTGATTTAACCATTAAGGATGAAAAGGGTGTTGAAAATTTTTTAGTTGATCATATCTATAGGATGGATTTCAAAGATAACTCACATCACCTTTCTGTGTCTGATTTATTTCCTGATGAGCACCTATATTCTGTGAGTTATTTCCCATGGTATGCTGAAATTGAAAATCATTTGGTGATGGGTGACATTCCAAAATTCCTAAGGACCCGATCTCATAGGAAATTATTTTTTAATTTCAAACACTATGTTTTTGATGATCCTTACCTCTTTAAGTTCTGTCCTGATCAAATCATTAGGAGATGTGTTCCTCAGTTTGAGTAAGATTCCATTATAAAATTTTGTCATAGAGAGGAATGTGGAGGACACTTTTACACAAAGAAACCCATGACAAAGGTCCTAATAAGTGTTTTCTATTGGCCTAACCTCATTAAGTATTCCTGCCAATTCTTCTAAAGTTTTCCTCAATGTCAAAAATTAGGATCCATTACCAAAAAGAATCAAATTCCACTCACTCCCATTCTAGTCATCAAGATCTTTGATTGTTGGGGAATTGATTTCATAGGAACATTATAAAACTCTATGGGATACCTCTACATCCCCTTAGTTATTTATTATGTCTCAAAATGGGTTGAGGCCATTCCAACCAAGTCCAATGACTGTCATGTTGTGATCCGATTTATAAAAGAGCACATATTTTCTCGATTTGGAATTCCTAGGACTATAATCAGTGATCTAGGAACCCATTTACGTAACCTCCAATTCTCTTCAATTATTTCTATGTATTGTATTTCTCATAAAGTTTCCACTGTGTACCATCATCAAACAAATGGTCAAGCTAAGTTAGAGAATAGGGAGATTAAGAAAATTCTTGAAAAAACTGTGAATACCAATAGGAAATATTGGTCTGAGAAATTCTTGGATTCCTTTTGGGAATATCATACAACATTTAAAACCATCCTAGGAATGTCACTATATAGGTTGGTTTATGGAAAATCATGCCATTTACCTATAGAAATTGAGAATAAGGCCTTTTGGGAAACCAAAAAAATAAACTTTGACATTTCTTTGGCCAAACCAAAGAGGAAATTAGATCTTAATGAACTTGAAGAACTTAGGATGGAGGATTATGAAAATTAGAGGATAAATAAAGCTATATTTCAAGCCTACCAATTTAGTAATCTCAAAATCAAACACTTTGAACTGGGAAAATTCATGCTCTTGTATAGTTCAAAACTTCATTTACACCTAGGAAATTTAAGGTCAAGATGGTCAGGTCCATGCATAGTGCATAATGTGTACCCTCATGTGGCAGTATAGATTCAAAATCCCACTAGTGGTTATGTCTTAAAATTCAATGGTCAAAGTTTAAAACCATTCATTGAATCATTCAATAAACAAGAAAAAAAGAGGAGTTAACTGAGCCAACCTATGAACTTGAAAAAAATTATAGATTTAGAGTTCATTTTGGGATAAAGACATTAAAAAAAGTGCATTTTGGAAGGTAACTCGGCCTTTACCCTTACATTAACTCAAGGATTAGAGTTTCAAAATAAACAGGTAAGTTTTTTTCTTTTCCTTTTGTTTTTGTTTATTTTTAGTTAAGGTAAACTCAAGGGGTTTCCATGGTTTCTAATTGTATTGGGGTGTAAGATTTAGGGGTTGTTGGGATTTATGAATTTTTAGGCAAATCATATTTCCTCTAGGTGTACAAACACGAACTATTATCTCTGATGAGGCTTTTGTGAGTGATATAGAGATCAAGTGATTTAATGGGAGTAATACAAACTTCAACTTCGACCAACAGGTGACTTCATTCCATGATTCTAATTTTAAAATTTATTTTAGAAATTATATTCTCTTCCTCTACCGTCTTATAAATTTTATTTTCTTTAAACACTGAGGATAGTGTTATTTTAAGTTGGTGGAGATTAAATAAAAAATATATATTGTGTGCATAAAAAAATTAAAAAAAATAATAATGTTTTTAAATAAAAAAATGCATGGAAGGAGAAATTCCTTTAACCTTAAACATGATAATTCCAATTTGATGCTTTCAAATTGAGTATAAAATAATTTTTCATGCTTTGATTCTAATTTTAATGAAATTTTAATTTCATGAGCATAGATTTTAGAAATTGTGGTTGTCCTATGTAATTTTTCATCGTTTATATTTTCATTCATTTTTAAAAAAAAAACACAACGCATGTTCTTTGGATTGTGGGGTATTAGTTTTCATTATTGGGGCCCCATAATATATGGCATAGGTTTTTTAATCATTTTAATTTTAATATGAGTATTAAAAAAATCAATTAAAAAATCAAACAAAAAAATTAAAAAAAAATCAATTGCGCGTAGAGTAATGAACTGACCTAATATGTGGCTTTCGGTACTTAGGGATCGTGACTCCATAGTTTTCTAGAACAGAGTTGAAAATTTTATCTCTATTTGTGGTAATTTGAATTTTTTTTTTTTTTGATTTATTAAACTCGATATGATGCCCGAATATGTGGGCTTCACTTGTTACTCTGTGGTTTTGAGCCTCAGAGTCATTGGCAAAGTCTCACAACATGGGTTGACTCTATTGAGTTCAATTTCAATTACCATGGAAAAATTGTAACAAAAACACAAAAAAGTTAAAAAAAATTAAAAAATTAATAATCATCTTAATATTGAAATGTAATTCCACCTAGTGCTTCTATCTTTTCTCCCTTGAATAAAGATGAACCCCTATGTCTATTGTGACGCACAACACATCATCATGCTTAATTAAAATTGGTTGAAATGTTGCGATGAATTTGAAAAAAAAATAATGGGATTAGTATTGGGATATTCCTCTAGAACTAGCTTGTTTTAAATTATTTTATAGGTTTCATAATTTTTTGGTATGATATTTTCTGTGATCATTGTGTATTAAAATGTTTTTGGAAAAGATAATTCTAATTTTATATTTTTGAGATATATTTTTCCCAGGACTAGAAATACTCAAGTTGGGGGTGTGATTAGACACTAAATGAGGTTAATATTCATTTTTTATATTATAATATTAATGTTATCCATTATTCATAAACACCATTTTTAGTGCATTTTACAAATTGAACATTAATTCACATTATGATTGTAATTCCTTCTTAAAATGCACTATTGCATGGTACATTTTTGAACACCTCATAAAACAAAAAATGTTATTTATTTCATTTTAAAATTTTATTTTCAATTCCCCCATGCTATAAGGAACAATTCATGTTTTTGGAGCATTGGAATATTCCCATTGAAAGACCACCAAAATGGGCCTTTAACCAAGAACATTCTGGGAAAAGTGAACTGGAAAACATCTCAATAAAATTACTATAAAGGACAATATAAAATCCCAATGACTCTAAAAATTTAATTATAGATATAATAAAAACATGGGGAACATTTCATTAGACATTTTCCCAAGATAATTATGATTTTTTAATAGAGTTATAGGCATCCCAAGTTGAAGATAATATTCTAGGCCAGATTCTCCAGCCCAGAAAAATAGCCCACCATTTAAATCATATCTCAAAAAAATCCTTTTGGGATAAAATTTCACATGATATCAGTGTAATTTATTATATTAATTTTTATATTCAATGTACCACCCAAATTATTCCATCTATATTTTCTTTTGGACACATATTTATAAGGCATGAAAGTTGGATCGGGTTTTTTGTTAAGGGTGGTAAAGTCTACTCTCCATTAACTTTCCACCCACCAAGGCCTACCAAAATTAATTGGAGTGACTTCCACTATTATAGGATCAACCAAAATATTCAATACTACCTATTTAAGGTAGTGGTGTTGGAGGATTTAGGAATCTTGTGTGCTTTTTTCCTTGCAAGTTTATGCTACCAATTTAATGTTGTAATCACTTTTCTTCAATTTATAAGTTTCTCTAATCACCTTAGATTCTTAATAAAACTTCTTATTCTTCTCATTTTATGTTATTTCTTTTCTCAAGTTGATACCATTTCCCTAAGGTTTGAACTTATTCATACCAAACCTTGTAAAATTATTCACACAATGGTGGAGTGATCATTTTTTTTTTACTTCTTCAATTCCTCCCTCATGAGTCTACTTCCTGATTCCATTGAAACCATAACATAAATGGATGGATAACCCACTTAGGGGTTGATTAAAGGGAGTATAAAGGGTCTTTATTGGATTTTATTTATCACTCCATTAATTTATAATCACTTCTTTTAATTTATAATTTTTTTTGACAATCATTAAACTTCTTCGTCCTTGTTGAATTTAAGGCCACACACTTCAAATGATAATACGAACCTTTACCTTACAGTGCTCAAAACTTTGATCCTACAAGTGTATAGGTGATTAGTATTAGGGTGTGTAGATATTAACATAGTAAGTTATGATGTTATTTTATCTTCTTAAATGAACCCATCTCAAATATAAGAAATTGAAATAGTTGAAAAAGGAATGCATCCAATCCATCCCAAGTGATAACCTAGGATTAACTCATTCTTTTAAATTGAATTCACTTAAGTCTCATAGTGTTCACTTAAACCTATATAAAATCATCCTTTAAGTTTTCCACTTCATATCCAAAAATAGTCCATACAATTTACATGTCTATAGTTTTCTTCTTAAGTCTCTAAGGATTCGACAACCCAAGCTAAACTATAAGAGACCGCTTAACCCTAAAAACATAGGTAAATTGGGCGAGACCAGATAAAAAAGAACCTTCAGTACTCATATTCTTACTCCAAATATTTTTTCTCATGGATTATTGGTCTCACCAAAAACTATAATCTTTATATTTTCATTTTCCGATTAACCTTATCTACTAATAAACATTTCAATGTCTAGTTTTTTCATACTGATGAACTGAGACTGGAAATCTTTAGCTTCAAAAACTTTCTTCTCCTCCAAACACCAACTTGTATCATGAATTAATAATGAATTTTAATATGTTTAATATTATCTTGAGAATAATTTGACTTACATTGATAAGTATTTGTGACTTCCCAACCCTTTAGAAACATGTTTCTTTCCAACCAGACCTCAATATGATTGGTAGAATTCCCCCTTTCTTTTATAAAGCTTTCATAAAAAGTTTTTAAAACACTTATGATTTTTTTGAATTAAAAAACATCAAATCATCTTCATATTTACATCAGATCCATAAATAATTTGATTATATTCCTCATTATAATATTTCCTTCATTTCAGACCCATGATGAGTCCAATGAGACTTTTCTTCTAGAAAAAATCTTATCAATCTGATAGACTTTTCAGCATTGTGTATCTGATTTCTAGAATATGATGATCAGTCTGATCACCAAAAAATAAAAAGTGAGGTGATTTTTTTTTCTTCAAAAAATTCCTTGACAAAAAAAGACAACACAAAACATCTTATAGCTTCAAAAACAACTCCTTACCAAATTGGTCCCAATAATCTCCCACTTTGGATTTTGTTGTCAACAAAGGTTCATAAATCACTAAACATTTTAACCCCAAGATATGGATTACTTATCAAAAATTCTAAGCCTAAATTAGCTAACTCGTTATAGGAAACAAGAATTATTGATAGCAAAACCATGTTTTCCAAAAGTAGTGACTATGAAAACCTCTTCATCATTTATTCAAAAAAAATCTTCTCCTTCTTCCAGTTTCCATTAACAAAATTTTCCTATAACCACTCAAAAAAAATAGTTTGAATAGTTTACACATTTATAATGTTGGATTCACAAATTACCCATAACTCACCCTTTTTTACAATATTCCTTAAAATATTTAGCACATAATAATGGATAGATTTATGAAACATTCTCCCCATTAACAAAAATATCCAAAGAAAATATGAGATAGGGGATATAAACACATACCAAAACCTTGATTAAAAAGATGTTGGACACCCATGTTCAACCTCAATTTATAAAAATGTTCCTTCAGTAAAGGTTTTTTAGAAATGACAAAAACATGTTTTGATGTAGGAACATACTCTAGCTTCAATTCATTATTCTCCACATGGTCTTTGAGGAAATGATATTTGATATCAACATGTTTTGAATGAGAATTATTGAATTTATTTCTTTTAATGTTGATTTCACTTTGATTATCACAACCTAAGATCAAGGGTAACTTTACTTAAATAAGTAAATTTTTCAACTGAGTTTTCATCCACATAAGTTGGGTAGCATCTTGAGTGGAAGCAACATACTCATCTTCAACCATTCTAAGAGTTACTGAATTATGTTTCTTTATATGACAACTAAAACAAATTTTCCCCAGAAAGAAAACACAGCCATATGTGGATCTTCTATCATCAACATTTCCTTCCCAATCATCATTTGAATACCCAAATAAGTCAATAATTTCTAACCTATCATACCTGATTCTAAAAATTGATGTGCCTTTGATATATATGAGAATTATTTTTTCCATACAAAAAATGTGATTCTTTTGGAACACTCTTAAATATTGCATGTCAGGTGACTATATAAACAATGTTAGGTCTTGATTCAATCAAATGCAGTAAACTTCTTATTATCTTATGAAACTATTTCTGGTCAACTTCTTCATCTTCTCCATATTTTTTCAACTTAGTTTCCATTAAAATTGGTGTAGAAATAGGTTTTAAATTTTCCCTGTTGAACTTATTAAGAAGTTCCTTAGAAAAATTGTATTGATAAAGAAACATATGTTTCTTCTTTTGTAAAATATGTAACCCAAGAAAGTATTTCATTTCTCCCAGTATGGACATATCAAACAACTTTTCCATGTATTCATAAAATATTTTACATGTTATTTCAATATTCCCAGAAAATATAATTTCATCAACATAAATAATTATAGTAAGGTAAAACTCCTGAATTTATTTGATATAAATAATTTTATCAACTCTTATTTTCTTAAAAATTATCATCTTTATGAAAGTATATAATATATAATACCATGCTCTTAGGGATTATTTTATCAAATATAAGGATTTATTCAACTTTCACACATAACTTTCATTTTTCCCAACAACAGAGACACAAGGTTGTTCCATATAAACTTCTTTATCAATATCACCATTCAAAAATGATAAATTTGGATCTATTTGAAAAAAAAAATTACTTCATTGTGCAGCAATAGAAATAGATATTCTGATTATTTCTAATCCTTCCACTGGATAAAAAGTCTCATCAAAATCAATGCCTTAAATTTTTGAGTATCCTTTGAACACTAACATTTCTTTGTTCCTAATCAATTCACCATCTTCATTCATCTTGTTCCGGAAAACCCACTATCATGAACCGACCCACCAAGGTCTGACCCATGACTACCCCAATCCCCCCTCCAATAGGATGGGGTCTGGAGACCTTCACCAAGTAGGCATATCCCAAAAATGGGAAACATTATCCTAAATTACCTGTACACATGCACACATCTCCAAGCCCATGAAATTTTGAAATGTAAAACAAAAAAAACAATGCATGCATGCTTCAAAGATCCCACAATAGAGTACGATATTAAAATTACTAAAAACAGAAAAAGGTTCCAAATACAAGCCCAACCAAAAACTATAAAAGTACAACCTTCTCCAAGGGAGAGGACTAAGTCGACAGAAATCTATTGGTAAAAACACCTTGGTCTTTCAAGCTCCATCTATGCTCCACCTTCTCCTTATCCTCCAGGACACCATCAAAAGGGTTGTCATCTATAAAAGACACGACATGTACAGGCAGAGCCCATGAAAGGGTGAGCATATCAATACTCATTAGGAAACCCCAAAAACACTAAACATAAAGAACCAAGTATAATCATATCAATACAATATATAACAATCAATTTATTACATAAATACCAATATATACTCAAGAAAGTTACCACGCCACTAGGAAGTCATAACCAACTGCCAGCCACAGGAACCTGTTCAAAGCAACACTCATTCTTGGAGAATCCACTCCACGATCCATTCTAACATCAGATACACACAACAAAGAGGTCTATGTCATTGGTTCCTACCTAATAAAGATCATTTTTCTAAGAATTACCTAATACATAGATATGGGGTAACACCTAGAACTGTTAGGGGACACCAAGAACCTAATATAGATCAAACCGATATGTAGGGGATCATATGTCAATGATACCACAAACCCTACCAATATAGCCTACTATATGAAGGATCAACGCCCTTCTTAGGGAGGTCATGTTGATTCCAAAAACTCTAATTAGGGAACAAATGATGATAGAGGATTGCACTCCAATCTCATTGAGGGACACCACCAACTCTATCTGAGATTTAACCTCTAGATGGGATCATAAAACAATTATATAGATGTAATGAAACACTATACCCATAAGGAAAAGGACCAAGGGAATGTACTAAACCTATATTGGTCCAAACTAAGAAAATAAAGATCTGCAAGCACTCTTGAAGGAGAACCATGACATGCAGAAAGGAGTACACAATGTTTCCATATATCCCCATGTCTTCATATGTGGAAGAGACTCACATGACATGTAGTCTCCAAATACATGGCGGGTAGAAGTACACGACTTGCAGAGGCACACAGTATCCTTCTCGTGTCACTTGGTTATGTCTGTGTCCAAGTGGTCATGTTTGTGTAGCTACCCATGTACTCTACATGTCTTCCATTACATGGGTAATCCTATGTAAACCTATCCATGATGTGTCTGTGTGGGAGTACATGGTGTACCATATGGTCATGTACTTCAACCCCTTTTCATGTACCCACCAGGGTACAAATGAAGAGCATCTGTGGTGAAAGGAAAATATTTAAACAACCTACATACCTATATTTGGATCAATTACTGATGAATAATGATGTGGTATCATAGTCTTTAGCGAGATGATTCTATTCTATTATAAGTTGGTTATAAATATATGATATAGTCTTCATTCGCCTGAGAGGAATCCTCATAATCTCTCTCCAATGGCTCTCCAATGGTTCTAGGGTTATACAGATATCCCTATAATTTCTCCAAAATATTCTATTTAAATACTAATCAATGTTTTCATCAATAATTAGAAATAAAATAGTTTATTTAATTATTTTATTCATTTTCATATCTGTGATGAATTTTTTGTAATCACCTTGTACTTACCAAGGTTAATTCGCACTTGGGGTAAACCTCACATTATGAACTCGATGGTGCCATAAAATTTATGATATGGGCCTTCATTAAAGATTTATTCCACTTTTTCTTAAAAACTGAGCATGTGTGTTATTTAATATATTTAATATATTTTAAACATTTATTCTAGGAACACCAGTCTTTGGAATCCCATGTCGTCTTAGCGTCTAGTCTCAAAAATAATATATATAACATCCAAAAAATAATACACAGAAAATATGATATGCTACATTCTTCCCACCTTAGGGATTTACACAATAAAAACTCAAAATGAGGGTTGTACAAAGAGATGTGGGTACTAAGCATGAATATAAGGATCCCACCCCCATTTTCTCTCCTAAATATTCTTGTGCTACCACCATACATGGAAAAAGGGAATTGAATGCCCATAAAGGATCCTCTCCTTACAATCCTTAATCTCCATCGGGTATTCTGCAAGGTATCTCCATCCTCCAAGTCCAGTTCGCTCTAGTCGATGATGTGTTGTGGGTCATGAATTTACCTCCTAAACTGAAAAATGTAGGAGATTTAGTTTTCCTAATCCAAATGTGGCATTATAGCTAAGTCTTATGCCACCTCACTAACTCTATGTAGTATCTAGAAGGGACCAAAGAATCTCAGTGATAACTTATTTTTGCAGCCAAATATCCTCAATACACATTGAGTTGAGACTCTCAAAAACACATAATATCCCTCCTCAAACCCTATAGGTCATTTTTTCAGTCCGCATAAGACTTATGATGGATTTTTGTAGTCCTCATCCGCTCCAAGATGATCTGTACTTTCTATACAGTAGCTCGCACCAACTTCGAGCCCATGAGTGTTGAATCTCCTATATCATTTCAACAAAGTGGTGACCTTCAAGGTCACCCATATAAAGCCTCTAATAGTTCCATACCAATGGGGGTAATGGTAGATATTTTTGTATTCAAACTTCACTAAGGGTAGATGATCCTCCCAACTATGTCCAAAGTTCAACATGTAAGCCCGTAGCATATCCTTGAAGACCTGGATTGTCTGTTTTGTCTGGTCGCCAGTCTGGGGATGAAATTCCATGCTCAAGCATGATTGAGTCCCAAAGGCTTCTTGAAATCTCTTCCATAACCGAGATATAAAGCGATCATCACTATTAGAGATGATCTTTGAGGGAACTCTATAGAGTCAGACTATCTTCTGCACGTAGAGGTATCCCATGATCTATACTAAACTTTATTCTCAGATAGATTTGAAGTGGTCCGACTTGGTGATTCAGTCTACAATCACCTATATAGAGTCATTTCCTTTATACATATATGTTAATCCCATCATGAATTTCATGGTAATACCATACCACTTCCACTATATAACCTTGAGGTGTTGAGCTAAACCTGCTAAAACTTGGTGCTCACCCATCACTTGAAAATAAGTATGGTATCAAGAGATAAACTCATCAACTCCATTTCTCTTGTATATACACCAAAACTGATGGTTTAGGTCTTGTTAATACTTCTCTATACCTATATTTATCACCAAAGGGTATGTATGAAACACCCACAATACCTCCTCCCCCAATGTAAAAGGTTCCATTATCCATCCTATGAATAGGATAACATTCTTCCCACCTTCATAATATCCATAAGGAGTATTTATAGTGTATATATGAGCACGTATGGTCTCAAAGTTGGTATCTACATGTTGAAAATCCCTAACACACTTTAAAATTGGTAGGGTAACAACCATTGAATGAAGATATGAAGAACTATCATTATCCAAAAAGGAAAACTAAAACAAGGATAACTGCTCTGACACATCATCCAACAACTGAGAACAAGATATCCTACTGAGATCATATGTCACTATGTTCCCCTTTCCATAAGTATATACAATCTCAAATTCATAGTCCTAAAGTAACTCTAGTCATCACCTCTATCTCAATTTGATGATGATAATCGGTTTTTTATTTTATTATTTGAATGATGGAAGGACACCCTTCCACAAATACAATAAGTCAAGGAGGTTGAAAGTTTATTATGAGACTCTTTTGGTCATAGTAAATGATAAACTACTTGCCCATCAGGTAGTGTCGCCACATCTTCAAAGAGAAGACTACCACTACTAACTCAAGATCATGGGTCATGTAGTTCTACTCATGTGGTCTCAATTAGCATGAACCATAAGCAATAATCATCTACCTCTGTAACATCACAAAACCAAGTACGGTTCCTAATACATCATAGAACACTATGTACTCAACAACCTCCTCTAGAAATATCAAGATTGGAGTGCTCATCAACCTTTGACTCAACTTCTGAAAGCACTACTATCACCTTTCTATCCACATGAAAGGTTTCCCCTTCTGATTCAAGGTTGTAAAGGGTGATTCCACTCTAGAGAAGTTGGATACAAACCTCATATAGTACCCTTCTAATGCAAGGAAACTTTGTACCTTGGTAACACTCATAGGTGGATCCCAAACAAGAACCACCTCAACCTTTGTTGGATCCACTACAAATCTAGTCTCTAAGATAATGTGTCACAGAAAGTAGACCTCTTGAATCCAAAACTGACACTTCAAGAGCTTCCCATAAAAATAGTTCTCTTAGAGTGTTTCCATGACCATCCTCAAGTGTCTCGCATGATCCTCCTCAGATGTCAAATACACTAAGATTTCATCAATTAAGACCACCATTAACTAGTCTAATAAAGGATGAAATATCCAGTTCATGAGTCTTATGAACACTAATGCAGAGTTCTCCATGCTGAATGGAATCACCAAGTCCTCATAGTGGATATGGAAACATCTGAATGTCATCTTTAGTATATCCTCATCTCGTACTCATAACTGGTGATATCCTGAACTGAGGTCAATCTTTGAGAACTATCACACCCCTATCAACTAATTGAAGAGTCCATTGATCGTTGGTATTGGGTACTTATTCTTTATAGTCACCTGATCCAAGCATCGGTAATCCACACATAACCTCAAGATCCCATCTACCTTTTTGGAAAACAACACTGGGGCTACCCAGAAAGGAATGATAGGTCTCACAAATCCATTCTCTTACAAGTCCTCCAACTGCATCCTCAGCTCTTGAAACTCTACGGGAGCCATCTAATATGCTAGTACAGATATCAGGGCCATCTCAGGATGTAATTTGATGTATAATTCCATATCTCAGTGGGGAGGTAAACCTAGTACATCCTCAGGAAAGACTTCCTCATACTCTACCACCATTATAGGTAATTAATAGCCCAAAGCATTCACTAATCCAAGATTCATGCTAGGAAACTGATGAGTAATCAGCCTCACTCTTCTATGTCTGAGCTTGTCCTACTCCACCAAGTTCTCCTTGTCACCTATTAAGAAAAACCTCATCCCATCACTGTGGACGCACCACATACCCCACCTAAAGAAGTCAATCTAGGCATGAATTGTGGATAGCCATTCTATATCTAAGATGACATTGTATGACCTAATTGTTGTAATAAAGAGATACTATACAAAACCCTCACCTCCAAGCATCATATCTCACTTTTAGTATAAGTTTACAATCGCTAATTAACCACCTATTGGAGAATCCAAAATGCAAGGGTTGACTCAATGGATCAACTAGAATCTCTAAGTCTCGAACTAGAGAAGTGGAAAGGAAGGAATTGGTACCACATATGTCTATCAATAATGAAGATAAATTAGAAATGACACAGATCATACCTTGTATCATATATGGAGACTTAGGGTCATAAGACTCTATATCATGTAGCTAGAATCATCCCTTCCCACCAACTCCCTGATCCTGGCATGAACCATCTGGGGGTGGTAGTGGTGGTAATAGGTCAAACCTCCAACCACATCCTATTACCCTATTGGTACCTCTTCCACATTTTTCACCTTGTAGACCACCCTTCTCCTACCTCTATCTCTACCTCGGCAGTCCCTAAACCATCCCATGATTAGCTATACAACTGGTCGTGTAATCTTAAGTTAGATTTCCCCGACCATCACAGGAGAAACATTGATTGTTCCTTGATTGATTCAACACACCCTAAGATACCTTCACCACTTGCCCTAAGTCCTCGGATCAGCTCCTGAAGTGTCTTCCATGCTTGGATTCCTACAACTGTCATTGAATAACTATTATCAAGGTCTCATATAATAGGTTCCCACTACTAGCTCCCACAACCGGTGTCTTCTCCTCTAGAAATATCTCCACCAATAAGGCTCGCTCAATCACTCCATCATAGGTGGAAATTAAAAGAGATACTAATGACACCCTGATATCCCGGAACAAGCCCCACTCAAAGTTCTGAGCTCTAAAGAACTAGTCTTGCACCATATCCAAGGAGTAATGCGAGAGATCAGTATATGTCATTGATTACTCCACCATGGGAATATTGTCCTACAGCAAGTGAAGATGCTTCTGAATGTGCACCAATCGCAACATGGCTGGATAAAACTCTTCTCTAAAGATAATCTCAAATTTTGTCTAGAAGAGAGTTATCTCGTCATAATACTGATTCACCAAGCTCCACCATCTCTCAGCAGATCCCTGAAGAAGACTCGCTACAAGAACAATCATATGGTCTGTTTTCATCCTCACTAGTTGGAAAATGTAATTGAATGCCTCTAATTATTCCTCGGTCATCTGGGGGTCTGGCTCACCCCAAAACTTAGAAGGTCACTACTACTAGAACTTGTGCAATGTGTTCAACCTGTGTGCATCCTCAGCTGGTACTTCCATCTCTAGTTACTACTCAATGAGTGGTAGTAAAGCCGGTAAACCACCTGACGGTGCTATCTCTGGTACCAGCCCCTATACCAATAACTCATCACTGGGAATATCATCCTCATGATCACATAGTTAAATCATGGATGGATGTCTATGTGGAGGCATCCTGAAATTAAAAAAACATTTACCATAGTCAAAAGAGTATATCTAGTGAGTTGACTCAAGAAGGACATGGAAAAAACGATCCTTATATGATGCTGGTACCAAAATGTGTTTCCCTACAACCAATGTTTATATATACCAAGTCTAAAGGTAGGTGATAAGAGTCCTTGTGTATGGATATGTCGACTATTATACTAACACTGGAGTCCCTAGCCTGAAAGTTGAACTCAAAACCCTAAACATTATTTCCCCAAACTAAACTCACTGACTCCGGTATTAAGGTATAACTTCCACTCTGATACCACTCTTTCAAGACCCGAACCACTTCGGTCTAACTCGTGACTACCCCAAGAATGCCTCTAATAGGCAATGGGCTGGCGACCAGTGCTGAGTAGGCATATCCCACAAATGAGAGGAATTATCCTAATGTACCTATACACACGAACACATCTCCAAGCCCACACAATGCTGAAATATAAAACAACTAAAATAGTGCATGCATACATCTAAGATCCCACAATAGAGTACGATATAAAAAGTACTAAAGGTGGAAAAAAAATTCAAATACAAGACCAACTAGAAACTTTAAAATTTTAACCTTATCCAAGGGAAAGAACTAAGTCAACAGCAAGCTCCCAGTAAAAACACATCGGTATATCAATATCTATACACACTCTACTCACTCCCTATCCTCCCAGGACACCATCAAAAGGGCCATCATCTGTATAAGATATGACACATGCGGGCAGAGCCCATGCAGGGGTGATTATAAAAATACTTAGTAGGACACCCCAAAAACACTAAACATGAAGCACCAAGTATGTTCATCTCAATATAAGATATAACAATCAATGTATAATAGTAACACCCAGATATACTCAAGAAAGGTACCATGCCACTAGGCGGTCATAACCAACTATCATCCATATAATTATACTCAAAGAAATGCTCATTCTAGGATAATCCACTCCACGATCCATGCTAACATCATAGGAACTTGATGAAGAGGTCTAGATCATTGGGATCGGCCCAAGAAATCTCACTATTCTAAGAATACCTTGATATACATATAGGGGGTCATGCCCAGAACCATTGAGGGATACCAAAAACCCAATCTAGATCAACCCGTTACATAGGGGATCATATTTAAATGATTCAACAAACCCTACCGATACAGCCTGCTAGATGGATGATCAATTCCCTTCTCAAAGTGTTCACACTGATTCCACAAACTCCAACTAGTGAAAGAATGATGATAGAGGATCACACTCCGGTCTCATGGAGGGACACCACCAACTCTATTTAAGACTCGACCTCTAGAGGGGATCACAATCTAGTGATATGGATGTAATGAAGCATTATACTCTTGAGGAAAAGGACCAAGGGAACATACTCAACCTATACTGGTCTAAACTAAGAAAACAAAGAGCCACAATCAATATTGAATGGGGAACAGAATGTGTACCAGGGGTGCATGGCGTGCCAAGCTGTCCCCATGCCTGTCCATGTAGAAGAGCCTCACATGGAATATAGTCTCCAAATATATGGTATGTAGAAAAATTACATGGCATGAGAGACACATGGTATCCTACCAGTGTCTCCTAGTCATGTCCTTATCTGGATGGTTGTGTTCATGTAGTAGTACATAGCATGCAGCTACCCGTGTACTCTACCCCTGTTCCGTTACATGGGTAAGACCATGTAAAACTAGTCCAGTTGTGTCCATGGGGGAGTACATGGAATACCATCTGGACATGTACTTCAACTTGTGTTCATGTACCCAGTGGAGTATATGCCAAGTCAACTAGGGAGGACCACATGTTATGTGAAATGTCTCACATGTCGTTTGATCCTTAATTTTTTCCAGAACCCTAGTGCTGCAGCCAAGGGACCGACACGACATGTAATGTCAGAATACACGTTGTGTTGCTCATGATTTCCTAGATTTTCTTCACATCATCCCATTCCTTTCCAGAGCCTTCGCCCTTTTCGGAACCTATAGATCAGGGTTTTTCTAGACCTTTTCAACACTGATCAACAAGAAAACCAAGCTTTAATCTTCTTAGAAAATGGATCTAAATGTAATTATTTGTTTCACACTGAAGAAAGTTGAAGAACGTGAAATCAAGTATCCAAAACTGTCTAATTCACCACCACTTTTAGCATCGCACCATCGTCATGTCATTTTGATCCTAGATCTATGATATCATATCATTGTGCTAATAAATAGGTATGAAATGATTATTTGATCAGGATATATAAAAACTTGGATCAAATGACGACCTTCTATGATGAATGAAGAACCGAGGGAGAAAATAACGAGAAAAAACAAGAGGAATGGACCTTGATCAGTTCTTTTGTTGATATTGATTCATTTCTATGAGAATAACAATGAAGAAATAAACAATCCAAATTAATTCTCCCAAAATCACCCCATAATAAACCTATCCCACAAATACACATGATTTAAGGATCAATCAATTGGTAAATTAATTTGCGCTCATCATAGGAATCGATAATGGGGAAAGGAAACAATTCAAAAAATCTCCCTACCTCGATTTAGATCAATCGCTGATGAATAATGATGTGGTTTCATAGTCATTGGTGAGATCATTTGATTATTTTATGCATTGATCATTGATCTATGATATGGATTTCATTCATCTGAGAGTAATCTTTCAAATATCTCTTCAATAGCTCTCCAATAGTTCTAGGGTTGTACAGCTAGCCCTGGGATTTCTCCATAACAGCCTATTTAAATACTAATCAATCGATGCATCAAGAATTAGAAATAAAATAATTTATTTAATTATTTTATTCATTTTCTCACCTGTGATAGATTTTTAATAAATTCCTCATGTCAACCAAGGTTAAGTCACTCCTAGGGTAAACCTCACATTCTAAACATAATGTTTCCCTCATATTTATGATTTAGTCCTCTATTTATGAGTTATTATACTTTATTAGGAAAACTATGTATGCATTATATTTAATATATTTAATATATTTAATATATTTAAAAAAATTATTTTGGGAACACTGGGCCTTGGGATCACACTCTTTCTCAGTGTATGGTCTCAAAAATAATCCACATAATATTCAAAAAATAATACATAGAAAATCTGACACATTAAACTCACTTTTTACCAATGACATTTTTGTCATATGGATTAGGTATGAGTTCCAATGTATCATTATTTTTAATTTGATCAAGCTCTTTATTTATACCCTGAACCCATTTTGGATTCTCAAAAGCTTCATTCACATCTTTTAGCTTAACTTTTGAATACAAATAAGTGTGTGAAATCTTTCTTCTTATTTAAACATTTTGATATTGATCACCAATGATATTTTGAGCTTCCACTTACTTCCTCATACTAGGATTTTATTTTCAAGATTCATCCTCATCATTGGAAATAGTTGAGTCTAATTATTCTTATTGAGTAGGATTACTATTTTCTTCATACTTATCATAATTTCTTTCAAACTTATCATCTTACTTATCTGCATGAGTCTGTTTATCTTCCCCAACCTTTTTAAAAACTTTCACATTAATAGAGATGACTAATATTCCTGACTCTTTTCTGAAATATCTATATCATCTTCCATTAAGATTATAGCCATGAAAAATTCCATCTTCACCTCTCTACTCAAACTTTCCATGTTTTTTACCTTTGTTTTTTATAATGCATGGACTCCCAAAAACTCTTGAGTGTTTCAAACTTGGAGTTTTTCCATAAAAAAATTTGTATGAAGTCATATCTGAATTTGTCCTATAGAAACATCTGTTTTGAATTTGAATAGTAGTTATCATGGATTACATCCAAAATTAATGAGAGAGACCATGTTCAAGTAATATAGTTCTTCCCATTTCAACCAGATTTCTATTATTCCTTTTAGAAAAACCATTTTGTTGAGGAGTGTATGGTATACTAAACTCATTCTGAACTCCATGCTTCTCAAGATAACATTAAAATTCATCATTTTTGTATTCACCAATAATGTCAGTTCTCAACTTCTTCACTGAATACTCATATTCCTTCCCATCTTTCCTCCAAAAAAATTTAAACATTTTTAGAGAATCTAACTTATGTTTCATATACATAACACAATTAATATGAGTAAATTCATAAATGAAAGTAATGAAGTACTTATATCCATGTGTTTATTGTTTTATCATTGGAATATAGATATCATAATGAATAAGTTCTAGGGGTCATTTTAAAAAATGTCAACTTTATTATGCACATAACTTTTTGTCTTTCCCTTCTAAAAAATCTTGAAACACCAATCTCTTCTTATAGAAATATCAGGTATTCCACGGACACTATCTCTATTTGATAAATTTCTCATGTTCCTTTAAAATAGATTTCATAACCTTTTTATTTCATAACTTATTCTCTTCCACCATACTCAAGTAACAAGAGTTTTGAGTCTCTCTATCTTGGAATAAGTTTCCTTTTGTATGTTGGCCTTTTGTAACTATTTTTCTATCCTTCTCACTTTTCAAAAAAAATCCATATTTCTTGAAAGTAACTTTGTTACCATAATTACAATGTTTTGAAACACTTATAAAGTTGTGTTTCATCCCATTTAAAAACAAATATTTCTTAGATTACAAATTTTCTTCCCCGCTAATGGCTAGTCCAACACCTTTGATTCTGAGTGGTTCATCATTTCTAAATGTCATCATTACTTCTTTGAAATCTTTCACAATATTAAAAAATTTAAAATATCCTGATATATGAAAATAACACCCACTATTTAGAATTAAATTTAATTCTCCTATTATTTCATTGAGAGCAGTTTTCATAACAAGATATTTTTCTTTCCCTTTATCTTAATTAACTTCCAAATTCTGAGAATTATTAACAAACTTTTATTATGATGGTAACAAAACAAGAAATCCTTTTAAAAGGTGTCTATTTTTTTCACATATTTCACAAATATTTTCCAAATGTTTGAACCTATTTTTAATTTTCACAAAAACCTTCTTAGGATTCTTCAAAACATCCTTCTCAGAATTCTTCCTTTGAGGGTATTGAACTCCCTCAAACTTTTCCTTTTAAAATTTGTGGAATAGTAGTAAATTTTTTGGTTAAACCTACACATATTTTTTATATTTCTAAATCCACCACAATACCATCAGTATCCAAAGAAGGGATATTTTCCTCTGAAATATTCATACTGACTGATGTTGTGAGCATGTTTCTCAGCAACCTTATTATCTGAACTTTTTTGACCACTAACCTTTCTATTATAAACTAGAATCTTCTTTTTCAACTCGGTTTTCTTTTTATCCTTATCAGAACCAAAACTAATAGAAAAATTTTCAGAATCATAATTTTTAGAAACTTCTGAATTCCTATCTTTGTTCTTCTTAGACTTATACATAACTTTCCTAGATTTCTTCATCTCAAAAATAATTTCCACTTTCTTCTCAATATTTGAAGGTAATTTTTTATCCTTATTAGGTTTACCCTTTTCATATATTTCACTGACTTCAAAGATAGAATTATTGAAAATTGAAATCCTTTGTTCATCTTTAGAAAGTTTTTATTGGAAAAGTTCCATCTCTTCTTCTTTTTCCTTCAATTTTACTTATAGATGTTCATTACGATTATTTTCTTTCTCTAGAGATTTCTTTAAATAATCAATATCTTTCATAAAATTTAATTTCTCATCAGAAAAAACCATCTTTTTTTGTTAAATATTCTTCATTTTTGGCTTCTTGATTTATTTTTCAAGCCTCCAACTCTTCCTCAAACATGCTTTCAATTCTTATTTCATGAGAAATTCTAATTGAGTTTCTTACTCTTCAGAATTTCTGCTTCTGAAATCTTCATTATTGACTATTGTAATAAAAGTATCTTCAACCTTCTCAATATAATTTTTAGATTAAACTTAATTATCTTCTTATTCATCGTATTTAGATAATAAAATTATCCTTTTATATTTAGGTAATTTTTTATCTTTCCCTCTAGAAAAATATTTTTCCTTATCGCTCTGTTTCTTCCACTACCTTCTTGGTATTCTTTCTTCTTCATCACTATCTTATTCTTTATTTTTTTTAGGGATATTAGCCAAAATGTGCCTAAAAGATCCAAATTTAAAACACTAAAAGTGAATTTTACCTTTATATGTACTTGTACCTATTCTCAAATTGTTAGAAAATAAGGATAAAATTTCATCAAGATTTTTACATAACTAATTTTTGGAGTCAAAGTCAGCAACATCTTCTTCCTCAAGGATCATTCTTAAAATTTTCTTTCTTGGCATCTTTGAAAAAAATTTCTCTATAAGATTTTATTTTTTCCTTCATAACATTCAACCTTCTCATTTCATAAGTAATAAGAGTACTATAAAGATCATATAGTGGTAATGTTTTTGGATCTCTATCTTTCAATAAGAAACTTTAGCATAAAACTTATCGGGAATAATTCTCAAGATTTTTCAATAATAATAGAATCTTATAACTTTTCACCAAGACATATGATAGTACTAAAAATGTCATTCACACTAGTAAAGAAGTATCCAACATATTCATATTCACCCATCTTGAGATCTTTATACTTTATCCTCTTGATTTGTAATTTTTCCTTCTTTAATTTTTTATTACCTTCATATATGTTTTTCAACTTACCCCATATAACTTTGGTGGTGGATAAAACTTTCACTCTTAGAAACACTCTTTTAAAAAATAATGAGAGTAAATAATTTTTGTCCCTTCCTTTATTCTCAAGATTCTTCTTATCAACAGATGTAAGAGGAACATTATCATCAATATGAGTAAATTCATCTATTGAAACTTCAAGAACATCATATCCAATAGACATAAGATAAGGTAACATTATATCTTTCTAGATATGATAATTTTTACCATCTAAGACTAAAATCCCCTTACTATTCACACAATTGAGATTATTTGTGACAACTTCTTCTTCACAACTTCAACATAGAGTAAACAAAGGGAACCTGCTATGATACTAATTAATAATTCCCAGCAGGATCAATGTATCAATGAGATGGAGAGGGTGTGAATCAATGATAACTTTTTTTAAGTTTCATTCCTTTTGAAACAGTATTTTCCTCCTATTAAAGAGTTGTTACCTTGTTGAAAACAAAACCAAACAAACATCCACGGGAAAACAAGGATTTACAAGGTTTGCTACTCAACAAGAGTCTATAAGTACTTATTATAGTATGGAAATAATCTGATACCACACAATCCACTAGAAAATAATCCTTTTTTGTGGAATACAATTAGTATGATACTCCCTTACACTTGTGTAGCACTATGTTCAATATAATAGTATGTGTTCTTCTTCTAGTACAAATGATGTAATAAAAAAATTTATAACAAGTTAAGAAACATGTTACTATATTGACTTGATCAGATTTCACAAATATGTTCTTAAAAAACAATTCTTCACTTTCTTACCCAGTAGTAGGCAAGAACTTCTTCTTGACTTCGTAATGATACTTAGAACAATTTCACAATCTGATTCCCAAGTATGATTTCCCAATATGAAAATAATATTTTTTCTAGAATACCACTGCAACAATTCTAAGCTTATTCTTCCTCACAGTACTAAAAATCAGGTATTTAACAGTGCTAGTAAAAGGTATTTATCATCTCTATAGAATCACTGATAATTTAGGCGGTGTTAAAGGGTTATCTTTAATAGTTCTCATAAAAAGCACTGATAAAGGCACCTTTTATCAGGGCTAAAAAAGTACAGATAAAGGGAGCTTTTATCAGTACTTTTTAGCACTAATAAAGGGGGCCATTATCATCGCTTTTTTAGAATTGTTAATTCCACCTTTATCTGTGATTTTTTTATCACTTTTAAAGGTCCCCTTTAACATCTCTAAAAAAATACTGATAAAATCCATGCTGATATATGGTATAATTCCCCCCCCCTCTTTATCAGTGCTTCCCACCCCTCCCCCCTCTTTATCAGCGCTGCCCACCCCTCCCCCCTCTTTATCAGTGCTTCCACCACCCCTTTATCAGTACTTTATCACACACTACTACCTTCAGTGGGTTTCGAACCTAGGACCCCCATCTTATACACCTGCACATTTTTTAGTACCCTATACTGTTTTGTTTTACATTTTATGATATATCTATATATTTATACATATATTGTTTTATTTTTTATCCATATATTTATATATATGTTTATATATATATTTTAAAAATAAATATTTATTTGTATATATTTTTTAAAATGTATATTAACTCTAAAACCCTTAAAACACATAAAAATGTTAAGAAACTCTAAAAACCCTAAAACCCCTAAAAACACTTAAAACACCATAAATTCTGATCTGGGATTCCATTTCAGATCCACGAATAATAAAATCTAATCTCATGGAATAATATTTGATATGATATGTGTTATATAATGACTAGACACCTAGATCGAAAGTTATAGCTGTTTGAATTTTAAGAAATCGGGGTCGGCGACTAAAAACTCTATTTTGGAGGTCTTATGGGCCTTTATGGGGGAAAAGAGGTAAAATTATCAAATATATATTCCCATACCTAAAAGGAATAAATATCATCATAGGATTCGATTTGATATGTGTTAGACCCCAAACAAACACCCGGATCAAAAGTTATGGTCGTTTAAAGTTAGAGTATGATACTTTTTTGAAACTATAATAACTTTTATTCATTTATTTTTAATGAAATTTGAATATAACATGGTTTTAGATCATTTTATAAGGTTTAATTTGACTATTTGTGGATCTAAAATGGTCTTCTGGATCTAAATCCATGATCCTTTTAGGTTTCTTAGGGTTTTTCTGGTTTTAAGGGGTTTTAAGGGTATTTTCACAATCGACAACCATAAATTCTGAACCAGGTGTCTATTTTGTCTCTACCACATATCAAATAAAATCCTATGATGAGATCCGTGTATTTTTTACCTAAGGTAACACACAATCACCTCTATTGAGGCCATAAAGGCCTATAAGGTCTCCAAATGACCATAACTTCTGCTACGAGTGTCCGTTAATGAAATATATTTTTTTGAAATATACCCTTTATTAGAACTAGTAAAAAAGCACTGATAAAGGCAGTCATTTTTCGGCACTTATAAAACAGTTCAAATAAATACCACTCTTTTATTAGTTCTTTTTTACTAATGCTGACAAATGGGGGATTTAGTAGGAATTTTTTACAAGTGCTGATAAAGGGACCCCTTTAACAGCACTAGTTTGTAGTGCTATTAAATACCCCTTTTAGAAGTGCTAAAAACTATGTTAAAGACCCCTATTAACAATGATTTTTTTAGATCTGATAAAGGGGGTTTAATAACATTTTTTGTGAGACCTATTAAAACCCTAGCATTGGATAAACCCACTTTTGAGGTAGTGTCAGTCCAGAAAAATCAATCCCATTTTCTTGGTTCAAAGATCTAGCCTAATACAATAATCTATTGAATATGATCTTGTCTCTTATCCTTTATTCTTATGTCAGGAAAACTTGTTCTGGAAGGATCAATCTGAAAACTTCTTCTCCCTATAAATTTGTAGCTTCTCTCTCTTCTTTCTGAATATTAATCTTATTAGGGAAGTAAAAAGTACTTCCATGATTTATAGGTGATCCCAATCTGGTTTGGGTGGAATTATGAAAATTTTTCCCGCTCAACTAAATTTCCTAAAATCTTGTTTTTACTTTAATTTCAGATTCATCTTTGACTTCTTCAATGCTTCTAAACTCTTCTCAAAACTTCTCAAATATTCTCATAACTTCATCTCGCTTCATAATTTCTTAAATTCTTCAGTCTGATTTCAATACCCCATTCTAATTCTCTCTTTACGATGCTCTATACCAATTATAATAACTAATCTAATTCATTCTGATTTCTTTATTACGATGAAGACATGTGATTCTTCAATACATTGATCTACACTAAATAATAAATATATGGAAAACACATGTCTTACATTACTATACTCCATACTAATAATTCAACACCAATTTAAAAGCTTCGTACCAAACAAATAATAAAATATATGAAAAATTATTCTCATTACGATCCTCACAACTGACTAGTCATTCTAATTTCATCATTTCTTCAGACCGTTGAACTTTTTATTGATAAATTTTATTGATATCAACTCTAGTATGATAGTCTTGACCCACTTGATAAACATATATCAGGGTTCTTCTTCCTCTTGACCCAATTTAAAAACAACTTAGATCATTTCTTTTCTCTTAACCCATTTGATACCAAAACTCTTAAAACAAAGTTTCCATCTAAAAAACAATCAAAAATTTATCTTTATGAAATGGTTGACTATATTTTTGATTGATCTGTGAATTTATTCTTTGTATTAGTCACCACAAAATTATCTTCTTTTCTGAATTTATTGGTTCCAAAAAATCCCAATTTCTTTTCTTTTTATCAATCCCAAAAATTCCGCACAAAACAATTCTTCCTCTGAGAAAACCTGAATTTTATATTCAAAATATATCAAAAAATATAAATTGGTTTCAGTATCCGTTATGATAGATCAGTGGCACACAGCATATGATGGACCAATTCCAGTAGCTTAAACTTCAGTAACTTCTTTATTTTTCTATATATGATACCAAAGAACTTTCAGTACTCATCTTCTTACTCCAAATATTTTTTTCTCATGTATTATTAGTCTAAATGAAAACTATCGTCTTCAAATTTTCACATTCTGATCAAACTTCTCATCCAGCAAACATTTTTTGTTCAGTGTTTTCATACCAATAAACTATGACCAAAAATATTCATCTTGAAAAACTTTATTCTCCTCTAAACTTATTCTTGTATCATGAATTCCTCATGAATTTGAATTCATTTAATATTAGCTTCAGAATCATCTAACTTACATTAGTAAGTATTTGTGACTTATTATTCCTTCAGTAGCTTATTTCTTTCCAACCAGACCTCAATACGATTGGTAGAAATACCCCTTTCTTCTATAAATCTTGCATCACAAGTTTTTAAAACACTTATTATTTTTATGAATTAAAAAAATAAAAGCATCTTCATATTTACATTTTATCCATAAAAAATCTGATTATCTTCCTCATTATGATCTTTACTTCATTTTGGGCCCCAGATGAGTCTGATGAGCCTTTTCTTCTAGAAAAATTCTTCTCAATCTGATGGACTTTGTCATCATTATGAGTCTGATTTCCTGAATATGATGGTCAGTCCAATCACCAACAAATATAAAGTGAGGTGATTTATTTTTCTTCAAACACTTCCTTGAAAATAAAAGACAACACAAAATTTATTCTAGCTTTGAAAATAAATTCTTTCCAATTTAGTCCCAACAAGACTTAAAAAGAATAAAAAACTAAAGACAATACATAGTAATGTTATAAAAATTATAATTAATAATGATATGATATTTTGTAATTATAAAAAAATGAATTAGTTTAAGGAGACACTCAATAGTTCATAATAACTCTTTATTAATAAACAAATTCTTTTATCACATAAGAGGAATAATAAACCAATACCTATCCTTTATATAGATTCATCAAAGCTGCATAAAATCTTTTTCATCCATTACATGATCCAAAAACCATTTTCTTTATCAAATTAATGAGAAATACAAGATATTTCAATTCTTACCTTGATTTTAAACTCCTTTATATTTACAAAAATTGTAAAATATACATTTGGAATCATTTACCTTTCAAAAATGAGGAACTGATTTTATAACACTAATATCTAACATAAACTCTCCATGAAGTTTCTTAATACTCCTATAGGTATTTGGGACTATTCCATCATATGGAAACATATCCCTCTATTTTTTATTTAACCATTAGATTTAATGACCTTGATTAGATACTTTAAAAAAACATTGTTAGACTTTCTGATCAACTTTTATTCTTCTGGTTTGAACTTTTATCCACTCATACTATCAATAAAATTCCAAAAATTTTACATCACATGCCCAGTTCATCTATCCTTGACACTTCTATAAAATAGGTTAAACACTTATTAAACTCATTCGTATTATATTAACATTTCAAACATAACAACAGAATGATTTTTATATCTAGAATAATCCTTATAGGAAACTCCCAATCTCACCAAATCACTAACATACTCAATCATACAGAATATATGAGTAGAGACTAAAGTTACTTGGGTTATTTTTTATATAATTATTTTGAAACCTTAATTAAGTTATTTTATGCTTCTCATAAGCATCTATATTCACTTTTTGAACAACATCAGCATTTTGTTACTCAGTAAGGTGTTGTTCTGACACGTATAATTTTCTCTCTTACTTAAGAACAATGCTTATGTTTCTTACCAGTCTAATAAGTTTATTAAATTAATTTTATCCTTTATATATTATGGATCTCAAATTCTAGTTAGGTCATTTTTATTCAATTAATCTATAACAAAATATTTTATCATATTAGTATCATGATTTACATACATTTGATAAGGCATTTTATTCAATGTTATCTTACTAAAATGATAAGCCATTTTAAAATTCATCATATCCATTAGTGGGATAAGATTTATTTTTCACTAAAAAATGATTCCACTTTATTTTCATCTCACCATTGATTTATTTAAGTAGGTCATCATGTCAATCATATCATATATGTCTCTTGGATGGTTAAGTGTAAAAGTCTTTTCCCAATATAACATATAGATATACAAAACACCATTCTTTGGGTATCCTTCCTAAGGGTTTCCTAGCTAAGTGTAACCTAAAGAAATTTCCAAAAATAAGTAAGGTACTATTAGGGTCACTTAATTACTTTTTTACCATACACATAATAATCCAATGGCACCTGTCTTTATCATGAAGCTACCTGGTTGGATGATTGAGGTATTGAAAAGTGTTTTCTTTAAAAGGGATATAAAACTTAGTATTTTTAAATGGGATTTAATCTTAACATATTATCTCATGTATTCAATTTTCATGTATACATGTTTTTAATGATTTTTTTTAATCTTATTCCTTAAATAAAATTAATATATTCAAACTATATTGATGTATAACCCTTTACACAACTCATAACTTATGTTACTAACAAAAATTAAAAGACAAATATATGCACACATATCCAAATTCATCTCATGAATAAGGTGCATGAAACCATTTCATGTAAAGGTTTAGAATCATATTAAATCTACAATCCCAAAAATAGAAAGCTTAAAGAAACATATAGCTAACCTCCACTTTTCTAGATAAGGCATAAGTCTTCATATCAATGAGAAATCCAACTCAAAGTCCATCTACCCAAGGTTATTTTACTCAACAGAGACTTAAATTACATTATAATTTTAACACCTAATATATATAAAGTATAATTAAATTCTAAATTTCAAGTTCATAACCCAATACAAGCCAAATTCAAGGTAGATTAAAACTAAATCAATTATCATGACTAGCATGTAACTCCTTAAATTCATGTATGAAAATTTTTAGAAGTAGTTTAACACTTTAAACTAAAGAATATATTCATTAATAATATAAAAATTATATTAATAAATAAATTATATAATAAAATATAAATTAAAAAATCATAAATTTTAACATGAGATAAACAATTTATGATCAATTCATAAATATGGGAATTTTAAACCCTTTATAATTTAGTATTTCATTACAGACATTCCATAATTTGATAGATATAAACATTTTATACTTATCTATAATATGAAATTATTAATATTATTCATTATATGTCATTTACTTTAAATGTTTGATATTAAACTAAATGTAAACATTTTATATTCAAAGTCTATTATGTAAGTAATTTATGTAATATAAATATCAAGTATTTCATATTACTAAAAATTTAATCATATCAATTATCAAAACTCATTTTGATATGGTTTAAACTATTTCTGAAATAAATCATCTTTAATTTGAATTGTTTAAATTAAATAATTATGAAGAATTCATAATTTAATATAAAATACTTTATAATCTTACCATATTTTGTAATTTATAAACAATTTACAAATTATGCTCATAATTTCTATATAAACCATTTATAACCAAATTATAAGTCATTCCATATAAATTTAAAATGTATTTAATATTAAAGTTTAATATTATGGAATATTTTTTTGATAATTGTTTCATAAAAATTTAATAAATAATTATAAACAAATTATAATTAATTTATAAGAATTTTATAAATTAAATAAATATCTAAAAATTCATTTTTTATGATTTATAAATAATTTATAAACTATATAATTCAATTCTAAAATAAAAATTATAAAAATGAAAATTTTTCCTGCATGTCGTATTCTGCTAAAGTTACCTTATATCAATGATATCACTAAGAGTGGGATGGTGAATCAATAATCCTTTTTTACTTTTTAAAAGTTATCTTCCCAAACTCAACCTCTATGGTTGGTTAAAATATCAATCCACTCAAACTGAAATAACTCACCCTCACTTAATATTCAACATTAATGAAGGAATCACAACACACATAAATTTAAAAGGTTCAGCCATAAAATCCTACTCCTTATTGTGGTTAGTTAGTCATATCAACCCATAGATTCTCAATTATAAATCTTGTGGTGATTCACGCACCTACATTGAGTCATATATTGTTCCAACTCCAGAGTCCCACTAGAGAGTGTAGCTTCACATTGCATACCACTTGATGCTTGGATCTAAAATTATGAATACCTTCAACTCCTGGTTTCTTCTATAATTCTTGAATATGGTCTTCCTCCAGGAAAATAATGGAACACGGATCTGATCATGCATGTTCCTTCAATAAATTTAATAGTCGGTACTCTTGATCAAATCTACTAGTCTCAAACTCTCTCCAGGTCATCAACTATCTGGATCTTCCCCATTATACTAAATACTCGATCATGCAGGTATTTTCTTCTGGCAATTGATCTCTCAAAAATAATATCCTAATTTTTTATTCTCTTAGATACTTTTAAAGCATTGAGTTACTTAATATTATTCCTTCTAAAGAGCTCTTTTTTTTGTTCTCTTGATTCTTACTTAGTTCTATGCACACAACTGGTATAAGTACCCAACCTTATTACATTACATAATCTTGAATTTAGTCAATAAATCACTTCCTTTCACATTGATGATATTTTAAAGTTTAGATATTTAGTGAAAAGTTTCATAAAACATTCATGACATTACACATTAATACATAGTGTATACTATAAAAACAGTACTCATTTCTCCCAATATAAAAAACTTTTCAAATAAAACATGATTTCTTTGAAAATTCTTCAAAAAATTTAACTTGGATCCTTTATTTATATTAAACATCCTTATAACCTGTGAAATTAATTTAAAAAAATTGGGATGAGCACAAAAATCTCAGTAAGGGACATAAAAAGAAGGAAATAACACATTAGTCCATGAATACTTGTAACATATGAAATCATTTTCAACAAACATACTTGTCACCCATATATACTTACTTTGTGAAACATGAGATTTCCACAAGATTCCCACAATAAATAAGAACATAAATAGAACCATAAAGTTATATTTGGGCATTACTTATATAATACTACAACCCCCATAGCTACTTTATAATTTGTAACCCTCACGACTACCTTATAATTGGTGTAACCATTGCAGTTACCTATAGATTAATCATACGGTTGAACTCCAAATTACACATACCCAATGAATTGGAGGGAGATGTAGGTCCCAAAATTCATCATAAAAAATTCCCAAGAACCAGAACATAATCATACAACATGAATAATTGCATAAAAACATTGCTTTTGAATCTTGTAAAACAGGATTTTTAAAAGAGGATTTTAAAAGTAAAACCCCTTGAAAAAATCATATAATTGAAGTGAGACTTAATAGAGTGAATGGAATATGTATATAGATTGTAAATAAACATAATTCAATATATTATAAACAATACTCTTCACATAAACAATTTTAATACCACATAAATAATGAATTAGAATGTTAGCCCAAAGAATGGAAATCAGGTTAAGAATTCCCTTACTTTGGGTTTGTCTTACTTAAAACTTGTTTAAACCTCTTGTATAATGGTTAAAAGAGAGTTATTATTATCTTAAAATAACTTATTAATCTTTATAACATCTTATATGATCATTTTATAACATCATTTCATCCTTTAATTATTGTTATTTTGTTCCTTCCATTGTTTCAGGTGCGTTCTTTACATGATTTCCATGATCGGTTCATGATGGATGTTCCTATCGATTGGAAGTGAAAATATATAATTGGAATGGAATTGTAGTTACATATTTCCAGAACCATAAATTATACCATTTATCATTTTCAATTCTGAAATTAGGATGATTCATAAGTTAAAACATTAATGATGTTCGTTTAGATCATTTAAGCGGTTCTTTGATAATAACGATCTCATTTTGTTTTATAAATTAAAACCATGTGTAAAAAAGGATTCCAGAACCATGTATGAGACATAATACATATATTATAACTTTTTAAAACCATAAAAATTGTTTCATGATCATACTTGAAGGAATTAAAGCAAATTGAAATCACATCGTCCACGATGTTGGTAATTCAACACATCACGAAAAATGTTTTTATTCCTTGAATAAGTGGGATAAGAGAGGAATAATGATAATGAATTTTACATGAACATGAGAAAATAATGAATATACAAGATTTATAGAGATTTCATGCCTCTTGGATAAGAGGAGGTGAAGAGACTATAATAAAAGGAAAGGAAAGGAAAGAAAAACACATGAAAAAGAATAGGATTTCTTACCTCTTGATCTCTTCTCCTTGAGATCCTCCTTAAGGCCTTTTATTTTGGCCTTTGGGTGAGACCAGAAGGTCTTGGATGTGGGTAAGGATATTAGGGAGGGAATTTGGCAGAAATTTGGCAATGCTCAAGGATTGATATGTGTGGGAGGAAGAGGGGGAAATGGGTGGTATTTATAGTGGAGGAGGGGAGAGATTTCACATTATTTTAATTATTATTTTATTATTTTGCCTCAAGACAAGAAATATTGAGTCTTTCATGACTAAAAACAGTAATAATGGAATGTGAGTTCGTTATAATGGGTTTACATCCGCACCACATCATCGATGACACCTCCATGATGCAGAAATTCATTTATTTATCAAATACAAAAAAATCACTATTCACCAAAAAAATCAAGTATTTTATAAAATTACCAAAAATTCACCCCAACCATTTTTCAATGTTTAGAATCCAAAAATGAACTCAATTTGATCAAAATATTTTTATAAATATGTGAAAATTGATTTTTAAATAAAATAATGCTTTATTCGAAAAATAACAATTTTAAAGCATTTATTTACTTATTCAAAGATACGGGTGTACCATACTTTCAATTAAATATTATATATACACTATCATAGGTGATGTTACTATTAATAATGGTATGTTACTATACATAAGGGTAACATTTCTATTCATAAGGGTACATTATGATTCATTAGGGTCAAGTTACTACTCAGAAGGATTCATTATTATTCATAAGGGTGCATTACTATTCTTAAGGGTATGTTACTATTCATAAGGGTATGTTACTATTAATAAGGGTATGTTACTATTCAAAAATAATAATTTGGTCTTATAAGACTCTAAATAACTGACTGATCACAATTTTATATGACCATTTTTTGAAATTTGAAATATAGAAGTAGTAAAATTATGTTTAAAGGCTAGATATAAATATCTACTTTAAATAAAGTTTCATGCATTTCATTTATTTTTTTTAAAACTTAGGGCGTTACATTATCACCACCTTCTAGAAATTGTGTCCTAATAATTTTATTTACTCATTAAACAAGTGAGGGTACCTTTACCTCATATCATTTTCATATTCCCATGTTGCTTCTTCAACTATGTGGTTTCTCCACAAAACCTTTACCTAGTTGATTACCTTATTCCGTAATACTTGTTCCCTTTGATCAAGAATTTGAACTAGTTTATCTTCATACGAAAGGTTCTCTTCCATCTAAATTTCTTCTGGACTCAAGACATGAGTTGAATCTGGTAAATACATTGTCAACATCTAAACATGAAAAACATTGTATACCTGAGACAAACTCGGAGGAAAAGCTACTCGGTATGAAACTGGTCCAACTTTCTCCAGGATTTCAAAAAGACCGATGAATTGCAGAATTAGATTTCCTTTATTACCAAAATGCATCACACTTTTCCAAGGATAAATTTCAAGAAAAACATGTCACCTACCTTGAAATATAATTCCTTCCTTCTGTTATCTGTATAACTTTTCTGCCTGCTCTGAGCTGTCCTTATGTGTTGATAGATAATCTTCACTTTCTCAGCCACTTCCTCTATTAATTCCATCCCCATCAACTTTATTTCACTAAATTCATACCAAAACACTAGATTCCAACATTGTTTCCCATACAATTCCTCAAAAGGTGCCATCTGAATACTGGAATGAAAACTGTTATTATAAGAAAACTCAAATAAAGAAAGATGTTGATCCCAACTTCCCCGATAGTCCATTGAACATGTTTGAATTATATCCTCCAAAGTCTAAATCATTCATTCTGACTTCCCATCTGATTGATGATGAAAATCTATACTGAAATTTAATTCTATGCCCAATTACTTCTGAAGTACCTTGAAAAAGTTAGAAGTGAACCTGGGATCCCAGTTAGATACAATGGAAAGAAAAACTCCATGTAACCTGACAATCTCTTTGAGGTACATTCAAGAAAGCTAATCCAAATACATTATATCTCGAATAGAAATAAAATGTGCATATTTTTTCATCCGATCAACAATAACCCAAATCTCATTATTACCTCAAGAATTATTTGGTAGTCATACCACAAATCCCATAGATATATTCTCTCATTTCCACTCTGGCACTGGAAAAGGCTAAAGCATCCCCTTTGGTAACTTCCACTCTGGTTTAACCTATTGACATGTCAAGCATTTCACAGTAAAATCAGAAATATCTTTTTTTATTCCTTCCCACCAATAATACTCCCAAAGGTCTTTGTACATCTTAGTACTGCTAGGATGAACTGAAAATAGAGAACTATGAGCTTCACACAACAAATATTTCTTTAACTGAGAATCACAAGGCATGCACAACATTTTTCCAAATCTTAAAACACAATCATTATCAAGGTTAGATTCTGGAAACTTTTCCATTTTAACCAATTCTACCTTTTTCTATAGGTCACAGTCTTCCTTCTATGATTGCTTAATTCTATTTGATAATGATGACTGCACTGAAACCTAAAACAAAACAGATGTATTCCCTATACCAAAAACTTCTAAGCCAAAATTCATCAAATCATTAATCAAGGGATCATGTTACAAACATAACATGGTTAATGATTCATGATGTTTTTTAATAAAGGCATCTTCCACTTTGTTTTCTTTTCCTGGATGGTAATTTTTTATGCAATCATAATCCTTTATCAGTTCAAGCCATATTCTCTGTAACACCCGAGACTTTTATGAGAAATATTTTGTTTTTATATAAATCATCAAAGGAATCTTTCACTACACACAACACTATCTTGGCTTGCTTTACACGCAATCACGACCTTCCTCAATAGCTTGTGTCGTACGCAATACCGAGTTTCACTAAACAACGATATGCTATTAAAATATTATTAAAACTAGCCGTTATGAATAGTAATAATCACTTTTTGAAATTTTATAAATTTTATTTTTCAAAATGGACTTCATTTTTGGATTCGGAATATCGAAATTAGCCTAGGGTGAAATTTTGGTATTTTTCTGAAAACTTTCAATTTTTTATGAATAGTGAAAACACTGGGTTACTATTTAAAAACTGACTTTTTATTTAAATAATTATTTATTTTGTTTAAATTTATTTTAGGTCAAAATTGATACATAATACCTATATAAATTCAATACAATTCATTAGAGTCATTTTATAACAATTTTAGATATATAAAAATTTTATTGAACTTTTCGCCGTCTTTTACCCGCCTCCTAAGAGAATTTGCAAATTTACATAAAACTTAATTTTACCGCTTTTGTGAATGGAATTTCAAAAATTCGAGAGACACGGTTAATGTCAGTAAGTAAAATTTGGTTCAATGAGATGAAAATAATTTTTTGTGAATAGTAACTTTTTACTTTTATTTACCACGGTTAAAAGTAAATAGGGTAATTAAGGGTAAAAATGATATTATTATTACCCTAAAACATGTCCTAATTCTATTGGATAAGTGTAATTAGACCAAAAACAACCTTAGTAATAAAATATGACCATTTAGGTCCACTTGGATTAGATTAGGACATTTATTATTAATTTATTTAAAGAAGGATTAAAATAGTTAAAATCAAAGTTTAATAAATAAATCAGTTTTAATATAGGGTTATACATAAGATAAATTAGACTATAAATATTCATTAGAAAGATAAAAATATTTTCTACATAATTGTATTTTATTTATAATTTTTAGACATTAAATAATTTAATTCATTTATGACACAATGATGATGCATTAATTATCTTATTAATGAAATATTGACATAATTGATGTTATAAATACCCAAATAAATGTAATTTGAAACTTTTTATGAATTAAACCAATTTTCTCTATTAATATTACATGTTATTATTGATTTTATTAACTTTTTTTAACTAATATTTCTGTTATGATTTTCACAAAAATCAATTACCAAATAGTGTCAAAATTGACATAAAATAGTTTTTAAAACAAATATTATATTATTAATTGTTATTTTATCCCTAAAAATCTAAGGTTTGGCAAAATGACTTAGATAAGGTTTTATATATTAATAATAAACAACTTGGGGTTCGTTTGGCTTATTATAGTAAGTTTATTAACCTTATAGTGTAAGAAAACAAGAAGACACGGTAAAAGTTAAATTATCTAACATAAAGTTAAATCTAAATGATAAGATTAAAATAGATACCTAAACTTGTTCAAATTCTATTGGATGAGATTATTTCTACCCATAATTACCTTGGATTCAAAATAAATCAATTTTGAGCTATTAAAAACCGAATATGACTTTATAATAAACCAATATTTTTTGTTTTTCCAAAGGTGCCCCTCTCCTCCCTTATAAAAGGGCACCTCCTCCCTCTCTTCCTCACACCACTTTGATCCTTCAAGATCATCCAAAACCTTCCCATTTTACTTACCCACTTCCCTATAAACATCCTAGAGTTCCTGGTCTTCTTCAAAGACCAATTTTAGTGCCCTAAGAGGTGGTCTCAAAGAGGCGCTTCAAAGAAGAGGTAATGTCCGTTACCGATTCTTTCAACTTTATTTCTTCTTCCACTTCTTCTTATTTAGTTGTTTCATTATGAATTAATAACATAAATATCACTCATATACTGATATTTTATTATAATTATGAAACAACCCTATTTCACCATCTATCCATCCTACGGAAAATGAAATCACCGCGCATGCGTACGTACGGAATACCGTCTCCACGCCGTGGTGTAATCTATTTTCCACCACCACATTACTTGGATGGGTATAATGGTGCAAATAAATAAATATATATTATTATTGTAAAGTTGTATTGATTCTGAAATAGTATACATACACTCCAATACAATTCCACGATCATGGGAATGATATCATCGCTCGTGCGTACGTACGGAATACCGTCTCCACGATGTGATGCGACTCGTTCTACATGATCTTCATTGCATAATGATTATATAAATTAATTTAATGAATAAATATGATATATAGTAAACTAATACCATTCTAGAAATGAGTTATCTATAACCTAAAGAGAAGAATAAGAATTTATTCGACAAAACACGCATAAGAACAAAAAGTAATAAACACCCGAATAACAAGTAGAAATGAAATATTACTAATAAGAAGCTAAGAATATAACCATATATGATATCATAACAGTGAGTATGATTACGGAATAAGTCAATGACATTATTTAAATCATTATACAGGAGGTTCAGACACTTACAAAGCATATCAGACCTAAGGTAAGGGAAAATCTCACAATCTCATTTTTATCCGAGATTGTTTATACTTCAGAATTTACTGGGGGATATTTATCATACACATCCATGTCTCCTCAATATGTAATATTATTTCCATCCTCCTACAATTTTTTAAATCCAATTTTACCCTTTAGTGAGTTTTTAGTAAAATATATGAAAGGAATCTTTTGCCGTTATTCATACGAGGTACTTTTTTACTTTTCCGACATAAGTACAAGAAGAATGCTTTTTTTTAACTTATACGACATGAATGGATTTTTAAAACATTATTTCCAAGAAGATTCCTTTACAGGTTTTCAAGTTTATTTTTAATCAACTTATTTTAGTTTAAAATTGTATGACATGTTAATAAAGTAAAAATGTTTTTGAAGTAGAAAGGATATTTTCCTCAAGAATGGAGTTCAAGTGTTTTATCAAAATTATTTTCCATATAAGATAATATAGGGTTATGTTTATATCCCTATTATTACATTGATTTGATTATGTTGTGATGGAAATATTTTTATGAATTCCTTTATCGTATATGAATTGTTTTATGATGTCACGATGTTTAAGATTCCCATTTTTATTACATGGGTTATGCTATGATGTATGGTTTTTGATTTTGTGGCACACATAAGAATGGTGTCATTATGAAATGGGTGGGACCTATATCTCCCTCCAATGTATTGGGTAAAGATTTTATATCTCATGAGATAGACATGGTTGGAACGGCAGGTTAAACTGGTTCAGTGAAACAGGACTGAAACGAGGAGTGAACTCGGTTCAGAAATGGAATTTGTCCGCTAAGATAGTCTTGGCAATGAGTCTTGACTAATAAGAAATGATTCTCTATGATTATTTGTGTATGCCAAAAAGTTTCATGTTTTAAGTTATGATTATTGGGATTACATTTCACTACTATGATTTATCCCATGTTATGAAATTATGATCTCTTTTACAGGTTAAGATTTCCAAAATGTTATGTTCTTATGAAAATGATGTGATTTATATTTCTTTTGTTTACCCTTGCTGAGCATTTGAGCTCACCCTTTTGTATGTTTTCTTTCCCCAGGTCAGGAAGAAGGTTATTAAGTAGGATATTCCAAAAGGGGCTCTAGATATTATGAAATAAATGGGAGACAGTGTATATGCTTTATAAACCAGTTGTTTATGTTTCCCAGTTTCTAAAGACACTATACATATACGGTCCTTTCATGGTTTTGTTATATGTTGAAATAAGTGTACTTAAATTTTGAAGTAATAACCATTTATGTAAAGTATGGGTCGTTATATTCTCTACCTCATGTTTAATTCCTTCTGAGTTAATATATACTTCATACTTTTATGGTCAGTAAATATTTGAAATTTAACTCCGTATAAATGATGCCTCCAAATTTTCAAAGAAAAAAACCACAGCTTCCAATTAAAAATCATGTGTGGGATAATTTAACTCATGGGTTTTTAGTTTTCTTGAAGCATAAGTAATTACCTGATCATTCAACATCAAAACACAACCAATTTCCTTTAATGAAGCATCACTATAGATGAAAAACTCACCGTTTCAGGAAGGTAAGGCCAAAACTGGAGCATTCACCAATCTCTTATTCAGTTACTGAAAACAAACATCACATTCTTCTGTCCAAACAAATTTAATCCCTTTTTGTGTTAACTTAGTTATTGGGCTAGATAACTATGCAAAGTTCTTAACAAAACATCAGTAATAACCTGCTAATCCGAGAAAACTACAAATCTATGTAACATTTGTGGGTCTTGGACATTTATCAACCACTTTTTTTTGGCAGGATCAACTGTTATTCAATCCTTATTTACAATGTGCCTAGGAAAAAAAATATTTTGTAACCAAAAATCAAACTTGATGAATTTTCCATACAGTTTATTTTCCTTGAAGGTTTTTGAAACAACCCTTAGATGTTTTTTATGCTCCTCTTTATTTTTATAAAATACCAAAATTTCATCAATAAACACAACCACAAATTTATCCAAGAACTCATGAAATATTCTATTCATAATAATCATGAATACAACAGGTGCATTGGTTAACCCAAATGGAATAACAACAAATCCATAATGCCCGTATCTAGTATGAAAGGATGTTTTCGGGATTTCATCGTCCTTCACCTTTAGCTGATGGTATCTGGATCTCAAGTTAATCTTGTAAAAGTATTGAGCTCCCTGGAGCTGATCAAAAAAGTCATTGATATGAGTCAAAGGATATTTTTTTTAATAGTGATGTTATTCAAAGATCTATAATCAATGCAAAGTCTCATGGAACCCTCTTTCTTTTTAACGAACAAAATATGATCACCTTGTGGTGAAGTGCTAGGATGAATGAAGCCTTTATCAAGAAAATCCTACAACTAATTTTTCAATTCAAGAATTTATATTTGATCCATATTATATGGTGGTTTTGATATTGGTTTAGAATCAGGAACTAAGTCAATTGTGAATTTGACTTCTCAGTCAGGTATGACACCAGGTAACTCATTAGGAAAAACATCAAGGTATTCATTTACCACTGGCACATCATTAATCTGAATAGTTCCCTTGTTTTCAACAATATGAGAAAGATAAATTTCATTTCCATCTTTCAACAGTTTCTCATCTTCCTAATATGTTATCAATTGTATGGGTTCATTCATATATACAAACTAAAACTCTTTCTGTAAAACAACTTCTTTAGCTCTACATTCAATCTTAGCATGATAAATAGAAAGCCAATCCATTCCCAGGATAACATCAAGCTCGACTAAGGGGAAAACAACAAGTTTTGTAGGTAAATTCCTTCCACATAAAATAATAGAAATATTATTATAATTCCTCTTTGCTATAACATTTCCCCCTGCTGTTTTAACAACAAGTTCCAGTCTCATTTGTTGAGGTGATATTTCCAATCTACCCAAAAATTTCTCAGAAATGAAGGAATGTGTAGACCATTTATCAAAAAAAACTTTAGAAAAATATGAGTAAATAAACAAGGTACCTGATACAACTTTATTGAATAGCTCATCATCTTCTGATGTAGTCGCAAAGGATATCACTACGCCTTTCTGCTTATAGTTTGGCTTCTTTGCATCATTCAGATCTCTCTTTGGGCAGGAATTTTTATAATGAACCATCTCACCACATTTAAAACACTTAATAGTTTTTTATCATGATTAGACTTAGGATCATTTTCATTATAATCTCAGGTCATATGTCCAAACTTACCACATCAAAAACACTTCCCAGTTTTCGTAAGACATTCCCCAGGGTGCTACTTTCCACACTTTTCACAAATTGGAAACTAGATTTTTTTACCATCAGATTTATTTGATTGATTCTTACCCATCGCTTTCCATATGGACCTCTTCTTCTACTTATTTCCAAAATGAACATGATCATCAACAAACTCCATATTTACCCTCTCAACACATCGGACATGTTTCTCATAACTTTTGAATTCACGGTAGGCGAGTACTCTTCGATACTTTAGCTTCAGTCTTGAGTAAAAGTGGTTAATTTTTCTATCAAGATTCAGAATAAGATTTGGAGCATACCTTTCCAGTTGTGTGAAGTTTTCTTCATATACAGTCACTGAATCTTCCTCCTTTTTCTTTAATTCATGGAATTTATTCTCCATCCTAAGTCGTACCACCTTAGGAAAATATTTTTCAAGGAAAAAACTTTTAAATTCATCCTACTCTAAGGCATCAATATCCTATTTATCCCTAATATTCCTTACCATTGACCACCACTGATCAGCTTCACCTTCAAAATGATAAATGGAAAGATATACCTTTTGATTATCTGAACAACCCATTACATCAAATATCTTTTCAAGGACTTTAATTCACCCTTCATCCACTACTGGGTTAGAAGATCCATTGAAAGCAGGAGGGTGTTGTCTCATAAAATGATCCACTATCGTCATTTGCTATTGTGGTACCTCTAGTTTTTATCTTTAATGGATTCCACCACCATTTATTTCCAACATCATCTGAGCCATTACGGTCACAAACTTCTCTGTTCTAATCCCTACTATTCTGGGCTACAAATTCGAAAGGATGTCGTTCTGTCGGTGTCTCTCCTCTTCAGCTTCTCTATTTCTTCTACGGACAACCATTCTAAACAAAATATCTTATTTGAAGCAACATGGTAAACTTTAAATTCTATAACATTTCAAATTAACCATAGAGTAAAAAAATATTTATGGTATTATATTAACATCATCCTAACCCCTAAAGTTATCTAAACCATCCTCTGATACCAAATATAAGGACCCGACATTATTACATTACATAATCTTGAATTTAGTCAATAAATAACTTCCTTACACATTGAATATATTTTAAAGTTTATAGATTTATGGAAAAGGGACATAACACATTCATGACATCACACATTAATACATAGTGGATACCATAAAACAGTACTCATTTCTCCCAATATAAAAAACTTTTCAAATAAAACATGATTTCTTTGACAGTTCTTAAAATATTTAACTTACATTAATTATTTGTATTACACATCCTTATAACCTATGAAAATCATTTAAAAAAACTTGGGATGAGCACAAAAAGCTCAGTAAGGGGTATAAAAATAAGGAGCACATTAGTCCATAAATACTTAAAACATATGAAATTATTTTCAGAAGACATACTTGTCACCCATATATACTTACTTTGTGAAAAATGAGATTTCTAAAAGATTCCCACAATACATAAGAACGTAAATAGAACCATAAAGGTATCTTGGGGAATTAATTATATAATACCGTAACCCTCACGGCTACCTTATAATTTGTAACCCTCACGACTACCTTACAATTGGTGTAACCATCGTAGTTACCTATGGAGTAACCATATGACCGACCTCCAAATTACACATAAACAATAAATTTGAGGGAGATATAGGTCCAAAAATTCATCATAAACAATTCCCAAGAACCAGAACATAATCATACAACATGAATAATTTCATAAAAACATTGCTTTTGAATCTTGTAAAACATAATTTTTAAAAGAGGATTTTAAAAGTAAAACCCCTTACAAAAATAATATAATTGAAGTGAGACTTAACATAGTGGATGGAATATGTATATATACTATAAATAAACATAATTAAATATATTATAAATAAAACTCTTCACACAAACAATTTTAATACCACATTAATACTGAAGTAGAATGTTAACCCAAAGAATGGAAATCGGGTAAAGAATTCACTTACCTTGGGTTTGTCTTACATGAAACATGTTTAAACCTCATGTATAATGGTTAAAGAGGTGTTATTATTATCTTAAAAAACATATTAATATGTATAACATCTTATATTATCATTTTTTAACATCATTTCATCCTTTAATTATTAGTATTTTGTTCCTTTCATTGTTTCGGGTGCGTTCTTTACATGATTTCCATGATCGGTTCATGATGGATGTTCTTGTCAATTGGATGTGAAACTCCAAAATTGGAATGGAATGGTAGTTAAATATTTAAATAAATATAAATTATACCATATATAATTTTTAATTCTGAAATTAGGATGATTCATAAGTTAAGACATTAAGGATGTTCGTTTAGATCATTTTAGTGGTTCTTTGATAATAACGACCTCATTTTGTTTTATAAATTAAAACAATGTGTAAAAAAGTATTAAATAACCATGGATGAGACATAATAAATATATTATAACATTTTTCAACCATAAAAATTGTTTCATGACCAAACTTGAAGGAATTAAAGAAAATTGAAATCACACCATCCATGATGTCAGTAATTCGACACATCACAGACAATATTTTTATTCCTTAAATAAGTGGGAGAGGAGAGGAAGAATGATGATGAATTTTCCATGAAAATGAGAATATAAAGAATATAAAAGATTTATAGATCTTTCATGCCTCTTGGATAAGAGTAGGGGAATAGAATTTAATAAAAGAAAAGGAAAGAAAAAACACATGAAAAGGAAGAGGATTTCTTACCTCTTGATCTCTTCTCCTTGAGATCCTCCTTAAGGACTTTGATTTTGGCCTTTGGGTGAGACCAGAAGCTCTTGGATGTGGGAAAGGAGATTGGGGAGTGAATTTGGAAAAAAAAATATACAATTATAAAGGATTGAGAGGTGTGGGAGGAAGAGGGGGAAATGGGTGGTATTTATAGTGGAGGAGGGGAGAGATTTCACATTATTTTAATTATTATTTTATTATTTTGCCTCAAGACAAGCAATAGTGAGTATTCCATGACTAAAAACATTAATAATGGCATGTGAGTTCTAGATAATTGTCTTATATCAGCACCACATCATCGATGACACCTCCATGATGCAGAAATTCATTTATTTGTCAAATACAAAAAAAACACTATTCACAAAAAAAATCAAGTATTTCAGAAAATTACCAAAAATTCACCCCAACCATTTTTCAGCATGTAGAATATAAAAATGAACTCAATTTTACCAGAATAATTTTATAAATATGAGAAAATTAATTTTTAAATAAAATAATACTTTATTCAGAAAATAACAATTTTAAAGCATTTGTTTACTTATTCAAATATATGGGTGTACAATACTTTCAATTAAATCTTATATATACACTTTCATAGGTGAGTTTACTATTCATAAGGTCATATTACTATTCATAAGGGCAACATTTCTATTCATAAGGGTATATTACTATTCATTAGGGTCAAGTTACTACTCGGACGGGTTCATTACTATTTATAAGGGTATATTACTATTCTTAAGGGTATGTTACTATTCATAAGGGTATGTTACTATTAATAAGGGTGTGTTAATATTCAAAAATAATAATTTGGTCTTATAAGACTCTAAATAACTTAATGATCACAATTTTAGATGACCATTTTTCGAAATTCAAAACATAGAAGCAGTAAAATTATGTTTAAAGGCTAGTTATAAATATCTAATTAAAACAAAGTTTCATACATTTCATTTTTTTTAAACCTTGGGGTGTTAAAACTGGTGTATTCTCAACAATATATTTTTTTAGTTTTACCACTCACTAATTTTTAATTTTCTTGATAACCTCAAAAAAGTAATCTCTTTTATCAAGAACATTAAAATACTCTACTCAACATTCGTATCCATAAGTGGGATACCTTGAAGAGTTTTTATCCTCTAACCAAAATCATGATCATAGAATAACCACTTTTGGTTCCTTGTGATCTTTTAGTGATATTATCAAGTAAATATCACTTATAATAGATTTTTATATTGATTTATAGAAATTCAATAATAATATTTATCATTGAACTTGCTTATTAGAACATCCAATTTGAGCTCATCAAATAAAAATCTTTTTATATTCTTAAAAAACTCAACTGAAATAATATTTATTTCTGTAATCACAATTTCCCACAAAATATATAGTCATGAAATGACTTATTTAGTTCATGGAACAACACTAATCACCTCATATTCAACCTATTTCTCAATAGGTTTTCATCTTCTATGAATAGAAATATTCTTTGACAACTCAATAGTAATCACAAATGATTTTGTGATCTATAATCTCTAAGGAATAGTATGAACCTCATATCATTTAATCATGTCTTATTCTTAAAAATCCATGAAACTCCTTTTTCCCATTCACAATTATCTTCTTCATGATTATTAGCTTGAATATCATACACCTTGAGTGTTGGATATGTTTAAGAACATAGGAGAATAGTTACAACATCAACACAATAATTTTTAGATTTATTCCTAAAAATAAATTCACTCTCCAGCTCCAGTAATCGCTCACTATACATGAGAATTCACTATTAATTTTCCTTTCAATTTATTCTTGAATCAAAGTAATTTTATTATGTTTTTATCCATTAATAATGTATTTTTCATTGACTAGTTTTAATTTTAACTTCATATTATAAAATATGGAAAGTTCATTTCTCAGTCTACACATTGATGCTTATGCAACTCATTGATTATAACACAGTGCAGATGATGTTTACACATCTCATGTCTATATAGAAGATAATTCTTATACAGATAACATGATTATTACATAAACAAGGATCATGATTACATAGGTGAGGATCATGTTTATGAAAATCCTAGATGATCCTTATGAACATCTATATTCATGCTTACACACAACTCAGATTATCTTAAATAATTTTTACGTATAGTTTTATGATGTTTATGTTGCATGGTAATTCATGCTTCTGCAACCATTCCTTTTCCATTTTTCACTCAGCTATAAAATATGATGGTTACACAACCAGTATAATTATGCTTATGCATCCATTAATTATCCATTTTTCAATGTATCTAGGCTAAAACTAATTATTACACAACACAGGGAGATGGTGGTTATGCAATGATGATTTTACCAAATTCTTAAAACCACTTTAACTCAGACTGAGGCCTTCTCAACCCATATTTAAGAAACTCCAAACAAAAATAATTATTTACATCACACTAACACATATTGATATCCTTTTCCATACATAATAAATTTTCTTATTGATAATAAATGCAACTAAACAAATGGGAACAACATCTATGATATCATTTATATCTTATGGTGTGATTGGATCCATTATCTATCATATTTAATGATAGATAATTCATGACCTATGATATCTCCTCAGTTCCTAGAGTGTCATAACTTACTATATACACTATATTGTAATGACGATATGATGCTCTATTTTTGTGAACATATAACAACACTATCATTCCTTATGGTTTCATATATTATATGCTATGATATATTGAAAAGTTGAAGAATCTCGTTGTTTTACTATCTATGATATATCATATCATTTGGAACAACCATATCACAGTCTATGACATCTTATATCACAAGGCCATCCATAGTTCAATTTTCTAGACATTTCTAATGGCATGTAATATGATATCCATGTGATACTCAAATTTTTACATGATTTCTAGAATCAAACAACATGTAATGGATCTGATACCAATTATGGGTTTTTTATGATTGATTAAAATTTAATCTTAGTAGTGTAAGTAACTAAAAATCTCATTCCCACAAAAAAAATACTAAAAAATAAAAACATGCATAAATAGATTGAAGAAAAATATTTGTGTACCTTACACCATTGATTCCTCTTCTACTTCCATTGATCAATATGCTTGATTAAGATCCCTTATATATAGTCCAAAAATTTCCTCTTTTATGGTGTATCTATGGGTTAAATGAATTTCTCATTTCATGGGTAGGAGCCTCCTTAATCCCATGACATATTAGTGACCATATCATGTGAATCACATAATATGAACCTTCACACAATATAGTATTATGACACAACCAATCACACAATATGATGAGCTAAGGTAGTATCAATATGATATATATATATATATATCATACAAAACGATATTCCCAAACCATGAAATATTATTTGGTTTATATATGTCATACTATATGACATATCAGCATCATACATTATGATATTGGAACACACTCATCATATATGTATGGATTTAGGGTGTAACTCCATCATTAATAAAATACCTAAATTATTTTATATTCAAATGTTTTAAATATTAAAATTTTTGTTAACATATCAATGTAGTTGTAGATGATATTGGAAATGGAAAAAAAACATAATTTTTTCAATTTTGTACTAAAGTAATTTAAAATAAATTAGATAGATAAAAGAAAAGAAGTCACTGTATTTTAGAAAATTAAAAAATGTCATTAAAATTTGATGCAATGTATGATGGTGTAGGTTCCAGGCATAGTGGAAGCATTGGATGGGACATGGACAACATTGTTTTTTGTCATGATCGATGATTAATCCAATATTTACATGATGATAAACTCAATGATCAATGGAATTGAATCAGAGAATATAGAGAATGGATAAACAATGAAACCAAAGTGTAAGATCATCACATATTATTTATAATTAAATTAAGTAATTAAAGAATTTCCTTGTAAGAAATTAATTCTTCGTTGATGGATTTGACAATGTATCTACATCATACCATAATTTCATAGTATGAATCAATAGTATATTTCCTCTAGTGGTGATTCACATGTGTTCCACAAACCTTTGAATTTCTTTGTAGGAATCTCTGGGTGCTAGAATAGCAAATCCAATCGCTTTCATCATTCACCTTTGATCACCCTGAGAACCGCTTCGAAGAAGGGTTCTCTTTGATCTCTTAAGACTTGAGAGTGGTGGTGGAGGATAATCACTCTCTATCCTTAAGGGAATTATTAGAGAGGGATCTCTCTAGGGCTTTGAGAGGATTCTCTTCAGATCTCATTGTGAACAACACAAATAAATTGGTTCTAATAAGAAAATAATATAATTGGGTTTATATACTGTTAAGGTTAGAAAATAATAATTTCACATGTGCCCTTATTATTTCTATAATCCCTATGGAACCCCATGTTTATAATTATAGTAATATTATTATTATTTCTTGATATGTGCTAAATTTGTGAATTAAATTAAATATTAATTCATCAAATAATATTCAATCTATATTATTTTTCACCGGACTATTAAAATAAATTATACACTCCTTCATAATATTTATTAGACCATGAATAATGAAATTAATTTAATAAATAAATATATCTGAATTATTTTCCACCAAATAAATAAATATTATATTCACTATATATAAAATAAATCTTTATTAAATATTTTTCTCACATAATATTCTCTCGAATAACTAGTGATAAAATATATGTGATTAAGAAAATATGTATAATTATTAAACCACGTATGAGAATAATATTTATTCAACTTGTTAAATAATAAATAATAATATATTACTTAATTGAGATTCTAGATACACTTAGTGTGTGTCCATCTAGGCCTCTTTTGTAGTGACATTAGGAAAAGAAACCCAAAGTCCAGGGTTAGAATCTAGAAACACACCAAGTCACCCATATGGAAAGAATTTAATTACATAATGACATAATATCTCATATGGACACTTACTGTGTAATATAATCCCTTTATAGTGAAATCTCTAATCAAGCAGGTTGTATGATAGTGTCATCAACCTACATGCTCGATGTATCTTTCTTTGACATTATATAAATTGAGCTTGACTATAGAACTCCATGAACATGGATTTATTTAGGATATATGATTTCTATAAAAGGTACTAAGATATTAACTTTTGTTAAATAACATAAGGTATGAATCCTTTCTAGCATTATCCATTAGTGAAATATTACTCATGTCATTCCCAACATATCCTACCTTTCCAAGAATATATATCGTCATGATTTTCTTCAATATATCAAAGTACATGACTTATAATAATCATTAATAATAATCTTAAAGTCTAAGGATCAATACACACATCTACAGATAGGAACATCTAATGACACGTATAAATGTAGATTTTCGACTGGTGGGTCTCGTTCTCATAATATCCTATACTAGATATTACCAAGGGAGTACACCATGAGAATGTGCCTCAAATTCCTATGAGTCTCCGCAAAATATATCCTATATCATTTATGTCTATTAAATGACTTAATTAGTCTGTAGAACATATATTTAAGAATATTATCATGGTACTTCTGGGTTCTCATCATAGTGGGGAACTACTATGACCTTTCAGTGCGACGGCTACTCTTAGGAAATTATCACATGATATGTTATGTATAAAACAAACATCATGTGATAAGGAGTTTATTAATATTTAAAGTAATAAATATAGGTTATCATAAATTACACAAAAGTTGGTTCTAGGGAACCAGCTCCAATAGACTTCTACTTTCACTAGAGCCAACTGCCAACAACTTTCAGTCTGCTAGCTCTCACATGATACTCATTCTTCTACTAAGATATTAATTTAGTCAAGGGGTAAACCATGTTTTCTTATATGATAACTCTTATTATTTGAAGTTCACCCCTCTTAGAAAAATCCCTCAATAGGTGATACTTCCAGAGTATGTTCTTTTTCTGTTGGTGTGACCTTGGCTCTTTTGTAAGATCCACCACTGCAGTATTATCAAAATACAATGTGATAGGATATTTACTATTAGGTACCAAATCAATCTCCTATATAAATTTTAATATCCAAATGGCTTCCTTGGATGCATAATAATCCTCAATATACTTTGAATTCATTTTAGAATCAATGAAAAATGGATTTTTTGAACTCTTCCAGCTCACAGCTTCTTCATTGTGACACAAAACATATCTCAACTGTGACTTCATATCATTATGATATGTTTGAAAACTATCATCAGTATAACACCTGATGAATATCTCATTGTCTGCACTATACACCAAGACCATATCCTTAGTACTTCTTAGATACTTAAGGATATTCTTAACATCAGATCAATTTTGTTCTCATGGATCAACTTGATCTTTGTATACCATGCTCAATGAATAGGAAAAATCAAGTCTATTACATAACATGGAATACATGATTGATCCTATCACTAAAGAGTATGGTATCTTACTCATTATCTCTTTTTCCTATTGTGTCTGAGGAAATATTTTATTAGAATTATGTATACCATTTGACACTGGAACCAATCATCTATTGGATTGTTTTATACTAAATCTCTTTAGTATCTAGTCAATGTATGTACTTTGACTTAGTCCAAGAAGCCTCTTGGATCTATCATAAATGATCTTGATACCTAGAATATAATCTATTTCACCTAATCCCTTCATGTAGAAACACTTTTTTACCCAGTCTTTAATAGATTATAAAACTATTATGTCATTTACAATAAGTAATATGTCATCAACATATAATACTAGGATAATGACCACATTCCCACTAAACCTATTAAAAACACATGGATCACATTCATTCTAAATAAAACCAAATTCCTTTATAGCTTTATCAAATTTAATTTTCTAGACTTGGATGCTTTATTCAATCCATAAACCATTCTATTTGTTTCATATAGACATATTCATAAAGATTCCCATTAAGGAAAGCAGTTTTGAAATCCTTCTACCAAATTTCATAGTCATGGTAAGCTTCTATATCAAGTTTAATTCCGATGGATTTAAACATGGAAACTAGTTAAAAGGTTTCATCATATTCAATTAATTGACACTATTTAAACCCTTTATCCACTAACCTTTCTTTATAGATATTTACTTTACCTTCCATGTCCAGTTTTCTATTGAACACCCATTTTCACCCTATGGGCTTTACATCAACTAGCATATCGACCAAAACCCAAACTTGGTTCTGATACATGGAATCCATTTCAAAATTCATGGATTCTTTCCATATTATAGCTTCTAAGCTCTCTACTTTCTCTTTTTAGGATAAAGATTCATCATTTTCAACCAATAATGAATCACCACCTTCGATGACTATAAAATCATGTATCTCTGGTTCTATTACTTCTTTAGTGATCCTATGTAGTACTTGTGTTTCATGAACTAATTCTTCCACTGGGACCTGTGAAATCTATTCCTATAATAACTCTTTTATATCTTCAGAATTAATTTCATTAAATTCAATATTTCTCCCACTATCCTTTTTGAGGATGTGCTCCCTCTCAATAAATAAATCTTGTCTGGTGACGACCACATTCTTGTCTGAGTGGTTGTATAGGTAGTATCCCTTTGTTTCCTTAGTATACCCTATAAAGATACAATATTTTTTCTAGGGTTCCAGTTTATCTCCTGATAAGGCCTTAACAAACACCTCACAACCCCATACATGTGTATGTGAAAAAAAGGTTTCTTTCCTCTCTATAACATGAATGGAATTATTTTTTCAAATTTAGTTGGTACTCAGTTTAGTATGTATGCCACAATTTTTAATTCATATTTCCAAAAGGATAATGAAATATCTGAATGAATCGTCATTGAACTTACTATATCTAACAAGTTACGGTAATTCCTTTCACACCATTCAACTGTAGTGTGTAAGGTGGAGAGAGTTGAGATAGAATCCTAAAATCTCATAGAAAGTCGATGAACTCTGGTTTAAGATAGTCACCACGTCGATTTGATCAAAATTTCTTTATCTTATTTCCAAGTTTATTCTCTACTCTATTCTTGAATTATTTGAATCTATCAAAGGACTATGACATATACCTCATCAATTAGACATAGCTATATCTACTCAAGTTGTTAGTAAAAGTTATGAAGTAAGAATACCCACCTCTAGCTTCTACTAGAAATAGTCTACAAACATCAGTGTGTACCAATCCTAAAAGATCTATGGCCCTTCCACTCCGTCCACCAAATGGTAGTTTGATCATTTTTCCTTGTAAAAAAAATGACATCTTTCAAGTTTTTTTAGCTCAAAAGAGTCTTAATAACCATCTTTATAGAGCTTTGTCAAACACTTCTCATTTACATGACCATGATGGTGATGTCATAGCTATGTGTTATATGAGTCGTGTGAACAGGAATCGTTATCTATTTTCAATGCTTGTTTTTCATAATTTAATACATAAAGATCATTATTTAAATATGGCATACTATAACATATGTTGTATTTATAAAATAAATAGCTTTTATTTCCAAACATAAAAAATAAAACTATCTGCATCTAGGCATGATATAGAAATTATGTTCTTAGTGAAAATTGGTACATAATAATTTTAACGCCTCATATTTTTCATTGTATTTTTTTATATTATATGTATTATTTTCAAGACCATTCACTGAGACGGTGTGCGATTATGAGGCCCATTGTGCCCAGAATAAATGTTTGAAATGGATTAAATATATTAAATAGAACGCACACGTAGTTTTCTTGAAAAATTAGAGTGACTATTGAATGGGGGCCCGGATCAGAAATATGATTGAACTGTTGAGTTCATAATGTGGGTTTTACCCTAGGTGCGACATAACCTTTGTCAGTACGATCCGTTGGTGAAAAATTTATCACAGGCATGAAAAAAGAGAAATAAATTAAAATAATTTATTTATTTTGTTATTTCGAAATAGATACTATGTTTATCCTTTTATTTTCTTCAACATGCAATAAAGAGCAACATGTAGATCCATTTTCTGAGTGGATTCGAGTCCATTTTTCCATAGATCAGCATTGGAAAGGACCAGAAAAACCACGATCTACAAGTTCCAATGAGTTTGGTAGCTTCAGTGACATGTAAGACGACACAAAAGATATCCCAAAAGATCTGGAAAATCCTGACCAACACAACATGTACTTCGGGATTACACACCATGTGGGAGGGGGGCTAGCTGTAGTGCTAAGGCTCCGGCTAGAGTTAAGGATAAAATGGCATGTGACCCCTACCACATGGCCTTTAACCCCTTCCATGTGACTCATCATGTACTTTGGAAAGTACATGGACATGGGTAAAAGTACATGACCAGAGGTAATGTCATGTACTTACACATGGACATGGCTTGGTTTACACGGGTCGGTACATGGGAATGACCTGGGAACACAAACATGGAAAGGAAAGATGGGAAGGATAATTTTTGTCTCTACATGTTGTGTATTCCTTTTACACGCTGTGTATTTGGATACTACATTTTGTGTGACGTTTTTCCATATATACATGCATGGGGATAGTTGGAAACGTTGTGTACCCCCTTAAAGAGTGCTTGTGGATCTTCATTTTCTTAGTTTGGACTAGTATAGTTTGAGTACAATCCTTTGGTCCTTTCCCTTGAGATTACAATGCATCATTACATCCATATCACTAAATTGTGATCCCCTCTATAGGTTGAGTATCAAATAGAGTTGTGGTGTCCCTCCGTGAGACAAGAGTGTGGTCCTTTATCATCCTTTTTTCCCTAGGTGGAGTTTGTGGAATTGGCATGACCTCCCTGGGTAGGGCATTGATCCTCCATCTAGAAGGATGTATCATTAGGGTTTTTGGAATCATTTACATATGATCCCCTACGTAGTGGGTTGATCCAGATTGGGTTTGTGGTTTCCCCTAGTGGTTTTGTACATGACCCCCAATCTATGTATCAAGGTATTCATATAAAAATGGGTTTTTATTGTGCGGGGGAAAATAATCTTGACCTCTTCTTCGATCATCTTCGATTATAGCATGGCTCGTGGAGTGGATTCTCCCAAAACAAGCATTGCTTCAAGAAAAATCTTATGGCTAGTAGTTGGTTATTATCGCTTGGTGGCTAGAGTATTTCCTGAGTATATTTGAGTGTTTCTATTATACATTTGTTGTTATATATTGTATTTGTGTGATTGTACTTGGTGCTCCATGTTTAGTGTTTTCAGGGTTTCCTAATGAGTATTTTTGTATTCACCCCTACATGGGTCATGCCAGCAAGTGTCATGACATATGCAGATGATGGCCCTTTTGATGGTGTCTTGGGAGGACACTAAGTGGGTGGAGCATATATGGATCTTGACAGACTGAGGTGTTTTATCAAGAGCTTGAATTTTACTTAGTCTTCTCCCTTAGAGCAGGTTGAACTTTTTTAGTTTTTGGTTGGGATTGTATTTTTTCCCTTTTTCTTCTTTCAATACCTTTACTATCATACTCTGTTGTGGGATCTTATATGTATTCATGCATTTTTTTAGTCGTTTTAAATTTCATTATTGTGTAGTCTTGGAGATGTGTGTGTGCGTACATGTAATTTAGGAAAATTTATCCCATTTGTGGGATATTCCTACTCAACATTGTTCACCAACCCCTGGCCTATTTGAGGTGTTCTTGGGGTAGTCATGGGTCGGACCTCAGTGGGTTGGGTTGTGAAATATTGGTATCATAGGATCTAGTTCTACCTTAGGACTAAAGTCATTGATATTGGTTTGGGGAAATAGTGTTTAGTGTTTTGAGTTTAGCTTTCAGACTAAGGACTCTAGTGTGGGTGCAACGGCTGACATATCCATACACTAGAACTATGATTACCTGTCTTTCAACTCAGTATATGTAAACATTGGTTGCAGGGAAAATTTTTGGTACATGCATCATATAGGAATGGTTGTGTTTTCCATGTTCTTATTTAGTCATCTCCCTAGATATAATATTTTGATCGTGGTATATCTTATTTTATTTTAGGATGCCTCTATGAAGATAGCTAGACTGGATTCCACTACATGATCACAAGGACAATCCTCCTAGTAATGAGGCATTAGTACATGGGCCTCTATTGGATATAGAACCTCTGGATGGTTTACCAGCTATACCACCACTTATTGAGCAGCATCTAGAGCTAGCAGTACTAGTTGAGTATGCATGAAAGTTGAGTTATTTACATGTGTTTCAGAGGCAACGAACTCCTAGGTTTCATGGTGAGCCAGACCTCTGAGTGGCTGAGGACTAGCTAGAGGTAGTCACTCGTGTTTTCCACCTTGTGAGGATGCTGGAAGATCAAAAAGCATTCCTCATGGAAATTCTTCTACATGTATCTGTTGAGCGATGGTAGAGCTTGGTGACTCAGTCACATGATGAGACAAATCTCTCCTAGATAGACATTGAGCGTCTCTTCAGAGGGGAGTTATATCTGGGCATGTTATGATCAAAACGCATATAGGATCTTCTTCATAGACAGTAGGGAAGTATGACCATGGTGGAGTATTCAATGAGGTTTACTGATCTCTTGAGTTACTACTTGGATATGGTTTAGGACCAGTTCTGTGGAGCTCATACCTTTGATCAGAGCTTTCATCGGGACATCAGGGCTTCATTAGTATCCCTTTTCATTCCCACCTATATTGGGGTGCCTAACTAAGCCTTATTGGTGGAGAGATTTCTTGAAAAGTAGACACTGGTAGTGGGCACCCAGTAGTTGAGACCTCAGCAATAGGTAGTTGATGAAAATCATAGGGATCCAAGCATTTCAAATGCTTCAGGAGGTGATCCTAGGAATCAGGGCCAGTGGTTTTAGGCTCTTACGGTGTCTTGAATTAGTTGAGGGATATGCAGTGTTTCTTCTATGACGGTTTGGGACATCTGACTTGAGATTTTCTGACCCATCATGCATCTGATCATGAGACAGTTGAGGGACTGTCGAGATAGAGACAGAGGCAGGAGTAGGGTGGTCTTTAGGGTGGTGTACATGGAAAATGGTTTGGTAGGGAGGTGGTTATAGGTTCAACCTATTACCACCACCACCACTAGGTGGTCCACGCCAATCTCAGGGAGTTGGTGGGTAGGGATGAGGCAAACTATAGGCTATGGAGGCCTACGATCCCGAGACTCTAGGGATGATACAAGTTATGATATATTTCTTGTATAATTTAGTTGTAGTTTTGATAGACATGAGTTCTAGTCATTCATTCCTTACCACTTCTATGGTTTGAGACTTAGAGATCCCAGTTGAACCATTGGCTAAACCCTTTCAGCTGGAGACTTTAATAGGTGGTGACTCAGTGATTGCGCACTTGTGCTGAAAGTGTGATATGATGCTTAGAGGTGAGTTTTTTGTATGGGATCACTTAATTATAGCAATGAGGCCTGATGATGTCATATTAGGTATGGATTTTCTTTCCATAGTTCATGCCTAGATTGACTGTTTTAGGCAGAGGATATGGTATGTCCACAATGACACAATGAGGTTTTACTTTGTGGTTGAAAAGGATACCTTGGTAGAGCAGGATGAGATCAAGAATAGGAGAGTGCATTTGATTACTCATCAAGTGGCTATCATGACTCTTGGAGTAGTGGATGATTTAGGATATCAGTTTCCTACGGTGGTGGAATATTATGAGGATGTATTTCTTGAAGACGTACCAAGTTTACCTCCCCACTAAGAAATAGACTTCTACATTGACTTGAATCCTGAGATGACACTGATATATACACCAAAATATCATATGGATCCAATAGATCTTCAGGATCTGAGTATGTAGTTGGAGGGATTACAGGATAAGGTATTTGTGAGACTCAGTGTTTCTCCCTAGGCATCCCTAGTGTTTTTTTTCAAGAATTCTAAAGGGATCTTGAGGTTTTGTGTGGATTATTGGTGATTGAATTAGGTGACTCTGAAGAATAAGTATCCACTTTTGAGGATTTATGACCAATTTTATTATTTGATAGGGGTGTGATGGTTCTCAAAGATTGACCTCAGTTTAGGCTATCACTAGCTACGAATATGGCATGAGGATATACCAAATATGGCCTTCATATGTATTTAAAGTTACTATGAGTACTTTTTGATGTCGTTCGGCATGAAGAACACCACAAAACTGTTCATGGACTCATAAACTATATCTTTCATCCTTTATTATATTGGTTCATGGTGGTCTTCATCAACGAAATCCTAGTATATTTGAAATCAAAGGAGGAGCATGAGAGACACTTGAGGATGGTCCTAGACACACTTTGAGAGCACCAGCTTTACGGTAAGCTCTTGAAGTGTCAGTTTTGGATTTTATAAGTCCAATTTTTGGGACATGTTATATCATAGGCTAGAGTAGTGGTGGATCAAACAAAGGTTGAGGAAGTTATTTCTTGGGATCCACATAAGGGTGTGAATGAGGTGAAGATTTTCCTTGGGTTGGTAGTGTAGCAGTCTGGATTTATTTCTAGTGAACTAGAATTAATACCTATCAGAGCACTATATGGGAGGCTACACCCCCTGGGTGGGACACACCACCATCCCCAGTGAAAACAATTTCCTCATGAAGCCCTTGGGCGGAGAGCCATGCTTCTTCCAATGCTCACACGTGAGAGTTCCCAAGGATCTGATTCATTCCTACCTCCTTTGCTCTGATACCAACTGTAGAGACCCGAAGCTTGATGTAAATAGACATTAAATTACTTTTTCGTAATACTTAATACATGACACAAAGAGATGCCCAAAGACCGTGTTAGTTTAGTGTCTTTGGAAACCTGGAACATAATCTTCTAATCATGGTGAAAGATCTTCAACATCTCCCATAAAGATCTTCCCCTTTTGTTTTCTTACCTAAAACCTTTATTTATATCCTGGAGAAAATAAAACATAAAAAGAGTGAGCTCAAATGCTCATTAAGGTTAAACATGTAAAAACATGAACATAAAACATCAAAATCTTGAGCAATGACATAAATCTTGGTAGTACATAAGGCATAGATCATAAAGGAACATTAATCATGATAAAATGGCATGGGAATAAAATATGGAATTTTGGAAAACCATTAAGCACATGATATGATTTACATAGTATCCAAGGCATTGCTTCCAAGACCATCATAGTGGAAAAATTCCATTACTGAACTGGGCTTACTTGCCAATCCAGCCCTGTATTACTGAACCAGATTCACTTGTCGTTCTAGCCATGTCTATCTCATGAGATATAAATCTTTAACCAATTAATTAGAGGTAGATATAGTTCTCACCCATCTCATAATGAAATCATTATTACATGTGCCACAAAATAAACATAAATCATTCATCATAACCCAAAGAATAAAATGGGTTTTATAAACATCAACCCATCATAACATAATCCATATAAAACAAATGGATATAATTTCATCATACAAAAAAATCAAACATGTAAATAATAGGGACATTATACTTTAAACATACCCATATTAAATATTGTAGAGGAATATTCATGGAAATAAGGTGTTATGAAACCGTAAAACTCCATTCATGTCGTATAAGTTAAAAAACAATCTTCTCATACTTTTTCCAGAAAAGTCAAAAAGTATCTCGTATGGTAAACAAAAGAAAGATTTCATCCATACCATGTGGTAAAAATAAAAAAAAAGGTAAAAATGACTTTAAACATACATGGAAGAATATTAAACATTTTACTAAAACATTTTGAGAAAACATGGTTATGGATAATAAACATAACCCCAGTAAATACTTACGAATAAACAATCCCGGATAAGAATGAGATTAGAATAATTATCCCTTACCATTTATAATCAATGGAATCATACGTGTCATAAAATAAAGAAAATTAAAATCATATGTAAATATCATATCCTTAATAATAAAAATCATAACACATTCATGGGAATCTTAAACACCATATAAAATAAATAGTTGGTGATTAAGGCATATGTCTCACAGAAATAAAAGTGAGACGAAATAATACCTTACCTTAGGTACAATTTATTATGTACGTGTCTGAAACTCCTGTATAGTGGGTTTAAACATATTATTAACTTGTAAAAGAACCATAATAATATTTATGGTATCATATATGATTCACTTATGACTTTATATTACCCATTCTTTTGTCAATTTCATGTTAAAGCGGCGTTTTGGGTAATAATCGTATCATTTATCGTACGTGTTTGGACTTGTTGTTTTTGATATTATTATTACTTATATCATGATTTACTTACTTCCAGAATGTAAAACATGATTTATATATCATATATATTCATTATATATATGTATAATAGATAGATAAATGAAATGAAATACACCGTTCATGGAGACGGTAGGCCGTACGTACGCATGAACGTTGTTTTCATTTCCTTATTGAATTGAATGGAAGTAAATAGATGACATACATATATATATATATAAATATAGTAGCATTATTATGTCATATATTTCATTATTATTAATTATATATACTTTATAATCATTCTTGAATGGTTAACATGGAGAATGAATCTCATCACGTTGTGGAGACGGTAATCCGTACGTACGCACGAGCGATGATATCATTCCCATAATTATTGAATGGAATTGGAGTGGATGATATAATATCTCAAAATTAGTATCATGTTATAATAATCATATATAGTTATTATTTCCACCATTATACCCATCCAAGTAAGGTGGTGTTGGAAAAATAGATTACACCACGGTGTGGAGACGGTAAGTCGTGCGTACGCACGCGTGGTGATTTCATTTTTCATAGGATGGATAGAAGGTGAAATAGGGTTGTTTAATATTTATAATAACATATAAATATATGATTGATACTTATGTTATTACTTTATAATGAAACAAATAAATTAGAGGAAGTAGAAGAAGAAATAAATTTGAAAGAATCGGTAAAGGATATTACCTCTTCCTCGACGCGCCTCTTCTTAACCTCCTCTTAGGGCACTAAATGTGATCTTTGAAGAAGACCAGGACCTATAGTAGGTTTATAGGGAAGTTGAGAAGATAAATTTACAGGGTTTGGCCAAGATCAAAGGCTCAAAATGTTGTGAAGAAGAGAGGGAGGAGGTTCCCTTTTATAAGGGAGGAGAGGGGCACTTTTGGAAACATTAGAAATATTAATTTATAATAAATTCAAACCCCACTTAAAAACCACCAAAAATTACTCCATTCGAATATTAGATGAGATATATTTGTAATATAATCAACCAATAAAATTTATACATGTTTGAAATTTATTTTAAACCTTATCAATTTGATTTATCCTTATTTAATCTGTTTAATTTTATTTGTGGTAATAATATTCTAAATTTTAAATTATTATAAATAATTACTTATGTGTTGTGAATTGTCCATAATTGGATACTTCATGACATTTTAGACCATATAAATTTCAATTTATAATTTTTAAATATTTTTGTGATTTTTAAACAATTTAATAATATGTTATTTTTATAAAATAACAGTAGTGTCAATTTTGACGCTATTCATTTATTTGAATTTAAATAAAATCCACGCATAGGATATATTCAAAACAAAATATTTAATAGATTAATAACATTTCATATTTGTCTATAAAATTATTGAATCATATTAAATAGTTCATATAATATTTATTTTAATATTTTTAAAACTATTTATTTGATATTTCAATCAATAAAATAAATTCTACATCACTATTGTGTCATCATTAATGATAATTATTTAATCCTTAAAAATTATAAATAAATTTACATGATGTAGATAATTTCATTTTATTTCTGGAGACTATTTATGTTTGATGTTTTATGAATTTTATCACAAAATTAAAATTATTAAACTTATAAGATATAAGAGAGTGACATGTTGTCACTTTCTTTGGTTTTAATAATAATTACATCATTTTAATGGTCAAAAGTCCATGAAATGAATCTATTCCGATCTTTAGGTGATATGGGTCGACTTTTATTCATCCAATATAATTTTTGTATGTGTTAGGGTAATTTTATAATATTATTGTTACCCTTAATTTTCTGATTTACCTTTAACTGTGGTAAATAAAATTTACCGTAGTTACTATTCATAATGCCCAAAAATAAAAAATAGTCTATTAACATAATTTGGACCTAAAAATTCCAAATATAGAATCCATTTTTCTAAATTTAAGACACATAATATGTAGTAATTAATTTAAAATTAATCTCGTTGTCGAAAAAAAACGGGTTTTTATTTAAAACATTGCAAAAAATTGAAATGTTTTTACCTAAGAATTCAATGTAAAATTAATGATAATGACATACATTATATTAAATGGTAAAAATATTTTTTATTTATGCTTTAAAACCATTAAATATTATAATTTAACCATATAAATTATCTTGTTGAAAAAAGTTGTTTTTAATTAAAATTTAGCATATTTTTACTATTCATCAAACTATGAACGTTTTCAGAAAAATATCAAAACTTTATCCAACGTAAATTTTTATATCCTGATTCACAAGAAGAATTTTATTTTGTAAAATTTAACTTATAAACATGTTAAAAATTAGATTTAAAATGGGTGCGCCATCAAAAGGTGGAAAAACTGCATTTTTTTAAAAATACTTATTTTACCCGAAAATTTTATTTTGTTCTTATACCATGATCTATAAAATTTTTAAGATGAATGATAATTTTATAAAATTCAAAATGTAGTTAATACTATTCATAATGGCTAGTTCATAATAATATTATAAAAATATATCGTTGTTTAGTGAAACTCGGTATTGCATACAACACACGCTATTGAGGAATGTCGCTCTTGCGTGTAATGCAAGCCAAGTCAGGGTTGCGTGTAGGGAAAGCTTCCATTGGTGTTGTGTATAACATAATCAAAACATAGTTCAGTTATACATTGATCAAAATCTATACTTGGTGTTGTGTAAAATGAATTTTATTCGAAAGAACTTTGAAATTGTGTGCAACACAAGCCAAGAATAGTGTTGCGTATACTACAAGATAATACAGTGTTGCATATAGCGTAAGCTAATCTTGGTGAAGGTACGACAAAATACATCAAATAAATTAAAAAGAATACTTCTCATAAAATCTTGGGGCGTTACATTCTACCCCCCTTAAAATGAATTTCTCCCTCAAAATTCGTTGGGGTTATAAATGGCTTTCTACTTGAAAGTTTATTTCATAGAAACCCACATCGTAAAAAGGAATAATAAAACTTAATTTTAAAAAGGAAAGTTAGAAACATAACAGTCACCCAAAGTAACCCATCATTGGGTTTCCACATAGGAGAATATAGGTGAAAATATGGATATGGAGGAGAAATATAACTATCATGTTCTGATGAAGAGTGGTAGAGAATATAGTTATGAAAAAGGCATAAATTTGTGATGATCTAAGGTACCATCTAATTCATCAGATATGAGAGTACTAGGACAACATTTTTTGTTTTCAAGATCATTTCCCTAAAGTTAATGAATTTTTGCATAAGGAGAAATACTTACTTGATTTCAGTGTAATATCATTGTTGGTCATTCCATGAATAATTTCCACTTCATCTCTTATTTAAAGAAATGAAGTTGAATTTTTTATTCTTGAAGTGTTAGTAGATCATGCGATAGAATGATAGGTCATTCCATCTATCTCTATCACAAAAAGGTTAGTACAAGTTATTAAATATACATAAGTCCATCTATGGTGAGTTTAATCATATATGGTTCCTAAAATTGACTTATACTTCATCTAACATACCGCTTAATAAAAATAAAATTAATTTATACTAACCAGGGACTTCCTTTAGGCTAGTGGTAGGCGATAAACACCTGTCGCACTTCGGTTGTGGGTTCAATTCCTGCAACCTTGTCCGACGTGACGGGTTATCATCCATCCTACAGGTTGTCCTTTTTCTAAAACTATACTATTATAGAATTCCAGAAATAATATATATAAACAATTTCCAACCTTAAACAATACTATATGATGTCCAACTTAATCCATTCCAATCTTTAGGCTTATCCAAAATATTTATGTCCAATATCACAGTATAAAGAAAATGATTACTAGAAAGGTCATAAGCGTGTGAATTTCATCATTTATCCCCCATATATCATAAGATATATATTGTTGGTCACATTCCAAACATGTGAATACCTTAATCATGTATTCTTTTGAAACATGAATTACCATAAAACCTTAGTAAAAACATGAATGTTGTCAACAGTTAACTCTTTCCACATACCAAAGTCCCAAAATTTCTATATACTCAAACCATGATGTCACTTTGTGCTTATATCAGTCATGAGCTCATTAATACTGTCAAACATATTATTTTCTCCTTATCCCTTCATTATGTGCATATCATCTACTTTACAAAAAAATATTTCAATCACTTTTCATGGTTACCAATACCATATTCTTGTGGAAAACCATAATGGACCAATACAGAGATATTCCAATATAGCATAAAAGTACCTCAACAACATTATTATTGAATTCCAATACATAAACCCTTCAATCCATTCTCTTAAATGATTGGAATGGAATAGGTCCTCAAGCGATTTAAAAGTAACCTCTTAGGTCCGGGAATTGAGTTGGGTAATTCCCATGTTCTCCACAGATAAGACATTGAACTCGATAACAGTCTGTCACTCTATGCCCATTTTCCCCCACACAAATAACATCTTCCCCTCCATTTGAGGTATTCCTCAAGGTTATTCTTCCCTTCTTCTTGATATGTATAAAGCTTAATCTTCCTTCCTTTATGTTCCTCACCATTCGAACATGCATAAAATTCTATCTTCCTCTTATTTGATGACTTAGTAATAAAACTAAATTTCACCTTGTTAATCATATATTACGATGACTGATTCGGCATAATCACAATATCTTTCTCTCCAAGAATTACACAATTTCATTGATCATAGTCACCAATTTTTTCATTGGAATCAATGTTAACTGAATTCCTTCTCGTTCCCTCCATTGACTAAAACTAGAAACCACAGTGTAAGAAATAGTTAAAATAACGAAAAACCACATAATCATAAAAAGTCTAACTTATCACGCATTCTTTAATCCATGACACCTTAGGTTTACCCTAGGTTATTAATGATCGTGAAAATAATTCTAGTACTATAGACTATAGTTATACTAAACCTTAGGTATATTCCTAGACATACCTTAGAAATATCTCTAGGGATCTCACTAAAGTTTTCGCATCTTAGTTTCCAAAGGTTAACTGAACCTTCGCTCTAATACCAACTATAGCGGTCTAGATTTATTTCCAGTGGACTAGAATTGATACCTATCAGATCACTCCATGGGCGGCTACACCCCCTGGGTGGGACACACCACCATCCCCAGTGGAAGTCATTTCCTCATGAATCCCTTTGGTGGAGATCCATGCTTCGTCCAACGCTCACACATGAGAGTTCCCAAGGATCATATTCATTCTTACCTCCTTTGCTATGATACCAACTTTAGAGACCTGAATCTTGACATTCATAGACATTACATTACTTTTTTGGAATACTTAATACATGATACAAAGAGATTCCCAAAGACCGTGTTAGTTTAGTGTCTTTGGAAACTCGAAACATAATCTTCTAATCATGGTGAAAGATCTTCAACATCTCCCATAAAGATCTTCCCGTTTTGTTTTCTTACGTAAAACCTTTCTTTATATCCTGGGGAAAAGAAAACATAAAAAGGGTGAGCTCAATGCTCAGTAAGGGTAAACATGTAAAAACATGAACATAAAACATCAAAATCTTGAACAATGACATAAATCTTAGCAGTACATAAGGCATAGATCATAAAGGAACATTAATCATGATAAAATGGAATGGGAATAAAACATGGAATTGTGGAAAACCATTAAGAACATGATATTATTTCTATAGTATCCAAGGCATTTCTGCCAAGACCATCATAGTGGACAAAGTCCATTACTGAACCGGGTTTACTTGTCATTCCAGCCCTGTATTACTGAACCGGATTCACTTTCCATTCCAGCCATGTCTATCTCATGAGATATAAATCTTTACCCAATTCATTGGAGGGAGATATAGGTTCCACTCATCTCATAATGAAATCATTCTTACGTTTTCCACAAAATAAACATAAATCATTCATCATAACCCAAAGAATAAAACGGGTTTCATAAACATCATCTCATCATAACATAATCCATATAAAACAAATGGATATCATTTCATCATACAAAAAAATAAAACATGTAAATAATAGAAACATTATACTTTAAACATACCCATATTAAAGAATTTCATCTTAGATGGAAAATAGTTTTGATAAAACCCTTGAAAGGAATTCTTGAGGAAAATATCATTTCTTCTTCAAAATCATATTCTTTTCTCAAAATGTCATGAAATTTTGAAAGAAGATAATTTTTTTGAAAATAATCATGAAATATTGTAGATTAATCTTCATGGAAATAAGTCATTATGAAACCATAAAAATTTGTTCATGTCGTATAAGTTAAAAAACAATCTTCTCTTACATTTTCCAGAAAAGTCAAAAAGTAACTCATATGGTAAACAAAATAAATATTTCATCCATACCATGTGGTAAAAGTTAAACATACATGGAATAATAATAAACATTTTACAAAAACATTTTGAGAAAACATGGATATGGATAATAAACATAACCCCAATAAATACTTACGAATAAACAATCTCAGATAAGAATGAGATTGGAATAATTATCCCTTGCCATTTATAATCGGTGGAATCATACGTGTCATAAAATAAATAAAATTACATGCATATGTAAATATCATATCCTTCATAATAAAAATAATAAAACATTCATGTGAATCTTAAACACCATACAAAAGAAATAGTTGGTGATTAAGGCATATGTCACACAGAAATAAAAGTGAGACGAAATAATCCCTTACCTTAGGTCCAATTTCTTCCGTACATGTCTGAAACTCCTGTATAGTGGGTTTAAACATATTATTAACTTGTAAAATAACCATAATAATATTTATGATATCATATATGATTCACTTATGACTTTATATTACCCGTTCTTTTGTCAAATCCATGTTAAAACAGTGTTTTGGGTAATAATCATATCATTTATCGTACGTGTTGGGACTTGTTGTTCTTGATATTATTATTACTTATATCATGATTTAATTACTTAAAAAATGTAAAACATGATTTATATATCATATATATTTAGTATATATATGTATAATAGATAGACAAATTAAATTAAATACACCGTTCATGGAGACGGTAGGCCGTACATACGCATGAACGTTGTTTTCATTTCCTTATTGAATTGAATGGAAGTAAGTAGATGACATACATATATATATAAACAAATATAGTAGCATTATTATGTAATATATTTCATTATTATTCATTATATATACTTTATAATCATTCTTTAATAGTTAACATGGGGAATGAATCTCATCGTGTCGTGGAGACGGTAATCTGTACGTACGCACGAGCGATGATATCGTTCTCATAATTATTGAATGGAATTGGAGTGGATGATATGATATCTCATAATTAGTATCATGTTATAATAATCATATATATTTATTATTTCCACTATTATACCCAGCCAAGTAAGGTGGTGTTGAAAAACAGATCACACCACAGCGTAGAGACGGTAAGTCGTACGTACGCACGCGCAGTGATTTTGGTTTTCATAAGATGGATAGAAGGTGAAATAGGGTTGTTTCATATTTATAATAAAATATCATTATATGAGTGATACTTATGTTATTACTTTATAATGAAACAAATAAATAATAGGAAGTAGAAAAAGAAATAAATTTGAAAGAATCAGTAAAGGATATTACCTCTTCCTCGACGTTCCTCTTCTTAACCTCCTCTTAGAGAAATAAAGTTAGTCTTTGAAGAAGACCAGGACCTCTAGTAGGTTTTTAGGGAAGTGGAGAATAGAAATGGATAGGTTTTGTATGAGATTGAAGGCTCAAAATTTTGTAAAGAGGAGAGGGAGGAGGTGCCCTTTTATAAGGGAGGTGAGGGGCACTTTTGGAAACCTCAAAAATATTAATTTATAACAAATTCAAACCCCACTTAAAAACCTCAAAAAATGACTCAATTAAAATATGAAATGAGATAGGGTTGTAATCTCATCAACAAATAAAATTTATACATGTTGGGAATTTATTTTAAACCTTATCAACTTGATTTTTCCTTATTTAATCTATTTAATTTTATTTGTGGTAATAATATTCTAAATTTTAAATTGTTATAAATAATTACTTATGTGTTGTGAATTGTCCATAATTGGATAATTTATGAAATTTTCTATCATATAAATTTCAATTTATAATTTTTAAATATTTATTTATTTTTAAACAATTTAATAATATGTTATTTTTATAAAATAACAAGTGTCAATTTTGACACTATTAATTTATTTGAATTTAAATAAAATCCACACAGAAGATATATTTGAACCAAATTATTTAATAGATTCATAACCTGTCATATTTGTCTATAAAATTTGTAAATCACATTAAATAATTCATATAATATTTATTTTAATATTTTTAAAACCATTTATTTGATATTTCAATCAATAAAATAATTTCTACATCACTATTGTGTCATCATTAATGATAATTATTTAATCCCTAAAAATTATAAATAAATTTACAAGATGTAGATAATTTTATTTTATTTCTGGAGACTATTTATGTTCGATGTTTTATTAATTTTATCACCAAATTAAAATTATTACACTTATAAGATATAAGAGAGTGACATGTTGTCACTTTCTTTGGTTTTAATAATAATTGCATCATTTTCATGGTCAAAAGTCCATGAAATGAATATATTCCAACCCTTAGGTGATATGGGTCGACTTTTATTCATTCAATAGAATTTTGGCAGGTGTTAGGGTAATTTTATAATATTATTGTTACCCTTAATTTCCTAATTTACCTTTAACTGTAGTAAATAAAATTTACCGTAGTTACTATTCATAATGCCCAAAAATAAAAAGTAGCCTATTAACATAATTTAGACCTAATTATTCCAAATATGAAATCCATTTTTTTAAATTCAAGACATATAAGATACAGTAATTAATTTAAAATTAATCCCGTTGTCGAAAAAAAATTGGTTTTTATTTAAAACATTGCAAAAGATTGAAATGTTTTTACTGAAGAATTCAATGTAAAATTAATGATAATGACATAAATTATATTAAATGGTAAAAATATATTCTATTTATACTTTAAAACCATTCAATATTATAATTTAACCATATAAATTATCTTGATGAAAAAGTTGTTTGTAATTAAAATTTAGCGTATTTTTACTATTCATCAAAATATGAACGTTTTTAGAAAAATATCAAAACTTTATCCAATGTAAATTTTTATATCCTGATTCACAAGAAGAGGGTTATTTTATAAAATTGAACTTATAAACTTGTTAAAATTTATATATAAATGGGTGCGCCATCAAAATGCGTCAAAACTGCATTTTTTGAAAAATACTTATTTTACCTGAAAAAATTATTTTGTTCTCATACCATGATCTATAAAATGTGTAAGATGAATGATAATGTTATAAAATTAAAAATTTAGTTAGTACTATTCATAATGGCTAGTTCATAATAATATTATAAAAATATATCGTTGTTTAGTGAAACTCAGTATTGCGTACAACACACGCTATTGAGGAAGGTCGCTCTTGCGTGTAATACAAGCCAAGTCAGGGTTTCATGTAGGGAAAGCTTTATTTGGTGTTGTGTATAACATAATAAAAATATAGATCAGTTATAAATTGATCAAAATCTATACTTGGTGTTGTGTAAAATAAATTTTATTCGAAAGAACTTTGAAATTGTGTGCAACACAAGCCAAGAATAGTGTTGTGTATACTACAAGCTAATACGGTGTTGTGTATAGAAAAAGATAATCTTGGTGAAGCGTACAAAAAAATACATCAAATAAATTAAAAAGAATACTTATCATAAAATCTTGGGGTGTTATAGGTAGGGTATTATCAGAGCTTTTTACCTAACTTCTCGAGAGTCACAACACCCTTAACAGTCTTGAATCAGAAATGGAAGCCTTTTGTGTGGATGGAACTGTGTTGACAATATTTTCAGGAGCTGAGATAGAGGTTGAAGAGCACCCCCATCTTGAGATTTATAGAAGTGGGTGTTGAGAATGTAGTATTCTATGATGTATTAGGGACCGGACTTGGTAGTGTGCTGATGTAGAGGTGGGAGGTTATAACCTATGGTTCACACTAGTTTAGACCACATGAGTAGAAATATGAAAATCATGATCTTGAGTTAGCAGCGGTAGTGTTATCTTTGAATATGTGGCGACACTACTTGATGGGAAAGCAGTTTATCATTTAATCTAGCCACAAGATTCTCAAGTATATCTTCTCTCATAAGGATCTTAACTTGAGAGAGAGATGATGGATAGAGTTTCTCCAAGACTATGAATTTGAGATTTTCTATACTCTTGAGAAGGGGAATGTGGTGTCATACTCTCTCAGCAGAAGATATTGTTCTCAGTTGTTGGATGAGGTGTCGGGGTAGTTATCCTTATTTCAATTTTCCTTCATGGAAAATAGTAGTGCTTCATATATTCATTCGATGGTTATTACCCCACTTCTTTTATAGCATTTCAGTGATGCTCAGCATGGAGATACCTAATTTGAGACCTTTTGTACATAGATACCACTGGACATGCTCCTGGTGGATATTCTGAAGGTGGTGAGTATGTTATCCTTTTTAGAGGACAAACAATGGTACATATGGTGTTGTGGGAGGTGGTATTGTGGTAGTTTTATACATCCCCTTTGGCGGTACATACAAGCATGGAAAAGATGTACTATGACCATCGATGTCAGTTTTAGTGGTTAGGGATGAAGACGGGGGTTGTAGGGTTTGTCTCTCGATGCTTTACTTTTCATCAAGTGAAGGCTAGAACCAAGGTATGGTGGGTTTAGCTCAACCCCTTATGGTTCCAAAGTGGAAGTGGGATGGAATATCCATGAAGTTCATGATGGTCTTACCATGTATTTCCAGGGGACATGATTCCATCTTGGTGATCGTATAATCACTCACCAATTCGGACCACTTCCTAGTCATTCAAGAGTATAGTTTAGTAGAATCTCAAGTACATATTCTCTCATAGTTTAGCTTCTTCTTAATTTTGGATGTATTTTCTCTTCTAGTGTCCTTTCTTACCACATGAAAAACATAATGTCCCATTTTTCTTTGTATTTCCTCTGGATCTTCCTCTTCTTATAAGGGTGGTGCTCGGGAACTTTAGACTTGTTATGAGTCTTGGACCCCTACTCCTTTTCTTCATTTTTTTATTCACCATGATGACTGCATGTTTGTCATGCCCCATGTCCTTATCCACTTGATGAATTAGAGTAGGAATTTCATAAATAATATTCTCATTATTTCTCATATTATAATTAATAATAAAACTGGAGAAGGACTTAGTTAGTGAGTAAAGTATGAGATCTATGCATAACTCATCTGGAAATTTAATCTCTAAAATGTCTAAGCATTCAATATACCCAATAATATTGACTACATGAGACCCATATGGAATCGACTCTCTAAGATTAGTTATAAACTAATCATTAGAGATCTCATATCGCTCTTGCCTCACATTCTCTTGATAGATATTCCAAAGGTGAGACATCATGCTATATGCATCCATGTCCTCATATTACTTCAGAATATCATTGGTCATGGATGATAGCATGAAACACTGAACATCTATAAAATCATTCAAATGTTTATCATTGAGAGATAACTATTCCTCACTAGTTGTATTACTAGGTGCATCAGGAATAGGTTCTTCTGGAACATTCAATTTCCTTTCATAGCATAGGATAACGTGTAAGCGCCATTACCATTCTTAGAAATTAATTTCGGTGAAAAGGTTATCCTTACCAAGTATTGATCACAGTGATATGTTTTAATTCATTTTTATTGTTGATTCTACAAATAAGATGATCATAGTTTTAGTACTTTATCTGATAAAATTTAGAAAAATAAATAAATATTATATTTATTAATCTGCCACTATTTTATCGAAACCCAATATCCCTTACCATTGGCTTTAGAATATCTTGTTGCTTGGTCATTCTAGAGACAAGGATCCATATTACACTTCTCATCACCCAGAATTTCGATGATCAGGTAATTTGAAGGTTTTAGGTAGGCATTCCAAATACCAATTGCATTAACTCACAATTCCTTGATCTGTTGAGTGGACTCCCCAATCCGGAAATCTTTAAATTGGATATCCTCCACCTTTGCCTCTCAGTTTCACCATATCCTTCTTTGACAGTCAACCCTTGATATAAACTAAGTTAAGTCAATCCAAAACATCAAGTTATAATTCCCCATAATTGAAAGCATCCCAACATTGGTTGGTCAAACACTTTGAATTACAATTCGATTTTAACTGAATTTTTCGAATTCTATAATAACTTAATATATACAATTGATTGATTTTATATTTTATACATAAATTTACAATTATTATCTTTATTATATGATTTTTAATATAAAGTGGATTTACTTAAGTGATTAACCATGTATTAGATAATATTTATGAATAATTGAGTTTATTTTAGTTCTATATTGTGTGTTTGTTAATTCATTAATTCATGTGATCATGAAAAAACATCCATAATGAAATAACCATGAAACTTGATAGAAATAAAATAATAAAGTGGTATGATCATGAGATTTTACTAATGGTTAGTTTATCTAGCGGATGATAAACTAAGCGTCGGCCTAGGGGGAAAACACCTTGAACCATTTATGGTTCATGTTGTAACTTTCTACATGTCCACCTATGGATCTCTCTGTATTGGTTTCACCTCAGATCCAAACTTGAACCGCCTCCACTAGTTTGGGATCTTCATCCATTACATATTCTTTTATGCACACACATGTTAGGGAACCAACGGATTGGTTGAGGGGTTTACATAAAAGAAGTCATGGGCACACATACCCTTACATAATGAAAGGAGAGATAACATGCAGACCAATAATTTAATTTAATAATAAATTAAATGAAACCAATCACATACAAAGGTCTAGTCTGGGCTCATGAATATCCAAATGCATACAATGAATTATGCATTTAATAAAATTATCATTCAATTATAATCGTTCTTATTTAAGATAAATTGTGCTTATATCAACTAATTATATTCTTTAATTAATTTATTATTTTTATCTTAGTCCTCATCTAAATTTTCTTGAGATTCTCATCCATCATAATTTTAAACGAATAAAATAGGTTTATTTTAAATTAACTCTATACAAATAAAAATATACTTTGGAGGCAACACGATGAGTACCCATTGGAATTACCCAACGTGTATTATAATTGTATATTGTTTACTCTTGAATCACATGGAATACATAAATTATCATGTAATTTCATGGTGTGTACTATTAACTTAATAACCACATGGAACACATGGTATTTACGTAGCTTGTTATGTTTCAATGTGCATAGAGTAATAACTGTAATACAACTTATACACGACATGTAGACCCAAACATCACGCAGAAATCACTTAGACATTTATATATATATAACCAGACACGGGGTGTGTATTATAAGCTTAATGACCACACAGAACACATGATGATAAATTTTGAATAGTATAATAAATTAATTTTTTAATTTTGTGTAATTTGGTAAAAGTACCCGGTGTGTACCTTACAGTTTACACGGTGTGTATTTTTATCACCATTTATCCAAGGATGCATAGGGACTTAGCGTGTAATCGTACCATAGAAAATATTGGATTACATGATACGTACATGGACTACATGTTGTGTGGTCTCTGAGTTACATATTCATCAGTCATGTAGGTCATGTAAGAGAATACACAGACCTTCTGTGACTAAAGGACTACACGTCCTATACAGAAATTACATGACGTGTACTCTGGCTGATTTCATGTCAGGATGGCCCAATCAACATGGTTTGTATAATTAAATTCCCCGCGTGTAATAAATGCACATATCTTGAATTAATTCCGAATTAATTTAGGGTGCATTAAACATTAGTACATTGTGTGTAACTCAGGGTTACATGGCATGTACTCTTGTGTTATCCAATTAGACTCCTCGGCACCTCAGGATGAGAACTTTGAATTTATTTCATTCATAAAATTAATTTATTTGATTATATTTGTATGAAATGAAAAAGAATAAAGAAGATCTTGTAATTCAGATTAAAGAACATTTAAACTGGAATTGAAAACTGATGAAAAATGTGTACATTATTCAATGGTCCTTAAATAATTATAAATAATATTGAGACTACTCTGAAACCACTTGTAGGTTCTAAGCGTAGGGGAAGCATCGGATGGGGAATGCCCAACATTGCTTTTGGTCATGATCGATGATTAACCCGAGATTTACATGACGATAAGCACCATGATCAACAAAATTAAATCAAAGAATATAAACAATTGATAAACATTGGAACCAAAGCACAAGATCATCACATATTATTTAAAATTAATTTAATCAATTAAAGAATTACCTTATGATAAATTATTTCTTCATTGATAGATCTGATAACGTCTCTACATTGTACCGTCATTGCGTTTTAAGAATTCGGAGTAGATTCCCTAAAGTGGTGATCTACGCGTGTTCCACGAACCTCTGAACATTGTCATAGGAATCTCCTGGTGCTAGCATGGAAGATCCTATCGCTTATGTCATTCGCATTTGATCACCCCGAGAACCGCTTCAAGGAATGGTTCTCTTCGATTTATCTATACTTGAGAGTGGTGGAGGAGGAGGATCACTTTCCTTTATTGAGAGCATTCTTGGAGAGAGTGTTCTCTAGGGTTTTGAGAGGATTCTCTCCAGACATCATTGTGCACGACACAAATGAATTGGCACTAATAAGAAAGTAATATAATTTGGTTCATACACCACTAGGGTTAGAAAATAATAATTTCACATGCATCCTTATTATTTTCGTAATCGCTATGGAACTCCATGTCTATAATAATAATATTTTTTTTAACATGTGTTACTCTCAAATTAAATTAAATATTATTTAGTCAAATAATATTCAATATATATTATTTCTCACTAGTGACATTAACCTATGTGTTCTATGTCTCTTTATTTGACTTTACAAAAATCAAACATACCTATAAAACACCATGGTCATAGATTTATTTAGGTCATTTCCATCAAAGGGTTTGAGATATAAACTTCTGTTAAAGAATGGAAGGGATAAATCTTTTCTCACATTATTCATTAGTAAAATATTACTCGTTACGCACCCAACATATCCTACCTCATCGTGAACATATGTCATCATATTTTTCATCAATACATCAAAATACATGACTTATAATACTCATTAATAATAATCTTAAAGTATAAGCATCAATACACATGTCTGCAGATAGGAACATTCAATGAGACATATAAATGTGGATTTCCTACTGGTAGGTCACATTATGATAAAATCTACACTGGATATTACTAAAGGCATACACCATGAGAATGTGACGCAAAGTCCTACGTGATGTGAACCATGTTGAAAGAACTGAGTTGATTTCCTGAGTGGAGGAGTTGGATTTTCAAGGCCCGATGATGCGTGGGAGATTAAAGAGGTTGAATGCAACAATGGGCGTCCATATCGCTTCATTAAAGGCCCAATGGATCTTTTCTTGCATGGATGGAGAAAATGTGCCTATAATATCACTTATTCAAGCCCAAAATTGATGTTTAAAGTTTGGACCACATGGTTGCACGAATTTGGATGCCTTTCCCACATTGAGGATTCTAGAAATGGCATCTTTGGACACTAAAGTCAAATCCGGTGGGTTATGCACTCAAAGTAAAATCCGGTAGGCTATAGTAGGAAATTTGTGTGATACTTTTCCAAAAGTCTTTGTTAGACTTTATCTTTTTGAATTTAAGGGGACAAGGTAGGTTTAGCCTTTATGACTTTAGGGTATTAGAACCTTGGCTATTGTATCACCCCATGGCATTGTATTTTCATTCAAGACTTAATTGAGAGATTATGATTTGTTCATCTCCATTGTGTGAGGATTGTCCCAGTTTTTCTCTTAGATTTTGTGCAATCTTTCCTTGTCAATCTACAAGTTAGATTGGTGATCCAAGATCACAAAGCCCCCAATTTTGTGCCTCAACCCAAGTGTGTTGTTGTGTGGATTGGTTATCACATCCCTCCCTTGAGTGTATTGTCTAAGTATTAGGCCACTCTCCTTATATCTTTGATTGAATACTTGCATCCATTATCCATACCCATCATCCGCCACTTAGCCCCGAATTGCATCCTTCATTCACCTCCCTACGCCGTGAAGATCGGGCCACCCCATGCATCTCACGTCAGTTGGTATCAGAGCTTCGGTTGACACGGTAGGCATCTATCCCTTAATTTATATTTCTTTTATCCATTACTCTTCTCATCTTTCCTCATTATCCACCCATTCAAAAAAATCTTTGAAAACCTCCAGAATTGGTCTTTGTTGTGCAAGATTGAAATATTTTCACATTGAGTCAATTGTTCATCCATCTTCTTTTCACTTCAAATTTGCTATATGTGATTTGTATCCAAAAAAATAAAATTCTATCAACTCATCATTTTTTGCTTCTCAAAATCAAGCACATACTTTTCTTTGAGAGATTTCAAAAAAATTTGTCTTACTCTTCGTTCATCATCTTGTGCTCTAAAACTCCAAGCACAACACTTTTTGGAGAGATTTGACAAAAAAGAGATAAAAAAACAGATAAAATTACTTCATCATCGTGATTTACATTATTAGCACTTTCCATTTTCGTGCATCACTTTCTCCATTATTTTGCTTCATCCCCATGTTATATTTGGCTCATATTGTTATTAATTTTTATTATCTTGCACAATCGGGAAAAACCCAAATACCACATTTCTACCCCCTTTTCCACCCACCCTTTATCAATTTTCTACCATGTTTTCACCCTTTACCCTTTACCACTCAAGTGGGTTGTGGTAAACCATCCCCCAACACAATCTTGATTGGGGAAGGATTGGTGGTGAGTGATCACCTGAAACAAGATATTATATTTTATAAGAGCTTGGAATTTGAATTGAGTGTTGAGAGTGGAGAGAAATAAGCAAAAAATAAATATCTTGTGTGTGTGAGTGTGTGCATATTATTGTGTGTGTGTGTGCATCTTGTGTGTGTGAGTGTGTATATCTTGCATGTGTGAGTGTGTATCCTTATGTGTGTGAGTGTGTACATCTTGTGTGTGTGTGTGTACATCTCACATGTGTGAGTGAGTGTGTATCATTGTGTGTGTCTCCCTCCCCCCTGGTGTGTGTTTGTGTTTGTGTAACATATCATGGCAAAAGATCGTGGGAAGAAAATTACTCATGTTAGCGATGAAGGAAGTCGAAATAGATCTCCCGCACCCGAAGCTACACAACTCCAAATGCAAGCTTTGGTGAGCCACTTCAAGAAGATTCTTGATACGAAGTTGGAAGTTCTATATGATAGGATTGATGAATTGGAGAATAAAACAATCTCAAGGATGTTCCATGATAACCCATGACACGCTTCGGCACCACGTCGTCCCCACATCATGGAGGAGGGGATGGTGAACTTTGATGATGATCTTGATAATGTCCCAAAAAGGTGGAGGTTGTACCAGCAACCTAGATGAGGACAAAGGAGACAACATGATGATGACCTACTTTGCGGGATCAAGGTGAAGGGCCCCTCTTTTCAAGGGAAAAGCGACCTGAAAGCATACTTGGAGTGGGAGATGTGGATTGAGCAAGTATTTTCATGCCATGTGTATTCTGAGGATAAAAAGTTCAAACTTGCTTCCCGTGAATGTTCTGATTATGCATTAATATGGTGGGATAAAGTTCAAAAGGAGAGGGCTAGATATGGTGGACGTCCCATCAACACTTGGGAAGACATGAATTTTTCCATGCGGAAGCGGTTTGTTCCCACACATTACCATAAAGATCTCCACAACAAACTTCAATGCCTTGCCCAAGGGAGTAAGAGTGTAGAAGACCACTACATGGAGATGAAAATTACTATGATTCAGGAAAATGTTGAGAAGTATTCGGAGGCAACCATGGAACGATTTTTACATGGGCTCAATTGGGAGATTGCCGATCAAGTGGAGATGTACCACCATGTGGAAATACAAGATATGATCCATCAAGCCACCAAGATCGAGCAAGAAATCAAAAGGAGGAGAAACATGAGGAAACCCGCTACCCCTTTCACGCCATTGAGAAATCCAAAGAAGGATATTGGAGAACCATCAAAGGAAAAATAGGTGGTTGATCACAAAAGTGACAAGGTAATTCTTCCACCTAAGAAACCTACTTTTGAGGCTAACCAAACCAGGAATCGGGATATTCGGTGTTTCAAATGTCAAGTAAGGGGTCACATTTCTTGTGAGTTCCCAAACCGGTGCACCATTACCATCAACAAGTATGGAGAATGGGAGATCGATGGAGAGATCTCGAAAGAGGAGGAGGAAGAATCTCCAGAAATTGATAGTGGAGAGTTTTCAGAAGATGGTGAAATTCTTGTCACTAGGAGAGTTCTAAGCACACAAATGATCGTGGGAGAGAAGGAGCATCGGGAGAACCTTTTCCATACACGGTGGAAGATCCATGGGATGGTATGTAGTGTTATTATTTATGGATGAATCTCTAGTAATGTTGCGAGCACCGAGTTAGTAGAGAAGTTGGGACTTCCAACTTTGAAGCATCAACATCTATATCAGATTCAATGGTTGAATGATTATGGAGAGATGAAGGTAACCAAATAGGTGAAGGTATTGTTCTCCATTGGTAAATATAAGGATGAGGTATTGTGCGACATTATTCCTATGAAGGAGTTCCACTTACTATTGGGTCAACCATGGCAGTACGATCGGCGTGTTATTCATGATGGTTTCTTGAACCATCACTCTTTTGTACTCCAAGGGGAACCTATAACCCCCAACCCCATGTCTCCCAATCAAATTTTGGAAGATCGCATTTTGAGAGAAAAGAAAAAAAATGAGTGATGAGGAAAAAAGAGAGAAAATGAAAAAGGATAGAATGAGGGAAAAATAGAAAATGAGAGAATAAAAGAAATAGAGAGAAAAGAAAAATCAAGAGGGGAAAAAGATTTGAGAGGAGAGAAAAGTGTGATGTTGGAAAAAAGAGTGAAGTTAAGGAAGATTTTATTTCTTGGAAAAACCTTTTAGTACTTATGTACAAAGAGGTGATGTTGTACACTAACAACTTAACATCTCCTTTTCCACATGTTATTGAGTCTTTGTTTCAAGAATTTGAATATGTGTTTCCCAAAGAGGTACCACTTGGTTTTCCACCCATTAGAGGTATTGAGTGTCAAATAGACCTCATACCTAGAGCATCACTACTGAACCTCCCTACATATCGCACCAACCCGAAAGAGACAAAATAGATTCAAAGGCAAGTTCAAGGGCTGTTGGATGTGGGATATATCAGAGAGAGATTTAGTCCTTGTGTTGTACCGGTACTTCTAGTACCAAAGAAGGATGGAACATGGAGAATGTGCATTGACTGCAGAGCCATCAATAACATCACAATCGTGTATCATCATAATATCCCTAGGTTAGATGATATGCTGGATGAATTAAATGGTTCAACTATTTTCTCAAAAATTGATTTAAGAAGTGGCTGCCATCAAATTAGGATGAAAGAAAGAGATGAGTGGAAAACTGCATTTAAGATAAAACATGGACTTTATAAATGGTTAGCAATTCCAATCGGTCTCACTAATTCACCTAACATGTTTATGTGATTAATGAATCATGTATTACGTGCATATATTGGAAAATTTGCGGTAGTTTACTTTGATGACATTTTAGTTTATAGTATGACCTTGCTTGAACATGTAGATCACTTGAGAAAAGTTCTAGAAGTGTTAAGGAAGGAAAACCTATTTGGAAACATAAATAAGTGTCAATTTTTTCTCGATAAGATTTTTTTCCTTGGTTTTGTTGTGATTAGTAATGGAGATGAAGCCGACATTGAGAAGATCAAAGCAATACAAGAATGGCCCACTCCAACCTCCGTTGGACAGGTAAGAAGTTTTCATGGGCTTGGTAGTTTTTATAGAAGATTTGTGAAGGACTTCAGCACATTAGCAGCACCGTTGAATGAGTTGACAAAGAAGAATGTTCCTTTCAAATGGGGGACAACTCAAGATAAGGCTTTCCATGCTCTCAATGATTGAATCACTCATGCCCCTCTTCTTGCACTCCCAGACTTCGGTAAGACCTTTGAAATTGAATTTGATGGAAGCGGAATTAGCATAGGAGGAGTACTCATGCAAGAAGGTAATCCTATTGCTTTCTTTAGTAAGAATTTAAATGGCCCAACCCTAAACTATGCTACATATGATAAAGAGTTGTATGAATTGTTTAGAGTTCTAGAAACATGGAAACATTATCTTTGGCCTATGGAATTTGTGATCCATTCTGATCATGAGGCCCTTAAATACCTAAGGAGCCAACATAAACTAAATAGAAGACATGCTAGATGGCTTGAATTAATTGAGTCATTTCCATATGTCATCAAGCATAAAAATGGTAAAGAAAATACTATGGCCAATGCACTTTCATGTAGATATTCTCTTTTATCCTTGTTGGATTCAAAACTCCTTGGTTTTGAATGAATTAAGGATTTATATGCCACTGATAGTGATTTTAGAGAACCTTATAAACATTGTAAACCTAGAGTTGGTTGGGAAAAGTTCTATTTACATGATGGATTCTTATTCCAGATTGATAAGCTTTGCATTCCCAACTACTCTATCTGTTTACTTTTACTGAAGGAGTCACATTCAGGTGAGTTAATGGGGAATTTTGGTGTTGAAAAAACTCAAAGTGTTCTTAGTGAGCATTTTTGTTGGCCTAAGATGTCATGACTCGACACCCTAGGCCCATGTCGTGAGTACCCCAAGCTCGTATTCCATAGTCAGGGGCTAGTGACTAGCACCGGAAAGGCATATCCCTAAAACTGGGAAGGCATTGCCTTTAAACCTGTAAAATCACACAAACCGATCACATAGAAAGATACAAGCACAAAGTGAACTATATAGTAAAAAAGGGTGTGTACAATAAGTAAAGGGGCCAGAATACAAGCCCAACTGGAAAGTACAAGTAAAACTGAAAACAGCCCCTATGAACACCCGCCAAGGATCCTACCTGAAGGGTAGGTACAGCTCTCGAATGGTCGTCTCTGCAGATCATCTCCTCTAATTCCCACCTCCGGGAAGCCTTCAGTCCTGGTACCCTCAACCTTGGTCAGCGTTGTTCATCATCTGCATAAGAAACAATAAGGTGCAGGAGAAGCCCATGAAGGGGTGAGTATAACGATACTTAGTAGGTACCCCGAGACCCCTGAAGGTCTCCTAGAATTCCACAGAGGATAAACCACAAAGAAAGACTACAAATCCAAGCACAAAACAATAATCAACTCTACTTAGGTATATGCCCATACATATACCTAAGTTACCAAGTATACCCAATTCGTTCATGAAGAAACACAAAGCCCAACTCTTAATCCCAAATCACAATCGTTCCACAAAGGAATGAATACCGCGAAGGTAACACCACAAAGGTAGGTACCACAAAGGTAACGCCACACAGAAGAATACCACAAAGGTATCACCATGAAGGTAAGTACCACAAAGGTAAATCCACACAGAAGATTACCACAAAGGTAAGTACCACAAAGGTAAAGACTCATCTCACACCAGGTATAACTTAAGTACGATAGTATATATGATTAGTTGTATTGCTAGATCATCTGACTTCGTCGAGAAGCTCTGCTGTTGACCCACACAGGATTGAAGATGACCCACACAGGATCTTAAGATAACCCATACTGAATCTAGAGATGATCCACACAGGATCTGAAGATGACCCACACAGGATCTGGAGATGCTGACCCACATAAGATCCAAAGATGACCCACACAGGATCTGAAGACTCCTCAAGTACAGCCAGTCATAGGGTTCCCGCACTAAGCATGATTGATTCCGGGAGGTTCCGCTCCTCAAGCCATCGGTTGATACTTAACTACCATAAAGTCCCATGAAGAAGTATCCCAAAGTTATGCCACATCATAAGGGACTCAACGCGACAAACGGCGCGTCAATCAGACGTCCGGTTTGTAAGTTATTAGCATTTTCGTTCCAAGGGCCCGGTTGGATTCGGGTTTGATCCAACTCGGTCGTACCCCAAATTTATCCAAAACTCAAGTGGAGTATACCAAAAGTACCATATTGATCCAAGGATTCTAGCACCGCAGACAGTTCATCAAACGGATGCCTGATTCTCAAGATATGGCCAAAAAGGCGTATCTGGGTCTAGATGGGCCCGGGTCCGGTCCGACCCAGTCGGATCGACCCGACCCGACCCAACCCGGTTTGGTTCGACCCGACCCAGTCTGGGTCGGGCCCGGTTGGACTGGGCCACGGCGGGCCAGCCCCGCGAAGGGGGCGGCCAGGCCCAGCCCGCGGTGCATCTCGTGGCGGGGGTGGCCCCTTGTGGTGGGTTCCACCCTAGCCGCCACCTGGGAGGGGAGGTGCTCCCCCCAAGTCACTCGAACGGCCCATTGCCCATTCAGTTTTGGCCAACCAGGCGGCGCCACATGGCGCCGCCGACTGGCACATAGGGCCCGCCTGAGGGGTCCCACTCAGCGTGACGCGGCCGGCCGAAACAGTCGGCCCTCCTTCTAGCGGTGTGGATGCGCGCTGTTGTTGCACCGTAGCCGTCCGGATACCGGCCAGCCTCCGACCTCCACCGCGGCCAAGCGACCGTGGTCTCCAGCTCCGGTGACACGGACGCGCGCCACCGCTTTGCCACGCAGCCAACCGGCGTGCCGGCCGCCCCCCTGCTCTGCCCCGGCCGACGAGCCGCGGCCTCCTACTCAACCGGTGGCGCAGACGCGCGCCGCCCTACCTCCACGCGGTCGGTCGGCATGACGACCACTGTCCTCTCACCGCCACAGCCGACGGGTCGTCGTCTCCTTCGGCGGCGCGGTTGTGTCACCGCCGTCATCGTGGCCCGTGAATAACACGTCAACATTAAAGATGTGGAGGGATCAGGCCATGTTTGTTTGGTCCATACCCTCCGCGTTAGACCGATAGCATGCGGCTTTGATGAGAGAATTTCAACATAAAACCACAAAGAACAACATAAACACACCCCTACCTCGATCGTCCGTTGGAGGCATCGTGAGGAGGAAGATAATGATGATGAAGACGTCAATGCCCGTTGCTCCCGCAACTCGCTCCAAGGTCGGTTCCATGTTCTTGATCCAGAGAATGTTCTTCATTGGAGAGGTTCTTCATTTGGAGGATATTTCTTTAAAGCTTTCTTTTGCCAATGATTTCCCCCAACCTCAAGAAAGGTTAGGAGCCAACTTAATAAATTAAGTTTATTAATTAAACAATTAAAGTTGGCTCATTAAATTGGGGGAAAACCAAGAGTTTCCTCCCATTAAAAGAGGGGTTCGGGTGGTCCCCACCACCAAGATTCAAAAAGGAGGTTTCGAATAAAAATAAAAGTTATTTTTTAATTTTTATTATTTTCCTTTTAACTCTCCCACGAAAATCCAAAAAACTAACTTCCACCCTCGACCTACTGCGGTCGAGGTGAAGGTCTCCTTAAGTGAATATCAGCGCTGCGATTTCAACCGTGTCCTCGAATTTCAATTCCGATCACCAGTTCAAAAGTTACAAAACACCACTCGCGCATTTACTAAACGTACCTAAAAAAGTTCAGAAATTCTTTTTGGACACTCTGGGCCTCGGAATCACGCGCTGTCAATTTTCACAGACTCGTAATATTTCCATATAATTTAAAAAATATTATATGGAAAATTCGGGTCTTTACATTCTCCCCACCTCAGGGTTTTGCATCCCCAAAATCCACAACATAAACTAGGGAAACAAGTGGGGGTACTGAGAAAGAATCTGAGCCTCCCGCTCCCATGTGCTCTCCTGGAGGTTCCCATGCTGCCAACGTATGTGCACCATAGGTATCGACCGCTGACATAGGACTCTCTCCTGTCGATCCTCAATCTTCACTGGACCCTCTGAAAACGTCACCCCATCCTCGATGTCTAGCTCGCCCCAATCAATGATGTGTGAGGGATCATGTACGTATCTCCTCAGCTGGGATACGTGGAAAACATCGTGCACCCAGTGCAATAGAGGGGGAAGAGTTAAGTGGTATTCCACCTCGCCAACTCTACTGAGGACATAAAAGGGTCTGATGAACCTTAGAGATAACTTGTCGCCTCAGTCAAATCTCCGCAAACCTTGTTGAGGTGAGACCCATAGAAAGACATGGTCACCATCCTCGAACTCCAGAGGTCTCTGCCTCCTGTCAGCATAAGACTTCTGCCTACTCTATGTAGTCTTCATCCACTCCTGGATGATCTTCACCTTCTCTGTGGTATCTCATACCATCTCTAGTCTCATGAGTGCTGACTCCCCTGGGTCAGTCCATCACAGAGGTGATCTGCAAGGTCGACCGTACAACACCTCGAATGGTGCCATACCGATAGTGGAGTGATAGATTTTGTTGTACGCGAACTCCACCAAAGGCAAGTGATCCTCCCAGCTGTGGCTGAAATCTAGGACGCAAGCACACAACCTGTCCTCAAGGGTCTGAATGGTCTGCTCTGTCTGACCATCCGTCTGAGGATGGAAGGCGGTGCTCAACCGAAGTTGTGTCTCGAACACGTCCTGCAACCCCTTCCATAGCCGGGAAATAAAATGTGCATCACAATCGGAGACAATCGTAGATGGCACCCCATGAAGCCGAACAATCTCCTACACGTAGAGGCATCACAAGCCCTCTACTAGTACCTGCTCTCTAATAGGTAGGAAGTGGGCCGACTTGGTGAGTCGATCAATGATCACCCAGATAGAATCATGACCTTTGGACGTGCGTGGAAGTCCTTTCACGAAGTCCATGAAAATTCCATCCCACATCCACTCTGGCACCGCTAGTGGCTGAACTAAGCCCGCTAGAACCTGATGTTCTGCCTTCACTTGCTGACAAGTGAGGCACTGAGAGACAAACTCTGCTACATCTTTCTTCATTCCCAGCCACCAATGATGACCCTGGAGGTCCTGGTACATCTTCACCACTCCTGGATATACCGCTAGAGGGGGTGTATGGAACTCCCTCAACACTTCCTCCCTAAGCTCCATCGGTACCATAGTACGTCCTCTGAAGAGGATGACGTGCTCCCCACCTTCAGCAATTGTATACCAGTTCTTCTGATGACTGCATTTTCTACTACGTTCACCTTCCCAGAAGTATAGTCTTTCTTGAAGTCATAGTCCTGGAGAAACTCAAACCAACTTCGTTGTCTCAGGTTCATGTCCTTTTGGGAGAAAATATACCTAAGACTATTGTGATCAGAGTAGACTGTAAAATGTTCTCCCATCAAGTAATGTCGCCACATCTTTAAGGCGAAGACCACTACTGCTAACTCCAGGTCATGGGTAGCGTAGTTTTGATCATGTTTCCTCAACTATTGAGAACCATACACGATCATTGCTCGCTCTTACATCAGGATACATCTGATTCCGGTCCTTGATGCGTCGTAGTAGATTACGTACCCAACGCCCTCCTCCAGTAACCTCAAGATGGGGGAACTCATCAGTCTCTGCCTCAGCTCCTGGAAACTCGGTTGGAATCTCTCCGACCACATAAAGGGTTGCCCCTTCTTCGTCAATGCTGATAAGGGTGTCGCAACTCTGGAAAATTCAGGCACAAACCTTCGATAGTCACTGGACAAACTCAGAAAACTTTGTACTTCCATCACACTCCTGGGTGTATCTCAAGCAAGCACAGCCTCAATCTTCGCTGGATCCATCGCAACTCCAGCCTCTGAGATAACATGTCTCAGGAAGTGAACCTCTCAGATCCAGAACTGACACTTCGAGAGCTTACCATAAATCTAATGATCTTGAAGTGTGTCCAGAATTACCTGCAGATGATAGGCATGCTCCTCCTCCATGCCTGAGTATATTAGGAGGTCATCGATGAAGACAACCACAAAGTAATTGAGGTATGGCTGGAAGATCCTATTCATGAGTCTCGTGAACACTTTTGGGGCATTAGTCATGCTGAATGGAATAACCAATAACTCGTAATGGCCATATCGACATCTGAAGGTCATCTTCTGCACATACTCATCTTGTACCCTAAGCTGGTGATAGCCTGATCTGAGGTCTATCTTCGAAAACCATTATGCTCCCTTCAGCTGATCAAAGAGATCATCAATCCTCGGGATTGGGTACTTGTTCTTCACGGTCACCTGGTTCAGGCGCCGATAGTCCACACAGAGTCTCAAACTCCCATCCTCCTTCTTGGAGAACAAAATTGGGGCTTCCCAAGGAGAAGCATTGGGCCTAATGAACCCCTTGCTTTGCAAGTCCTCTAGCTATACTCACAGCTCTTGAAGCTCAGCGGGAGCCATCCGATATGCTGGTGTAGATATCGGTGTCATCCTGGGGTACAAGTCGATATAAAAGTACACCTCTCTATGAGGAGGTAGACCTGGAACTTCATCAGGGAAAACATCAGCATACTGGTCCACCACTACAGGATAGCTCAGACTCTCAACATCAACCGCTCCAAGGGTAAGGCTAGTCAATTGATGTGTGATCGGCTGCACTCTCCTCTGGGTAAGTCCATCATGTGATGCAAAGGTTTTCTTCTCACCAGTGAAGGAAAACCTTGTCTCATACAAGCGGACACACCACACTTTGCGCCTAATACAGTTGATCTGAGCATGAACTATAGATAACCAGTCCATACCCAAGATGACGTCGTAAGGCCTCTACGTCGCTAATAGAAGATTCCATCTGAAGCTCTCGCCTCCTAGAGTAAGCTCACACTGCTAGCACCAGTGTGTAATCGTCGAATCCACTCCCGTATGAGTCTCTAGCTGTAAGGATCGAGCCAACAGCTCCACAGGAATCTCCAAGCTCTAAATGAGGGTCGTGGAAATAAAATAGTGACTAAAACCTGTGTCTATAAGTACTATAGCTAAGGTGGAGTAGACACAGATCATACCTCGTATCATCTCTAGAGCACCTGGTCGTAGGCCTCAACTGCCTAGAGCTGAGCTTGTCTCTATCCACCTGCTCCTTGTGGTCGGGGTGGACCACCTGGTGGTGGTAGTGGTGAACCTCAAATCGCCGCCCACCGCCTGCTGCACAGCCAGCTCCTCTGCCACATCAACCTTCTGCCTGCGGACCTCCTCGGTCGAATCTTCACCTCTGTCCAAGCGGTCCTTCGACCATCTGTTGGCCGTCTGTACGGAAGGTCGGACAGTCGTGATCCATGTGATCCTGCCCGCCGCACAAGTAAGACTACATGATCCTCGCCTATCCTGCTCTATCTCGAGAGCCCCGCACAACCGACCTTGTATCCTGCGGTTGTCCACCTGTAGGTCTGGTCCTCTTGGACCTCTGCGTCATCTGTCTATTGCCAGCTGCAGATGAATCTGCTACATAACGTCTGGTGGTGGGTCTCGCTGCCGGTGACTGCTCAGCAAGAAAGCTCTCCACCAAGAGTAATCGCTCTAACACCCTCGCCTGCGTCGGGATGCTGAGAGAAATCATCGAGGCTCTAATCTCCTGTATGTTCCCCTTCTTGAAGGTCTGGGCCTTGAAGAAATGACCCTGCACCATATCGGTGGAGTAGCGTGAAAGGTCAGTGAACCTCACTGAATACTGCGCCACAGTCATGCTACCCTGCTGTAAGTGGAGAAGCTCCTATATATGCACAGAGTGTAAGGTCATTGGGATGAACTCTGCCCTGAAAAGGCCCTCGAAGTCCACCCAGATGAGAGTGACCTTGTCGTGAACCTGGAGCATCAAGCTCCACCATCTGTCTGCTGCTGCCTGAAGAAGGCTAGCGGCAAGGATCACCATGAGATCATCTGGTGTTCCTACCAGTCGAAAAACTCTAACCACAGCCTCCAGCAAATCATCAGCCGCTTGTGGATCGGTCTCTCCCCGGAACCTCGATGGCCTATGGCGTTGAAACTCGTGCAACGCGCTCAAGCGGCGTGCACCCTCTACTACTAGGGATAGTGGCATCGGCTACCCAATGGGTAGTGGTGCTACTGGCACACCACCCAGTGGTACAACTGCTGTAAGGGGGCCCTACACCAAAGCCTCGTTGCTCAGTGGGCTGTCATCGCATACTCTACTTGAAACCGTGATTGGCTATCTGCGTGGAGGCATCCTAAAAAGAAACAGGTGTGTCACGGTCAATAAGATATACCTGGTGAGCTGACTCAAAGTGATCATAAAGAAAACTTTCCAAAAACACACACGCAGTCAGTGTTTTCGTGCACTGAGCCGGAAATCAGAAGTCTGGGTCTTGGTGTAAGGATATGTCGGTTGCCGCACCAACACTGGATTCCCTAAACTGAAAACCACACTCATCACACTTAACACTATTACCAAATCAAAATATCAAAGTCCAAGTTCTTTGGTAGAACTGACTCCTCTGATACCAATTTTTCATGACCTGTCCCCCAGGGCCCGTGCTGTGACTACCCCAAGCCCGCCTTCCATAGGCCAGGGGCTGGCGACTAGCATCAGAAAGGCATATCCCTAAATTCGGGAAGGCATTGCCTTTAAACCTGTAAACTCACAAAAACAGAGCACACAGCAAGATACAAGAACAAAGTGAAGTATATAGTAAACATGGTGTGTACAGTAAGTAAAGGGGCCAAAATACAAGCTCAACTAGAAAGTACAAGTAAAACTGAAAACAGCCCTTGTGAACACCTTCCAAGGATCCTACCTGAAGGGTAGGTATAACTCTCGAACGGTTGTCTCTATGGATCGTCTCGTCTAATACCCACCTTCAGGCAGCCTCTAGTCCTGGTACCCTCGACCACGGTCAGCGTTGTTCATCGTCTGCGCAAGACATAGTAATGTGCGGGTGAAGCCCGTGCAGGGGTGAGTATAACGATACTCAGTAGGGACCTCGAGACCCCTGAAGGTATCCCAGAATTCCACAGAGAATAAACCACAAAGCAAGACTACAAATCCAAGCACGAAGAAATAATCAACTCTACTTAGGTATATGCCCATACATATATCAAAGTTTCCAAGTATACCCAATTCGTTCATGAGGAAACAGAAAGCCCAACTCTTTAGCCCAAATCTCAACTGTTTCACGAAGAAATGAATACCACGAAGGTAACACCAAAAAGGTAGGTACCACAAAGGTAATGCCACACAGAAGAATACCACAAATGTATCATCACGAAGGTAAGTACCACAAAGGTAACGCCACACAAAAGATTACCACAAAGGTAAGTACCACAAAGGTAAAGACTCAACTCACACCAGGTATAACTTAAGTATGGTAGTATAGATGATTAGTTATATTCCTAGATCATATTACTTCGTCGAGAAGCTCTATTGTTGACCCACATAGGATCGAAGATGATCCACACAGGATCTCAAGATGACCCATACAGGATCTGGAGATGACCCACACAGGATCTGAAGATGACCCACATAGGATCTGAAGATGACCCACATAGGATCTGAAGATGTTGGCCCACACAGGATCCGAAGATGACCCACACAGGATCTGAAGACTCCTCAAGTACAGCCAGCCACAGGGTTCTCGCACTAAGCATGCTTGATTCCGGAAGGTTCCGCTCCTCAAGCCATCAGTCGATACTTCAACTACCACAAAGTACCATTAAGAAGTATCTCAAAGGTCTGCCACATCATAAGGGACCCAACGCAATAGACGGCGCGTCAATCAGACGTCCGGTCTGTAAGTTATTAGTGTTTCCGTTCCGAGGCATCTAATTGACGCGCCGAATCCAACCGGGCCCTCGGAACGGAAACGCTAATAACTTACAGACCGAACGTCTTATTAACGCGTCGTCTGTCGTGTTGGGTCTCTTATGACATGGAGGACCTTTGGGATACTTTTTCATGGGACTTTGTGGCATTTGAAGAATCGACTGATGGCTTGAGGAGTGAAACCTTCCAGAATCAAGTATGCTTAGTGCGGGAACCCTATGGCTGGTTGTACTTGATGAGTCTTCAGATCCTGTGTGGGTCATCTTCGGATCCTGTGTGGGTCAGCATCTTCAGATCCTGTGTGGGTCATCTTCAGATCCTGTGTGGGTCATCTCCAGATCCCGTGTGGGTCATCTTGAGATCCTATGTGGGTCATCTTTGATCTTGTGTGGGTCAACAGCAGAGCTTCTCGACGAAGTAAGATGATCTAACAATACATCTAATCATTTATACTACCGTACTTAAGTTATACCTGGTGTTAGCTGAGTCTTTACCTTTGTGGTACTTACCTTTGTGGTAATCTTATGTGTGGCATTACCTTTGTGGTACTTACCTTCGTGGTGATACATTTGTGGTATTCTTTTGTGTGGTGTTACCTTTTTGGTACCTACCTTTGTGGTGTTACCTTCGTGGTATTCATTCCTTCGTGGAACAGTTGAGATTTGGGCTAAAAAGTTGGGTTTTGTGTTTCCTCATGAACGAATTGGGTATACTTGGTAACTTAGGTGTATGTATGGGCATATACCTAAGTAGAGTTTATTATTGCTTCGTGCTTGGATTTGTAGTCTTGCTTTGTGGTTTATCCTCTATGGAATTCTAGGAGACCTTTGGGGGTTTCAGGGTCCCTAATGAGTATCGTTATACTCACCCCTTCACGGGCTTCATCCACACCTTGTTGTGTCTTGTGCAGACGACGGACAGCGCTGACTGAGGTCGAGGGTACTAGGACTGGAGGTTGCCCGGAGGTGGGCATTAGACGAGACGATCTGCAAAAATGACCATTCGAGAGTTGTAACTACCCTTTAGGTAGGATCCTTGGTTGGTGTTCACAGGGGTTGTTTTCAGTTTTACTTATACATTCCAGTTGGGCTTGTATTCTGGCCCCTTTACTTACTATACACACCCTGTTTACTATATAGTTCACTTTGTGCTTGTATCTTGCTGTGTGCTCGGTTTGTGTGATTTTACAGGTTTAAAGGTAATGTCTTCCCGGTTTTATGGATATGCCTTTTTGGTGCTAGTCTCCAGCCCCTGGCCTATGGAAGGAGGGCTTGGGGTAGTCACAGCACGGGCCCCGGGGGACGGGTCGTGACATAGGATATCTAGAGATGTTGAGAAATTTGTGGGAAATTGAAGTGTCTTCCATAAATCCAAATCAAAACTGAACCCACACGGACTATATCTTCCTCTCTCAATCCCCAACACCCCTTGGGAGGACATATAAATGGACTTTATTGTGGGGTTACCACGAACCAATAGGGGGGGAGATTCCATTTTTTGTTGTGGTGGATCAGTTTTCAAAAATGGAACATTTTATTCCTTGTCAAAAAACTGATTATGTCACTAATATTGCAACACTTTTCTTTCAGGAAGTAGTCAAACTTCATGGAATGCCAAGGACGATTGTGTCGGATCGAGACACAAAATTCCTCAGCTACTTTTGGAAGACATTATAGAGAAAACTAGAAACGAAGTTACTAATTTCCACCACTTTTCATCCGCAAATCGATGGACAAACTGAGGTGGTGAATAGGACACTATTGTCCCTTCTACAAACCATTGTGAAGAAGAACATCAAGAATTGGGAGGAGTGTCTGCCACATGTGGAGTTCGCATATAACAGCACCAAACAATCCACTACTCAATAATCTCCATTTGAAATTGTTTACGGCTTTAACCCTCTTGCCCCTATTGATCTAGTTCCTTTGCCTTTGCAGGAAGCAGCTAATATGGATGCGAAAGTGCGTGCAGAATTCATCAAGAAAATCCACAAAAAGGCAAGGATAAATATTGAGCGAATGACCCAGAAATATAATGATCACGCAAACAAGGGTCGCAAACAAATGTTGTTCGAGACCGATGACCTAGTATGGGTTCATATGTCGAAGGAAAGATTTCCCGACAAGTGGAAATCAAAACTCATGCCACGAGGCGATGGACCTTTCCGAGTTCTTGAGAAGATTAATAACAATGCTTACAAGATATCTTTGTCAGGTGAGTATGGTGTAAGTGTCACTTTCAATGTTTCTGATCTTTCTCCTTTTTTGGGTGTAGAGGAGGAAGAGTCGAGGACGACTCCTTTTCAAGAGGGGGAGGATGATGCGAACCATGTTGAAAGCACCGATTCGATTACCCGATTAGAGGAGTTGGATTTGCAAGGCACGATGACACGTGGGAGATTAAAGAGGTTGAATGCAACAATAGGTATCCATAGCACTTCATTAAATGCCCAATGGATCTTGCCTTACATGGATGGAGAAAATGAGCCTATAATATCACTTATTCAAGCCCAAAATTGATGTTTAAAGCTTGGCCCACATGGTTGCACGATTTTGGATGTCTTGCCCGCATGGAGGATTTCAGAAATTGCATTTTTGGACACCAAAGTCAAATCCGGTGGGCTATGCACTCAAAGTCAAATCTGGTGGGCTATAGTTGGAAATTTGTGTGCTACTTTTCCGAAAGTCTTTCTTGGACTTTATCTTTTTGACTTTAAGGGGACATAGTAGGTTTAGCCTTTATGACTTTAGGGTATTAGACCCTTGACTATTGTATCACCCCCTTGCTATAAAATAGTCACCCCATTGCTATAAATAGCCACCCCATGACATTGTATTTTCATTCAAGACTTAATTGAGAGCTTATGTTTTGTTTCTCTCCATTGTGTGAGGATTGTCCCGGTTTTTCTCCTAGATCTTGTACATTCTTGTCTTGTCAATATACAAGTTAGATTGGTGATTCAAGATCACAAAGCTCCCAATTCTGTGCCTCAACCCAAGTGCATTGTTGTGTGGATTGACTATCATATCTCTCCCTTGAGTGTATTGTCTAAGTAGTAGGTCACTCTCTTTATAGCGCTGATTGACTACTTGCATCCACTAACCATACCCATCATCCGCCACTTAGCCCTGAACTGCATCCTTCATTCGTCGCCCTACGTCGTGAAGATCGGGCCACCCCGTGCGTCTCACATCACTATGAGTCTTCACCCCGGATAGCCTACATCATTTTTGTTCCTTAAATAATTTTATTCAATTATAGAACATATATTTAAAAATACTATCGGGACACTTATGGGTTCTTGTCACGACCCGTCCCCCGGGGCCCGTGTCGTAACTACCCCAATCTCGTCTTCCATAGGCCAGGGGCTGGCGACTAGCACCAAAGGCGTAAATCCCTAAACTGGGAAGGCATTGCCTTTATAACTGCAAACAAACACAACTAGAGAACAAGCGGAAGCAAACTCTAAGTAAAAACTGAATACAGAAGAAGTGATGGAAATTACAAGGGCCAGAAATACAAGCCCAACAGTAAAGTACAATGAAAAGACAAACAGGTACAACTAAAAAGACAAACAGCTGGAAGGTGTCAAGTAGCTCCTGGATCGTCCACCATAGATCCTATCTGAAGGGTAGGTACAGATAGCCTCCTCAGTGCTCCACATATGTCTGTCTCCTCCGGGTACCAACTCGTCGTGAGGTCCACCTCCAGGTACCGTCCAGTCCCCGTACACTCCGCCTCGGTCAACGTTGTCCATCGTCTGCATCCAACACAACGAGGTGCAGGCATATCCCATGCAGAGGTGAGTATAGTGATACTCAGTAGGGACCCCGAGACCCTGAAGGTCTCAAAAAATCCACAAAGGATAAACCACAGTAGAAAGATACAATCACGAAGTATCAACTAACCCTACTTAGGTATATGCTCATACATATACCTAAGTTATCAATCACAGTCCAGCTCCAACTCTCGAGCCCAATTACAAACCATTCCACAAAAGAAGTAAATTCAATCACCACATTGATAATGGTTGAAAGATATGACTCAACTCACACAGGTATACAACTCACGAAGAGGGGTAGAGATGATTAGATGTAGCCTCTGAATCATCTCCTCTATCAAACCCACATAGGATCCTGGAACAATATCAGCACTGTCGAACCCACGTAGGATCCTGGCACAAAAGTCATCACTGTCGAACCCACGTAGGATTTCGGTACAGTAGTCAGTGTTGTCGAACCCACATAGGATCCTGGTACATAAGTCACTGCTGTTGAACCCACGGAGGATCCCGGTAAGAAGTCGTCACTGTCGAACCCACGTAGGATTCCGGTACAGTAGTCACCGCTGTCGAACCCACGTAGGATCCTGGTACAGAAGTCACTGTTGTCGAACCCACAGAGGATCCCGGTACAGAAGTTGTCGCTGTCGAACCCACGGAGGATTTCATCATCTCAGTCGCAGCCAGCACTAGGGTTCCCGCACACAGCACGCTCGATTCTGGGAGGGTCCGCTCCTCGAGCCTAGTGTTGATACATAAACTATAAAGTAGTCCTGATTTGATGTATCCCGTAGTTCCATCTCATCATAAGGAACCCAACGCGACAGACGGTGTGTCAATCAGACGCCCGGTCGGAGAGTTATTGACATTTCTGTTCCAAGGGGCCGGTTGGATTTCGGGTACAATCCAACCCACCCATACTCCAACCTCATCCGAACCTAGTGTGGAGTATGCCAAAAGGACTGTATCATCAAAAGGAATCCAACGTAGTTGACAACACGTCAATCGAATGTCTGGTCCTTAAGTTATAAGCGTTTCCGCTCCGAGGGCCCGGTTGGTTTCGGGTTCGAACCAACTCGGTCGTACCCAAACTTCGCCAAAACCTTAAGTGTGATATACCAAAACGACCGCCTCGATCCAAGGAATCCTACACAACTGACGGTGCGTCGATCTGATGTTTGTAGCTCTTGTTATGGGCAAAAACCCAAAAGTGGTCTGAAGAGGGGGGTCTGGGTCCGGTCCGACCCGGCCCAACCCGCCTTGGGTCGGCCCGAACCGGGTCGACCCGACCAGGATCCAGGTCCGGCCCGGTAGGGCGCGGCCCGGCCCGGCGGGCGCGGCTCGGCCAGTTGGCTGAGCGCGTTACGCGCAAGGCGCGGAGCAGGGGGGGGCATGGCCTCCCGGTGTCCCGTAACAGCGGCGCCAGCTGGCGCCGCCCGCCTTCCCGGAACCCGCGGATGCGGGTTCCGCTCCGCCGCCACGGCGGCCTTCCGCCGACGACACGCGAGGGGCGCCGCCGCCCCCAGGCAGTCGCCCGGTGCCGGCCGCGGCCTTTGGTCGCAGGCGCCGTCGTGGGCCACCGGAGTCATTCCGGTGGTTCGTTTCGCCTCTTGTCTGCGCCTACGGCCTCCTCGGGTCCTATTCTTCACTGTGACGGCCTCAAATCAAGGTTTTCATTCCGTTCACTCGTCGCCCATCAAACCACGCATCAGGAACGAATTGGCGGAGGGTCTGGACTTGTTCGTTAGCCCATGCCCTCCGCGTTAGAGGCTCAAACAGTAGTCCAACATATAATTGAACCAGAAACAAACCCCGACTTAATCTCTAACCCATCCCGCAATCAACATCCGTTCTACGGATCAACATGTTCGGGGTTCGATCTGCGGTTGTTGTTTTTATCCAAGGGAAAAGAACTTAAAAGAAATGAATTCAAATTCGAATTCAAAACCCTACCTTGATTGTCGTTGACCGTTGACAAAGTCGCGGGATGGCGGTGTCGCGGAAGACGGACGTCGTTCCATCTACGTCGGAAGGAGTAGAGCCCGGTGTAGTCGAGTCAAGTCGACACCGTTGGTGTACTTCGTGGGCAGCGGTGCTTCCCTTCCTTGCTCCGGTTGAAGAAGGTAGAAGGTATTGCTTCACGTTCTTTGAGACGTGGAGCGTTCTTCGTTGAAGAACGACGTTCTTCGTCGAGAGAGTATTATTTCTCCAAGAGTTCCTCCCAATTCTTCTCAAAGTTCCACACCCAAACTAAAATAATAGGCTATTCTATTATTTTATTGTTGATAAGATTTTCAAAAGATTTCAAAAGCTAGAATTAATTAAATTGAATAAGTTCAATTCATTAATTAGATGGTCGACACACTTAATGAGAAGAGGAAGATGGAGAGTTCACCCAAAATAAATGGAGAGTGGTGGCTTTAATAAATTCAAGGGGAGTTAAAGGGGTTCAAGGGGAGTTGAGGGGTTAGGTGCTCGTGTGGACTCCTCACATAATATACTCCCATGGGAGGTTATGTGGGGGTGGGCCCCTCCTCCAACTTCCCTTTGGAGAAATTAATCACCACACATTTTTAAAAAAATATATGGTACACATATTTTTTTATTAAACTTAGAAATCCCTCAAAAATTAAATTCCACCCCCGATAAAACGCAACTGCGGTGAAGGTCTCCTTAAACGAATAATGGCGCTGCGAGTTCATCGGTGTACTCGGATTTCAATTCCGAGCACCGGTTCATAAAATATAAAACTCGTACGGACGTTTACTGAATGTACCCGAACAAAACTTCAGAAATTGATTCCGGGCACACCGGGCCTCGAAATCAAGCGCCGTCAGAAACTGTGGACTCGTAAAATTCCTATGTATTTAAAAAAAAATCCACAGGAATTCCGGGTCTTTACAGTTCTCATCATAGTGGAGAACTGTCATGATCTTTCAGTACAACAACACTTAACACATTATCACATACTCTCTCATGTAAAAAAAACAATCATGATATGATAAGAAGTTTATTAATATTTTAAATAATGAATACATGTTATCATAATGCATACAAAAATTGGTTTTAGAACACCAACTCCAACAAATGGTACATGCCTTCTCCTTACACCAAGTGGTGGATATTTCATGAGTAGTTGAGGAAAATATAAACATAAAACAAACAGATACGAGATTTTAATGAGTAAATTTAAGATGATTTAAATAAATGCAAATAAGAAAATACATTTTGAATTCAAATTGTGACCAATTGGTTCATGTATTCTTGGAAACCGATGATTATAATTTAATAATTACTAGAGAGAAGTTACAAGCTGCATATGAAACATACCTGGTAGCGCAAGAAAGTGATGGCCGATCAGTTATATGTCATTGTAATGAGACTTGTCATATGATATCAGTGCCAGTTAATTTGGGCCTCTCCCCCACATCTCTCCCCCGGAACCCGCGGCTGTTCGAACGACCCTGCCCGTCCATTCTCTATTTGGCTCCCTCTCTCTCTCTCTCTCCCTCTCCCGCAGCGCAGCTCACCCATCCGCGGATCTCGCCCATCCATCTCCGACTCTCCCTGCAGGGCCCTCAAGCCCCTCTCTTCGTTTTCCTCTTCGTCTTCCTTCATCCTTCCCCTCAGATTCCCATGTTTTGCCCTTCCCACACCTCGGCGACCGACACATTATCGAACCCCTCAATAATAATTACATACCAGCATCGAGATCCCAACGGCTGCAACGACGGAGAGGAAGGAGGTGTGATCGAGAATGGAGGAGGCGGGCGGCGGAGTGTTTCTGGGCAAGGACCTCCGGGCTTTCCATCGCCCGTTGCAATTCGGCCGCAATTACATTTGCCAGTTCGTGGGTCGCATTCATTCCAGAGGCGTCTGGTTCGGGGATGACCCGCTCTCATACTCCCTCCCCCTGTTCCTGCTGCAGCTCTCCCTCGTCTCCCTCATCATCCGCTCGCTTTACCTCCTCCTAAAGCCTCTCGGCCAGCCCCTCATCATCTCCCAGATCCTCGTAAGTATCCCATCAACGCCTTCCCTTCGCAATTCTGTCACGAAACCGATCTTCGCATTGATTCATTACTGACTGGTGTCTTCAACTTGGCATGGCATGTGTTGCGCCAGGGCGGCCTCATCCTGGGCCCTTCCGTCTTCGGGCGCAATTCGGCATTCGCGGCTAGGGTTTTCCCCGTGAAAGGCAGGGTCGTGGTCGAGACCCTGTCGCTCTTCGGTTTCATGCTCTTCATCTTCCTCATCGGCGTCAAGATCGACCCCGCAATGGTGGTCAAATCGGGAAGGAAGGCCCTGGTCATCGGTGTTCTCTGCTTCTTCGTCCCCTATGCCCTAACCGCGCTCGCCGCTTTCCTCCTCAGCCACCTCCTTTCCCTGGACCCTTATTTCGTGGCGCTGCTGCCCCTCATAGCCGCTTTGCTCTCCTCCACCTCCTTCCCCGTCGTCTCCTGCTTCCTCGCGGAGCTCAACATACTGAACTCGGAGGTAGGACGGCTCGCCTCTTCCTCCTCCTTAATCTGTGATGTCTGCCGCGGCTTCGTGCTCTCCCTGAGGCTCGCTGCCAAAATCGCTAAAATGAAATCGGTGAAATCATTGATAGGGTCCTTCCTCTCGGGCCTCTCCCTTGTTCTGTTGATTGTGTTTGGGATCCGCCGCGCGGCTTTGTGGACGATCCGCCACACCCCGGAAGGGAAACCCGTGAAGGACCTGTACGTGATTCTGCTAATAGTCCTGCTCATGGGGTGTGGATTCATGGGGGAAGCCATCGGGATGAGCTCCGTGATCGCCGCCTTCCTTGTGGGTCTGGTCATCCCCGACGGGCCTCCTCTGGCCGCCGCACTGGTGGAGCGCCTGGATTGCTTCGTCTCCGACCTGCTCATGCCCATCTTCTTCGCCATGTGCGGGTCCAACATGGACGTGTTTTCCATACGGAATCTCAAGACTCTGGCTGTGATTCTGTTGGTCGTTTTGGTTGCTTTTCTCGGGAAGACCATGACGGCCATCCTGCCGCCGCTCTTCCTTCGGATGCCTCTCCGGGATGCCTTCTCCTTCGCTCTGGTCCTCAACTCCAAAGGCATCGTCGAGCTCGCTGTCTTGACTGATCTGAAAAGGGCAAAGGTGAGTGAGAGCTTTCCCGCTGACTGGTTCCGTGGTTCAATAATTCCATTCAATCTCTTTGATGAAACCCACATGTTACTGCAGGAGATGAACCAGGAGATCTTCTCCATCATGATCGTGTCCCTGGTGATCGTCACTGGCCTGATCTCGCCTCTGGTGAAGGTCCTGTACGACCCGTCGCGAGGGTACCTCGCCTACAGGAGGCGGACATTCTTCCACAGCAAAGCCAACGAGGAGCTCCGGATCCTGGCCTGTATCCACCGGGAGGACAACGTGCAGGCCGTCGTGAATCTCCTGGACGCGTCGCACCCCACCCGGCAGCGCCCCGTCAATCTGGTGGTGCTCCACCTGGTGAAACTAGTGGGGCGGGCGTCCTCCCTGCTGGGGGCGCACCGTCCCCGGGAGAAGCCCTCGCCATACCCCTCCCAGTCGGAACGCATCTTCAACGCCTTCAGGAAGTTTGAGCAGCGGAGCCGCGGCGCCCTCACCATTAACTGTTTCAAGGGCATCTCGCCCTACGCCACCATGCACAACGACGTCTGCTGCATCGCTCTGGAGAGGAGGACCACCTTCATCGTCCTCCCCTTCCACAAACACTGGTCGTTCGGGGAGTGGGTGGAGTCTCCGGTGGCCATCCGGAACATGAACCGGAACGTGCTGAACAAGAGCCCCTGCTCCGTGGGGATCCTGGTCGACCGCGGGAGCCGGAGGAAGTTCCGGGCCGTCGTCGCCGGCGCGCCGGTGTATCGGGTGGCCGTCCTCTTCTTCGGCGGGCTGGATGACCGGGAGGCGCTGGCGTACGCGCGGCGCATGTCGGAAAACCCCAGCGTCAGTCTCACGCTGCTTTGCTTCTCGTCATCGACGGACATCGTGGGGGGCACGGAGCGGAGCAAGGTGCTTGATTCCGAGATTCTGAGCGAGTTCCGGGGGAAAGCGGAGGAGTGCGATCGAATTTCCTGCCACGAGGCGGTGGTGGTGGACGGGACGGGCGTGATGGAGGTGAGTCGATCCGTAGAGAGCGTGCATGACCTGGTGATGGTAGGGCGGCGGCACGGCGAGTCGGAGTTCATGGGCGAGCTCCGGAGATGGGACGGGTGCGAGGAGCTCGGGCGGATCGGGGGAATGCTGGCGGCCTCGGAGCTCGAAGACGGGGCTTCCATCCTGGTGGTTCAGCAACAGACCAGAGTGTGGGGAATGCACGACCCCGAGGATTCCACGCATTTAAGGAGGGTTGCTCTGTAGTTCCCACGATTCTATTCCAGGAATTAATTTTGCTAAAAGAAAGATGAAAGTTGTGTCTGGTTTTGCGTTAGTCAACTAGTTTCAGCTCAATTCAATTCTTTAGTGAACATGTTTATTTTCATTTTAAAAAAAGTGTACATATTTATTATGATGATCGGAGGTCACTACAAAAAAAAAAAAAAAACCACTAAATCTTTTTTTTAACCTAATTATTCCCACCCATAACACCCCAAGCTTCTTGACACTCATCACCCTCTCTCCCCGACACCCCGTCAATGACGAAGTTGAGTGATGTTACAATTTGATTGTACTTGTTTGATTAAACATTTACATTTTTTTTTGAATGTTTAAGGATAAGAGTGGTAATTCAATACGTATAGATAAAAATTGGATTATTTTACCTCGATACACATATCGATATGCTAAGGGTTTAAAATAATTTTTAGATTATACAATTGTCGACCAATATGTGTCCTGATTGTAAATTCAAGCAATGATTGTTTAGAAATGAACCATATGGACACTTGATATTGAAAACGGTTTACTGCTTGATATGTATGGCGAATCGAATGTTTTGGAAAGTCAAAACAATGACTATAATGTTAACGAAATACAAAGTGACCCTTCAAGGGAGAATTCAATTCAAAACTTGATAAATGACCAATTTGGCTTTGCATGATATAATGACCATGATTTTAATAGATTAACCGAACATTTAGTCGATCATGAATAAATTAATCTTGCACAAAACTTCAGTGACAAAAAAATGAGTTTTATGAATTAGTTGAAGATGAAAAACAAGAACTGTATGAAGTGTGTGCCAAGTATTTGAAACTGTCTTTTCAACTTAAGTTGTATCATATCATGTGTCTGTGTAATTATTGACAAAGAAATGTCCATAATTTTAGAGTTGATTCATGAGACATTTAATGAAACTAAGATCCCTGCATCATTCTATGAGGTGAAGAAATCATTAACAAGCTTGGTCTTAATTATACAAAGACACATGTATACCCTAATGATTTCATGCTTTATTGGGGAGAAGAGTTTGATAAATAAAAATGCATAAGATGTCATATAAGTAAATGGAAGTCAATGAACAACAATAAAAGTACAAATGAATACAACACCAGGAAGAAGTGTAAGATGAAAACTCCCACAAAGGTACTGTGTTACTTTCATTTGAAACCATGCTTGTAAAGATTGATCATGTTGTCTAAGACTGCATGCGACATGAAGTGGCATAATCGAGATAGTAACAATAGTGGATTGACGAGACATCAAAAAGATTCAACATCATGTGAGGTGTTTGATTCATTATATCCAGATTTTTCTTTGGATCCTAGGAATGTACGTTTTGGAGTGTCTTTTGATGGTTTTAGCCCTTTTGGTACTTTAAGTACTAATTATAACATATTGTTTGTTGTTTTGATCCCCTATAATCTACCTCTATGGATTTGTATGAAGAAGACTTCTTTCATTATTTCGATGATTAATCCAGGAAAGAAAATGCATGGAAATAAAATTGATGCGTATCTTCAAAATCTAATCAAAGAATTACTAGAATTATGGGATGATGATGTGGAAACATATGATGCTTCACTGAGAAAACTATTCAAAATGCATATTGTATTAATGTGGACAATTAGTGACTTTCTTAGACTAGAAAAATTATCTGATTGGAACACTCATACCAATTTGGCTTGTCAAGTTTTCAATTTTGATTTTGAACCTCAATGATTACATCGATGCGTGGAAAATGGTGTTTTATGTGTTATCGCTGATTTCTTGATGCATCTTATAAATCTAGGTTTAACAAGACATAATTCAATGATGAAATTGAATTAAAAAAGTCACTGATATTGTTATCTAGTTCAGAAATCTTGGGACAACTAATGAATGTCACTATAGAATTTGGATAATATAATTAGTTTAAAGAAGAGGGGGAGGGTATGAGGTAAAATATTCAAAGTAGTTGGAACACAACAATGGAAGAAAATAAGTGTATTTTTCAAAATTCTTTATTGGAAGTTTAATTTGGATAATATAAAGCGTTGTTTTTGGGAAAATGAGAATGGAAAATATCCTTCGACTATTTTTACAATAAAAAATCATGAAAAAGAAAGAATGTAAAAGTTCCAGATGGATATTAAAGTAACATTTCACAGTGTGTTGACTTAAAACATCAAAAGTTACATAGATTGAAAAGTCACGACTCCCATATTCTGATGGAGCGATTGTCGTCATTGGCATTGTGTAATAAGTTACTTGAAAAAGTAATTATATTTTTAATTGATTTGTGCACCTTCTTCAGAGAGCTTTGTGGGAAAACTCTAATTCCAACCAATCTTTATAAACTTCAAGAAAGAATTGTGTTGACACTTTTTCATTTGGAGATGTTATTTCCCCCTTCATTTTTCACTATCACGATTCATTTTACCATTCATTTGTTTGAGGAAGCTAATCTTGGTGGACATGTATGAAGGTTTCGGGCGTAGTGGAAGCGCGTGGGTGGATGTGCCCACTTGGATTTTTGTCATTAGCAATGATCAATCCGGGATCAATACGACGATAAACGCCAGTCTCCATGGATTGATTCACAGAAATAGACAAAGAAGAAGAAAAGTCCCAAAACCACAAAAGTAGATCATCACATGTTGATTATAATTAATCTAATTAATTGACAAGAAGTACCTTTTGGGTGTTCTTTCTTCATTGATATTCTTGATCATATTCCGATGTGATTCATCGTTACGTCGCAGAAGCCAAGTGTAGACTTCCTCTAGTGGTGATCCACATGTGCACCTCATATCTCTGGACATCGCCAAAGGAGTCTCCGGGTGCTAGCGTGGAGAAACCTTTGCTTGCGTTGTCCGCCTTAGATCTTCTTGATCTATTGGAAGAGGATCTATCTCGGTCTTGAGAGCGTTCTTGGAGGAAGAGGTTCTTTTGGCCTTGAAAGAATTCTCCAGAATTGTTGTGCATAATAATTCTCTTATTATTCGGAAAAGAGTTGGGGTTGTGAGGATATTTATAATCGGGTTTGAGGTTGTAGAGTTATGATAATAAATAAACATGTTACGTGTTTTATTTATTTCATTGACTCTTATTGAAAACACCCATGTCAAATAATTAATTCCTTGATATGCACCCACGTTGATTATAATAAATACCATTTAATAAAAAAATATTATATCCTCAAAATCCCGACTGGAAAACTACACGGCGTGTAATCATTAATACACGTCGTGTACTTGTTTTCCATAAAACTACACGGCGTGTAATCATTAATACACGACGTGCACTTGTTTTTCATTTCCTTTCCAAAATGAAAACTACACGATGTGTAATCATCGATACATAACATGTACTTGTTTTCCATAAAAAACTACACGGTGTGTAATCATTAATACACGGTTTGTATATCTTGTTTTTCATTTCCTTCTTCCTCCATCATTAAAACGATTTAGGCTTTCTTGAATAATTATTAGACCACGTATGAGAATAATCTTTATTATACTTTAGATACTTGTGTAAAGACCCGTAAAATTCAAGAGAAATTTTTTCTTAATTTTCTTTGAGATTTTACAAGAACGCAGTTTCTGACGGCACTTGATTCTGAGGCCCGGTGTGCCCAGAATTTCTATCTGAAGTTTAGCTCGGGTACGTTCAGTGAACGAACGAGCAGGAATTCCTATCTTTTGAACCGGTGCTCAGAATCGAATTCCGAGGGCACCGATGGAACCGCAGCACCGGTAATTGCTTAGGAACACCTGTTCTGGAGTTGCGTTGTCACGAGAGTAGATGATAAAAATTGTGGAAGTTTAATTTATTTTTATTCTACAATTTTTATTTTCTTTTTAGTGGTTTAAGGCTTTGGGTGGAAGTTGGGTAACTACCCAACTTCCCAAGGGAGGTTATGAGGGTGGTGGGGCCCACATGAACCCCACCCCTTCATATTCTTCAACCCCCCTCCACTCACCATTAACTCTTGATAACTTAAATATTAATAACTTATGTTATTAATTAAGTAAGTTAAGTGTGGATGTTTGAATTTCAAACTCTTGAAATTCAAAAGTTATGTTATGTTAATAAAATAAGAGGTGAGCTTATTTTATTTGGGGTTGAAACCTTGTGTTGGAGTTTTTGGGAGAAAATACTAAGGACTTGAAGATCTTCTTCGACTTCGACGAAGAACTCGAAGAACGCATCGATCTCTGATGAAGAACGTCGAGTCCTCGGAGACCGACTACCAGACGCCATATACCGCGACGGTTCTTCCGCGACGTCTTCTTCCGCAATATCTCATTCCGCAATATCTCCTTCCGCGACGTCTCTACCCGCGACGAATCCTCATTCGACGAACCTCCGTTCAAGCTCGCACAAGGTAGGGGTTTAAATTTATTTATTTATTTTGGTCGTGAATCCTACCTTGTCGTTCTTCGTGAAATACGACCTTTTGCTATCGACTAACGAGAGGGGGTCGGACCGCACAACCATGGCCGACCCTCCTCCTTTATTGATGATGTTTTTATTGCGGATTGGAACGAAATGGCGTGGTGCCGTCGCACCACGCAGGATCGTGCGACAAGGAATGCGCGACGCCGTCGCGCCGCGCCGTGAAATTGAACAAAGTCGCGGCGCCGTCGTGCCGCGCCGGAGAATCGTAAAAACACCGCGGTCGGAGCAGGGCTGTGGCGGAGAGGTGCGGCGTCGTCGCACCGCACCGAACGAATCAAGGCCGTGGTCGGTTCCGGGCCACGACGGAGCAAGGAGACCGGCGGCCGGTTCCGGGCCGCCGGTGTCGGAGCAGGGGGACCGGCCGTCGCCAGTCCAGTGGGGGCAGAAACCGGCCGACCGAGGTGGGCCGGCCGGACAGGAGGACAGCTGGGGGTTCAAACCTCCGGCTGGCTAGCAAAACGACCCCCATTAAAGGGGGTCGCGGTTACAACCAGGGGGGCAGGCGCCCCCCACGCCAAACGGCTCGGCTGTTTGACCGAGCGCCTGGCCAGTGCCCAAGCGGGCCAGACCCGGACCTGGTTCGGGTCGACCCGGGGGGGGGGGGGGGGTATCGGGTCGGGTCGGACCGGGCCCGAACCCCTTAATACCGAACCTTTTCCGGTCGGATGCCCATAACTTGTGTTACGAGCCTCCGATCGACGCACCGTCAGTTGCGATACAATCCTTGGATCGAGACGGTCGTTTCGGTATATCGAACTCAAGGTTTTAGATTACTTTGGGTTCGACCGAGTTGGTTCTTACACGAAACCAACCGGGCCCTCGGAGCGGAAACGCTCATAACTTAAGCTCCGGACGTCCGATTGACGTGCCGTCGACTTTGTTGGATTCCTCTAAGTGAGACAGATCTTTTGGCTTACTCCGCACGAGGTTGAAATGCAGGTGGAGTACGGTTGGGTTGGTTTTTCCTTAAAAACCAACCGGGCCCCTGGGACGAAAAAGCCAATAACTCTCAGACCGGGAGTCCGATTGACGCGCTGTCTGCGACGTTGAGTTCTTATTGACGATACAGAACTTTTGGATACATCAACTCTGGACTATGTGTCAGTTGATGTATCAGCCTCTCGGCTCGTGGAGCGGACCCTCCCGAACGAGCTTGCTGTGTGCGGGAACCCTAGTGCTGGCTGCGTTTGCGACTGTGACGACGACGACGACTGTACAAAGATCCTCAGTGGATTTGACGACGACGACTACAGCACTCAGCGATCCTACGTGGATCAGTGCTACCGATCCTGTGTGGGTCCGATCCTATGTGGGTCAGCGCTCAGCGGTTCTGTGTGAGCCAGCGCCTACAGATCATGTGTGGGTCCGATCCTGTGTGGGTCTTTGCGGGGGTTAGTTACCTATCGATCCTGTGTGGGTCAGACCCTTCCTGGGTCATTGCGGGGGTTAGTACCTATCGATCCTTTGTAGGTCCGACTACTTAGATGAATCAGTGGATATATCTGATCATCTCTATCGTCATACGAAGATGTATACCTGTGTGAGCTGAATCCTATTTTACTTTCCTATGTGGATTGTGTTGTGCTATCCTGTGTGGATTTACGTTTTGCTTTCCTTTGTGGACTGGGTTGTACTTGGGTTCGGATTTTGGAGTCGAACGAGAATTGATGACTTAGGTATATGTATGGGCATATACCTAAGCAGTGTCAGATGTTACTTCGTGATTGTATCTTTCCTTTGTGGATTATCCTTTGTGGATTATGGGAGACCTTCGGGGGTCTCGGGGTCCCTACTGAGTAGCTTATACTCACCCCTACACGGGATATGCCCGCACTACGTTGTGTTGGTTGCAGACGACGAACAACGTTGATCGTGGTTGAGGCTTGCAGAGCAGGACGGTACTTGGAGGTGGACCACTGGGCAGGACGTACTCGGAGCGGACGGCGGGACCCGAGGAGCAGTGGAGGCTATCTGTACCCACCCTTCAGGTGGGATTTCCAATGGACAGCTCGACATTGCGGATTTATTTTTCAGTTGCTGTTTTCCCTTTCCAGTTGTACTTTACTTTCAGTTTAGGTTTGTATACTGGCCCACTTACTTTTCCGCACTTACTGTTGTACTCAGTTTTTACTTAGTGTTTACTTCTTCTGTTGCTTACTCTGTGGTGTTTGTTTACTTTACAAAGGCAATGCCTTCCCTTTTTACCGGGATTTACACCTTGGTGCTAGTCGCCAGCCCCTGGCCTATGAAAGGCGGGCTTGGGGTAGTCACGGCACGGGCCCCGAGGACGGGTCGTGACAAATTGGTATCAGAGGAGTTCAGTTCTACCACAGAACTTGGGACTCTAATCTTTTTCTATGTGAAGCAATAGTGTTAAGCGTATTGGGTGTGGTTATCAGTCCAGGGAGTCCAGTGTTGGTGCGGTGGCCGACGTATCCGTACACCAGGACCCTGACTTCTGATTTCCGACTTAATGCACGAAAACATTGATTGCATGTGTGATTTCAAGTTTTCTATGTGATTACTTTATGTCAGCTCACCAGGTATACTGTTTGGCTGTGGCGCACCTGTTTCCTTTCCAGGATGGCCCCACGACGACAGCCTGCTAGGGTTCTGAGAGTTGAGCGTGATGACAGCCCACCGAGTGACGAGGCCTCGGTGCAGGGCCCTTTGACAGCTGAGGCACCGGCGGTACCTCTACCCGCCGAGCCACCGATGCTACCAGACCTAGCCGCTGACGATGCACGTCGCCTTAGTGCACTGCATGAGTTCTAGCACCAGCGACCGCCCATGTTCCGCGGGGAGACGGACCCCTAGGCGGCCGAGGACTGGCTGGAGGCGGTGGTACGAGTTTTCCGGTTAGTGAGGACACCAACAGACCTCATGGTGATCCTCGCAGCGAGCCTACTGCACGCGGCAGCGGGCCGATGGTGGAGCTTGATGCTCCAGGTGCACGATGAGGCATCTCTTCTCTAGACGGACTTTGAGAGCCTCTTTTGCTCAGAGTTCGTCCCAGCCACCCTCTGTGCGGTGCGCATTCAGGAGCTTCTTCAGCTGCGGCATGGCAGCTTAACAGTCGCCCAGTACTCGGTGAGATTTACCGATCTCTCGCGCTACTCGACAGACATGGTACGAGACCCATTCTTCCAGGACCGGACCTTTGAGCAGGGATTGAGACACGAGATCAGGGCATCGCTGATCTCCCTCAACATTCCGACTAAGACAGGAGTACTGGAGCGAGCCCTTTTGATCGAGAGCTTTCTTTCTGAGTCTACACCAGCGCCGAGACCCACCGCAGGGTGGCACGTAGCAGAGTCTTCTATAGCAGCCAGTCGACGGATGACTAATGGGTCTAGGAAGACCAGACCCTCAGGGAGACGACCTCAGGACACTGGCTCAGCAGTGCGGGGGCACACAGCATGAAGCCAGTCTTTCGAGAGGTAGGCAGTGCTACTCATGCGGAGGACAGGGCCACATGGCTCTTGACTTCCCAACCCGCCATGTAGAGGAGCAACAGACGGTTGAGGAAACACCTAGGCAGAGGCAGAGGTTCGACCGTGGTGGTCCGCAGGGAGCAGGCGGACGAGGCAGAGGAGCTTGTCGAGCATCAGGTGGTGGACGACGTTTTGAGGCTCTACCACCACCACCACCAGGAGGTCCACCCCGACCTTAGGGGAGAGCACAGCTTCAGGAAACTGAAGCTTACGATCATGGAGCTCTAGAAGCGGGTGGACTAGTGCGGGACTAGCTCCAGGCATAGAGGCCTTTGCCCATAATGCCTCTAGCTTCATATTTTGTGTTGCCTTGTGTCCTTGTACTTTGATTTGAAGTAATAAAAGACACTTTCATTGGTGACGTTTGATTTCTTGTCTTTTGTTTGTTATTACTAAGAGGTGCCTGTTAAAAACTGTTGACTTGACCCTCACTTGAGAGATTCTTACTGGAGGAGACCCAGTGACCACACACTGATGCTGACAGTGTGACTCAACCCTTGGAGGCAAGAGTAATGGTTGGATCTCTTGGTAGCAGCGTCGATGCCTTACGACGTCATCCATGCCATGAATTAACTAATCATGACGGGATTGACTGTATTAGGCAAGGAACGTGGTTCATCCAGGGGATGAGACCGGATTTCCCTTTTCGGCAAAGGATAAATCTTTGCAGCTTTGCAGAACGTTAAGGAGGAAGGGGAAACCCTTCGTGTGGTCAGACAGATGTCAGCTGAGCTTCCAGGAGCTGATACAGAGATTGACCAGCGCACCTATCTTGAGGTTGCCTGAGGAGGGAGTAGGGTACGTAGTCTACTGCGATGCATCAGGGACCGGACTCGGATGTGTCCTGATGCAGGAGCGGGCCGTGATCGCCTATAGATCACGTCAGTTGAGGCCGCATGAGTAGAACTACGCTACCCATGACCTGGAGTTAGCAGTAGTGGTCTTTGCTCTGAAGACATGGCGACACTACCTGATGGGCGAGCGCTTTACAGTCTTTTCTGACCATCAGAGTCTCAGGTACATATTCTCTCAGAAGGACCTGAACCTGAGACAGCGACAATGGCTCGAGTTCCTCCAGTACTACGAATTTGAGATAGTCTATACTCCTGGGAAGGGGAACGTAGTAGCCGATGCTCTCAGCAGGAGGACGGGCATTCAACTACTTGAGGATGCGGCAGAGCAGCTAGCTGCCTTGCAGATATCCTTCATGGATAGAGATGGAGCAGCCTTCCTTTATTCACTCACAGTCACCCCACCACTACTGCAGCAGGTCAGAGAGGCACAACATGGGGACGCAGACTGTGAGACGCGGCGTGCACAGATATCCTCAGGTCAGGCACCTGATGGTTTCTCCTTTGGAGTAGATCACAACGTCCTTTTCAGAGGACATACCTTGGTACCAGTCGCTTTACGAGAGGAGGTGCTGAGAGAGTTTCACACTTCCCCTTTGGCGGTACATCCTGGAGTGGCGAAGATGTACTAGGATCTCAGACAACAGCACTGGTGGTCGGGCATGAAGAAGGTTGTGGCAGAGTTCGTTTCTCAATGCCTCACCTGCCAGTAGGTGAAGGTAGAGCACCAGGTACCAGTAGGCTTGGTACAGTCCTTAGAGGTCCCAGAGTGGAAGTGGGACGGGATAACTATGGACTTCGTGACCGGACTTCCACGCACTTCGAGAGGTCATGACTCTATGTGGGTGATTGTCGACCGAATCACCAAGTCGACTCACTTCTTACCCATTAGAGAGCAGGGCTCAGTGGAGAACTTGGGATGTCTCTACATTCAGGAGATTTTATGGCTTCACGGTGTGCCATTATCTATCGTCTCTGATCGAGATGCTCACTTTACTTACTAGCTTTGGAAGGGGTTGCAGGAGGCATTCGGGACGCAGCTACATCTGAGCACCACCTTTCACCCTCAGACGGATGGTCAGACAGAGAAGACCATTCAGACTCTCGAGGACATGCTCTATGCATGTGTCCTCGACTTTGGTCGCAGTTGGGAGGACCACATACCCTTGGTGGATTTCACGTACAACAACATCTACTACTCCACCATCGGGATGGCACCATACAAGGCGTTGTACGACCGACCTTGCAGATCTCCTTTGTGCTACACAGACCCTAGGGAGTCAGCACTTGTGGGATCGAAGATGGTTCAGGCCATGACAGAGAAGGTCCAGGTCATCCAGGAGCGGATGAGGATAGCTCAGAGCCGGCAGAAGTCTTATGCTGACAGGAGGCGGAGGCCACTAGAGTTCGAGGATGGCGACCACGTCTTCTTGCGTGTCTCACCTCGACGTGGATTACGGAGATTTGGCCGAGGCGGCAAGTTGTATCCACGCTTCATCGGACCGTTCTAGGTCCTCAACAGGATTGGTGAGGTGGCTTATCGCCTGGCTCTACGACCTCAGTTGCACCGGGTGCACGACGTCTTCCACGTATCTCAGCTGAGGAGATATGTGCACGACCCGACGCATATCATTGACCATGGGAAGCTGGACATTGACGATGGGGCGACTTTTGCGGAGGTCTCGGTGGAGATCGAGGATCGACAGGAGCGGGTCCTACGTGGATGGTCGATTCCTCTTGTGCGCGTCAAATGGCAGCACAGGAACCTCCAGGAGAGCACTTGGGAGCGGGAGGCTCAGATGCGTGCTCAGTACCCACATTTGTTTCCCTAGTTTATGATGTATCTTTACGGGGACGTAAATCCCTGGGGTGGGAGTAATGTAAAGACCCGTAAAATTCAAGGGAAATTTTTTCTTAATTTTCTTTGAGATTTTACAAGAACGCAGTTTCTGACAACACTTGATTCCGAGGCCCGGTGTGCCCGGAATTTCTATCTGAAGTTTAGCTCGGGTACGTTCAGTGAACGAATGAGAGGGAATTCATATCTTTTTAACCGGTGCTCGTAATCGAATTCGGAGGGCACCGATGGAACCACAATGCCAGTAATTGCTTAGGAACACCTGTTCCGGAGTTGCGTTGTCACGAGAGTAGATAATAAAAATTGTGGAAGTTTAATTTATTTTTATTCTACAATTTTTATTTTCTTTTTAGTGGTTTAAGCCTTTGGGTGGAAGTTGGGTAACTGCCCAACTTCCCAAGGGAGGTTATGAGGGTGGTGGGGCCCACACGAACCTCACCCCTTCATATTCTTCAACCCCCCTCCACTCACCATTAACTCTTGATAACTTAAATATTAATAACTTATGTTATTAATTAAGTGAGTTAAGTGTGGATGTTTGAATTTCAAACTCTTGAAATTCAAAAGTTATATTATGTTAATAAAATAAGAGGTGAGCTTATTTTATTTGGGGTTGCAACCTTGTGGTGGAGTTTTTGGGAGAAAAGAATAAGGACTTGAAGATCTTCTTCGACTTCGACGAAGAACTCGAAGAACACATCGATCTCCGACGAAGAACGCCGAGTCCTCGGAGACCGACTACGCGACGCCTTATACCGCGACGGTTCTTCCGCGACGTCTTCTTATGCAATATCTCTTTCCGCGACGTCTCTACCCATAACTAATCCTCGTTCAACGAACCTCCGTTCAAGCTCGCACGAGGTAGGGGTTTAAATTTATTTATTTATTTTGGTCGTGAATCCTACCTTGTCCTTCTTCATGAAATACGACCATTTGCTATCGACTAACGAGAGGGGGCCAGACCGCACAAACACGACCGACCCTCCTCCTTTATTGATGATGTTTTTATTGCGGATTGGAACGAAATGGTGTGGTGCCATCGCACCACGCGGGATCATGCGGCAAGGAATGCGCGGCGTCGTCGCGCCGCGCCGTGAAATTGAACCAAGTCGCGGCGCCGTCGCGCTGCGCCGGAGAATCATAAAAACACCGCGGCCGGAGCAGGGCCGTGGAGGAGAGGTGCAGCACCGTCGCACCGCACCAGACGAATCAAGGCCGCGGCCGGTTCTGGGCCGTGGCGGAGCAAGGAGACCAGCGGCCGGTTCCAGGCCGCCGGCGTCGGAGCAGGGGGACCGGCCGTCGTCGGTCCCGTGGTGGCAGACACCGGTCGGCCGGGGCGGGCCGGCCGGACAGGAGGATAGCCGGGGGTTCAAACCCCCGGCCAGCCAGCAAAATGACCCCCATTAAAGGGGGGCCGCGGTTACAACCAGGGGGTAGGCGCCCCCCACGCCAAACGGCTCGGCCGTTTGGCCGAGCGCCTGGCCAGCGCGCTGGGCGCGCTGTGCCTAGGCTGGGCCGCGCCGCGCCCAAGCGGGCTGGACCCGGACTTGGTTCGGGTCGACCCGGGGGGGGGGGGGGGGGGGGGGCTATCGGGCCTAGTCGGACCGGGCCCGAACCCCTTAATACCAAACCTTTTCCGGTCGGACGCCCATAACTTATGTTACGGGCCTCCGATCGACGCACCGTCAGTTGAGATGCAATCCTTGGATCGAGACGGTCGTTTTGGTATATCGAACTCAAGGTTTCGGATTACTTTGGGTTCGGCCAAGTTGTTTCATACACGAAACCAACCGGGCCCTCGGAGCGGAAACGCTCATAACTTAAGCTCTGGACGTCCGATTGATGTGCCATCGATTTTGTTGGATTCCTCTAAGTGAGATGGATCTTTTGGCTTACTCCTACCGAGGTTTGAATGCAGGTGGAGTACGGTCGGGTTGGTTTTTCCTTAAAAACCAACCGGGCCCCTGGGACGAAAAAGCCAATAACTCTCAGACCGGGCGTCCGATTGACGCACCGTCTGCGACGTTGAGTTCCTGTTGACGATACGGAACTTTTGGATACATCAACTCTGGAATCTGTGTCAGTTGATGTATCAGCCTCTCGGCTCGTGGAGCGGACCCTCCCGAACGAGCTTGCTGTGTGCGGGAACCCTAGTGCTGGCTGCGTTTGCGACTGTGACGACGACGAAGACTGTACAGAGATCCTTAGTGGATTCGATGGCGACGACTACAGCACTCAGCGATCCTACATGGATCAGTGCTAACGATCCTGTGTGGGTCCGATCCTGTGTGGGTCAGCGCTCAGTGGTTCTGTGTGAGCCAGCGCCTACAGATCCTATGTGGGTCCGATCCTGTGTGGGTCTTTACGGGGGTTAGTTACCTATCGATCCTGTGTGGGTCAGACCCTTCCTGGGTCATTGCGGGGGTTAGTTACCTATCGATCCTGTGTGGGTCAGACACTTCCTGGGTCATTGTGGGGGTTAGTACCTATCGATCCTTTGTGGGTCTGACGACTTAGATGAATTAGTGGATATATCTGATCATCTCTATCGTCATACGAATATGTATACCTGTGTGAGCTGAATCCTGTTTTACTTTCCTATGTGGATTGTGTTGTGCTATCCTGTGTGGATTTACATTTTTCTTTCCTATGTGGACTAGGTTGTACTTGGGTTCAGATGTTGGAGCCGAACGAGAATTGATGACTTAGGTATATGTATGGGCATATACCTAAGCAGTGTCAGATGTTACTTCGTGATTGTATCTTTCCTTTGTGGATTATCCTTTGTGGATTCTGGGAGACCTTCTTGGGTCTCAGGGTCCCTACTGAGTAGCTTATACTCACCCCTGCACGGGCTATGCCCGCACTACGTTGTGTTGGTTGCAGACGACGGACAGCGTTGATCGTGGTTGAGGCTTGCAGAGCAGGACGGTACCTGGAGGTGGACCACTGGGCGGGACGTACTCGGAGCGGACGACGGGACCCGAGGAGCAGTGGAGGCTATCTATACCCACCCTTCAGGTGGGATTTCCAGTGGACAGCTCGGCGTTGTAGCTTTAATTTTTAGTTGCTGTTTTCCCTTTCCAGTTGTACTTTACTTTCAGTTTGGGTTTGTATACTGGCCCACTTACTTTTCTACACTTACTGTTGTACTCAGTTTTTACTTAGTGTTTACTTATTCTGTTGCTTACTCTGTGGTGTTTGTTTACTTTACAAAGGCAATGCCTTCCCTTTTTACCGAGATTTACGCCTTGGTGCTAGTCACCAGCCCCTGGCCTATGGAAGGCGGGCTTGGGGTAGTCACGACATGGGCCCCAAGGACGGGTCGTGACAACTTGGATACACTTAGTGTGTGACCCTCTAGGCCTCTTTCTCGTTGGCATTAGGCGGACTTGGCTAAAGTCCAAGATTACTGTCTAGCAACGGGTCAAGACACCCAGGAGAAAGAAGTTGATGCTGCATTGACGTGTCACCTCATAAAAACCCTTACTGTGTAATTTAATCCCTTTGTATCAATATCTCATCAAGCAGGTTTCATGGAAGTGTCATAAACCTATATGCTTGATCTGTCATTCTTTGACTTCCAGAAATAAATTCGTCGTGTCACCATGGCCATGGAATTTGTACGACAGTTCTATTTCAATTAAAGGGCCCAAGATATCTACTTCCATAAATATATAAGGGAAAAAATCCTTCCTCGACTTATCCATTAACAACATGTCATTCATGACGCACCCAACATACCCTACTTCCTTCCAACTGTCTTCATGACGGTTTTCGTCAGAAAATCTAAGTGTGTGAGTCATTACATGAGTTAATGATAATCTTCCAGTCTAAGGACCATTACACATGCTCGTAGATAGCAATATCCGCTGACACAAAAACATGTGAAATTACTACTGGCGGGTCTGTTCTCATAATCTCCCATCTTGGAGATTACCAAGTGTGAAATCCATGAGAGAGAGTCTCATCTTCTTATGAGTACTCGCACATGACGGTCTGTATACTATGTGTCCTATCATAATATGTCATCCAACCGCAGAACTTTATTTAAGAATATTTGTTATAGCATTTCAAGGTTCTAATCATAGGGGGGGATCTGCCATAACCTTATCAATGGAACAAATATTCCAGGACATTATTATATTATAGTTATGCAGAACAATGAACAATATATAATAAGTGAAAATTCATGTAATCAAAGTACAAAACAGTTGGTTCTCAGGACACCAACCCTAACAAACTCCCACTTGGACTAGATCCAACTGCCTATGACTTTTAGTCCGCTAGACCTCACATGATGATCATGTTTCTACTGAGTCAAGGCTTTAGTCAAGGGGTCCACCACGTTGTCTTCCATCGAAATACTGCTCACTGCAACTTCACCTCTCTGATAAAAATCCCTCAATAGATGATACTTCCGAAGTATGTGCTTTGTCCGCTGATGTGACCTTGGCTCTTTTTCAAGTGCCACTGCTGTAGTATTATCACAATAGAGTGTGATAGGATCTTTACTGCTAGGTAATACATCCAACTCTTGGATGAATCTTCACATCCATACTGCTTCTTTATCTACCTCAGAAGCTGCGATATACTCGGACTCCGCTGTAGAATCTGCCACCACACTTTGTTTTGATCTCTTCCAGCTCACTACACCTCCATTCAAACTGAATATGTAACTAGTCTGTGACTTCATGTCATCTTGATTAGTCTGGAAACTAGCATCTACATGTCCTCTGATGAATAGTTCCTCATCTCCTCCATAAACCAGGAACATATCCTTAGTACGCCTCAGATACTTAAGGATAGTCTTGACAACCATCCAATAGTGGTCTCTTGGATCAGCTTGATATCTACCTACCACACTTAATGCATAAGCAACATCTAGCCTTGTACATAGCATAACATACATGACTGAACCAATCGCAGATGCTTAAGGGATCCTTGCCATTTTCTTTCTTTCCTCATGTGTCTGAGGACACATTTTCTTGGAAAGATAAATGCCATGTGACACTGGCAACAATCCCCTCTTGGATTATTCCATACTGGATCTATTAAGTATCTTGTAAATGTATGTACTTTGACTTAGGCATAGCATTCTCTTGGATCTATCACGATGGATCTTGATCCCAAGAATATATGCTGCCTCGCCCAAGTCTTTCATGGAGAAGAATTTATCTAACCATGCCTTAACTGATTGTAAGACAGGTACTTCATTTCCAATTAGTAATATATCATCAACATATACTATTAGGAAAATGACTGCACTTCCACTAAACCTCTTGAAGACACAAGGCTCACATTTGTTCTTAACAAATCCAAATTCTATTATAGCTTCATCAAAACGAATGATCCATGACCTTGATGCTTTCTTTAATCCATAAATGGATTTTCGCAACTTGCATACCTTGTTGGCATCCTTTGGAGTCACAAAACCTTCAGGTTGTGTCATGTAGACATCTTACTAGAGGTTCCTGTTAAGGAATACTGTTTTGACATCCATTTTCCATATTTCATAGTCATGGTAAGAGGAAATGTCCAATAGGATTTTGATGGATTTCAGCATTGCAACTGGTGAAAAGGTTTCATCATAGTTAATTCCTTGATGCTGTCTAAAACCTTTAGCAACCAGTCGTGCCTTATAGGTGTTGACTTTCCCCTCCATGTCCAGTTTCTTCTTGAATACCCATTTATTACTAATAGGCTTTACATAAACTGAAGGATCTACCAAAATCCAGACTTGGTTTTGGTACATGGAATCCATTTTAGAATTCATGGCTTCTTGACACTTGGCAACATCTGTGCCTTCAACTGATTCCTTGTAGGTAAGAGGATCATCATTGTCAACCAATAATGAGTCAAAATCCTTGGTGACAAGAAAACCATATCGTTCTGGTTCTCTCACCTCTCTCGTGCTCCTACACAGTTCTTGTGTCTCTGGAACAGATTGTTCTTCCAGGGGGCTTTGTGGAATCTTTTCTTGTACCAACTCCTGTGTATCTTGAGCCTCGACTTCATCGAAATCTATCTTGCTCCCACTATCTCTTTTGGAGATGTGCTCCCTCTCAAGGAATATAACGTGTCTTTCCACTGTAACCTTTTTGTCTGAGGGGTTGTATAGGTAATATCCCCTTGTTTCCTTTGGATATCCTATAAAGATACACTTTGTGCCTCAGGGTGCAATTTTGTTACCTAAAGAGGTCTTAACAAATGCTTTGCTACCCCACACATGTAAATTTGATAACACAGATTTGCGTCCACTCCATAACTCATATGGAATTCCATTTATTTATTTAGTTGGTACTTGGTTTAGTATGTGTGTTGTTGTTTGTAATGAATATCCCCAAAAGGATAATGGAAGACTCGCATGACTCATCATTGATCTCACCATGTCCAATAGGGTGCGGTTCCTCCTTTCACTTACACCATTCCATTGAGGTGTGTAAGGAGGAGTGAGTTGAGATAGAATCCCAAACTACCGTAAGAAATCAATGAAGTCCTGATTAAGATATTCTCCTCCTCTGTCTGAGTGGAGTTTCTTAATCTTCTTACCAATCTGGTTCTCAACTTCATTCTTGTATTCTTTGAACTAATCAAAAGAATCTGACTTATACCTCATTAATTAAATATATCCGTATCTACTAAAATCATCAGTAAACGTTATGAAGTACGAGAACCCACCCCTTGCTTCAACTGGAAATGGTCCACACACATCTGTGTGAACTAATTCTAGAATCTCTTTATCCCTTTCACCTTTCCCACTAAATGGGGCTTTGGTCATTTTTCCTTGTAGACACGCATGACACGCACCAAGTGGTTTTAGTTTGAAAGAATCTAAATACCCATCTTGATGTAATTTTGTAAAACGTTTCTCATTGACATAACCTAGCCGGTGATGCCAAAGTTGGGTGCGGTACGAGTCATGTGAATTAACTTTGTCATCGATTTCCATTACTTGGTTTGTGTAGTCTAACACATAAAGGCCGTTATATAAATGTGCCCTACCAAAACAAATGCTATCTTTATAAAAGTAGCAACATCCACTTCCAAACTTGAAGATTAATCCATCAGTTTCTAATCTGAATACTGAAATAATGTTTTTGGTTACAGAGGGTACATAATAACATCCTTTCAAAACCAAGACCATCCTAGTAGGCAATGTGAGGTGGTAGTCTCCGACAGCTACAATAGCGAGCCTAGCTCCGTTGGCTGCTTGTAGATCCACCTCACCTCGGTTAATCTTTCTGAATCTACTTGGTTCCTGTATTTGGATATAGATGTGAGCACCACAAGTAGTATCTAATACCCAATTGGTAGAAACAGATAGATTACATTCGATAACAAATTCACCTGAATCTTCCCTTTGCTTCCTTGGTTGGGTGCAGTTTTTCTTCCAGTGACCCTTCTTGCCACATGCGAAACAAACAACCTCATGTTCTCTATCCTCTCCTTTGATATTACTTTTTTTGGAAGGCCTTGAAGAATCTTTAGGATTAAATCTCTTTGCCTTCCCTTTCTTTTTATTCACCATGATGATAGAAGGCTTTTCACACATCATGTCATTGCCCACTTAGCGAATAAGGATAAGAAGATCAGACAGAGACTTCTCAATGTTGTTCATGTTGAAGTTCACAAAAAAGTTTGAGAAGCTCTGGGGGAGTGATGCAAGAATGAGATCAGTACCCAGTTCTTCGAGGAGTTTAAACCCTAGAACCTCCAAGCACTCAATGTAGCCAATGATCTTGACTACATGAGGCCTGGATGGGGCACCCTCTCTAAGCTTGGTCTGAAATAGAGCCTTGGAGATCTCAAACCTTTCCTGTCTTTCTCTCTCCTGGTATAGACCACGAAGGTGCTCAAGCATGTTGTAGGCATCCATGTCTTCATGAAACTTCATGAGCTTACTATACATTAATGACAAAATCAAACATTGAACGTCGAGTGCATCACTAAAATATTGATCATAGACCAGGAAATCTTCATCACTTGCCCCTGGGGTAGGAGAATCAGGAAGTGAGGACTCCAATATGTAATACTTTCATTCATGGCGTAGGATAACCCGAAGGAGCCTAAACCATTCCTGAAAGTTACTACTAGTGAGGATATTGTATTTTTCTAGAATTGATCGCAAAGAAAATGTGGTTGACAAGTTTGTCATATTGATTCTACAAATTAGAAGAGCAGATTTATCAGTACTTTCTTGATTACATTTTATGAGAAATAATAAATTTTATTATGTCTCCCACTATTTTATCAAGTCCCAATGGCCCACACCATTGAACCCAGAATGTCTAGTTGCTTTTACATTCTAGTGGAAAGGATCCATATTCCCCTTCGCATAACCCCAACAAGGGTTGGTCAATCTATTTGAAGGTATTTAGGTAGGCAGGTCTTTGCCAACTGTGAGCTTACAGTTCCTTGATCTGTTGAGTGGATTCCCCAATCCTGAAATCCTAACTTGGATTTCCTCAAATCTTGCCTCTAATATTACATAAATTCTAGCAAGGGCTACTCCTCTTGATGTAATATGGTTAAGTCAACCCAAAACCTTTCATAAGGTCTTCCTTTATAAAAGTAAGTGTCCCAACATGAGTTGGTCAAACACATAGTTTTATTGAGTTTTTCCCTTAATCAGGTAACGAAAGGCTTGGTCTGACTTAATATGGTATTGAGGGATTTTAATCCTTTATTTGTAGTTTCACATTATCACATGCTTGTTAATATTAAACAATGCTTGCTTAAGTTATTAACCATGTTCCGATAATGTTTACGCATAGTCTGGTTTTTATTTTATTCCATCTTTGCATGCTTGTTCATTTTATTAACTATGTGATCGCTACAACACATACATAATAAATAAACCATGAAATCAGACAAAAATAAAAAAATATGGCTGATCATGAGCTTTTATTGGTTAGCTTATTTAACAGTTTGATAAGATAACCCTGACCTAGGGAAAAACACCTTGAACTGATGGTTCGTGTTTTGCAGCTCCCACCTATCCACCTTTGTATCTTCTTGGGTTGGTTTTGCCTCAGCTTTAGGTTTCGAACCATCTCCTCTGGATTTGGAGATCCTCTATTACATGAGGTTTACATTAAAGAAACCATGGGAATGCAGACCCTATATTTTATTGGAAGGAGGCTCACAGGCCAACGAATTTAAACAAATTTAAATGAAACCAAACACACATAAAAAGGGTCTTTAGTCTAGCTCATGATCATCCATATCATGCAACAACATTTACGCATATTTAAAATTCAAATTCTTTTAATCATTCTATTATTTAAGATAAGTCACACTTGAAATTAATTAATTATGATCTTACAATTAATCAATTATTTATCTTAAATTCCTTTTTGAATTTCCTTGATATTCTTCCCATCCATATCCCTTTTACAGGTCTTTGTACTTTTAGAGGAAACCTAGTGAAATTTCATTTCTGGAAAGTACACGACGTGTAGTTTATATTTACACGGCGTGTATTTATTTTCACCCTTTATCCAAAGTACACACCGGGGGATTTGGCGTGTTTTCTCTACTTTGGAAATTTTTGAGTACATGGCGTGTAGATTAATCTAACACGACGTGTACTTACTTGTTACACGGTTACCGGCCTGACAATCCTGTGTACGCAGAACAAGGCTTCTCCTTGTACACGGTTTTACTTGGGCCATATCGGACTACACGGCGTGTTGATTCAACATACACGCCGTGTATTCCAGTTCCACGCGCCATTCATTTCTGGTCAACACAGTGTAATAAAACTTCGGTATACTCAATTCACACAGCGTGGTTTAGTAGACCAGTACTGGTTCATTGAACTAAAGTACATGGCGTGTAGTTTTCATTACATGCCGTGTATTCCTGTGTTGTATAGATAGAAAGAGCGGCTCATCCAGATGAGTTCCTCATTTTTAATTTAATCAAAATTAAAATAAAAAGTTCATTTCTGTGATGTGAATCGAGAAATGAAGGAGGAAGAATAGATCTCGTTCATTCAGTTTAATAGAACGATTTATCACGAATTGAATCAAATATAAATGTGTAAATTATTAACAAAAATTAAATAACTATAATCAACATTGTAACCTCGCTCTGATACCAATTGAAGGTTTCGGGTGTAGTGGAAGCACGTGGGTGGATGTGCCCACTTGGATTTTTTTCATTAGTAATGATCAATATGGGATCAATACGATGATAAACTCCAGTCTCCATGGATTGATTCACAGAAATAGACAAAGAAGAAGAAAAGTCCCAGAACCACAAAAGTGGATCATCAAAGGTTGATTATAATTAATCTAATTAATTGACAATAAGTAACTTTTGGGTGTTCTTTCTTCGTTGATATTCTTGATCACATTCCGATGTGATTCATCATTGCGTCGCAGAAGCCAAGTGTATAATTCCTCTAGCGGTGATCCACACATGCACCTCGTATCTCTGGACATCGCCAAAGGAGTCTCCAGGTGCTAGAATAGAGAAACCTTTTCTTGCGTTGTTTGACTTAGATCATCTTGATCCGTTGGAAGAGGATCTATCTTAGTCTTGAGAGCATTCTTGGAGGAAGAGGTTCTTTCGACCCTGAAATAATTCTCCAGAATTGTTGTGCAAACCGATTCTCTTATTATTCGGAAAAGAGTTGGGGTTGTGAGGATATTTAGAATCGGGTTTGAGGTTGTAGAGTTATGACATTAAATAAATGCATTACACATTTTATTTATTTCATTGACTCTTATTGAAAACCCCCATGTCGAATAATTAATTTCTTGACATGCGCCCACACTGATTATAATAAATATCATTTAATAAAACAATATTATATCCTCAAAATCCCGACTGGAAAACTACACGGCGTGTAATCATTAATACACGATGTGTACTTGTTTTCCATAAAACTACACAGTGTGTAATCATTAATACATGGTGTGCACTTGTTTTTCATTTCCTTTCCAAAATGAAAACTACACGGCGTGTAATCATTAATACACGACGTGTACTTATTTTCCATAAAAAACTACACGACATGTAATCATTAATACATGGCGTGTATATCTTGTTTTTCATTTCCTTCTTCCTCCATCATTAAAACTATTTAGGATTCCTTGAATGATTATTAAACCACATACATGAATAATATTTATTCTACTTGAGATACTTTGATACACTTAGTGTGTGACCCTCTAGGCCTCTTTCTCATTGGCATTAGGTGGGCTTGCCTAAAGTCCAAGATTACTGTTTGGCAACGAGTCAAGGCACCCAAGAGAAAGAAGTTGACATCGCATTTACATGTCACCTCATACAAACACTTACTATGTAATTTAATCCCTTTGTCTCAATATCTCATCAAGCAGGTTTCATGGTAGTTTCATAAACCTATATGCTTGATCTGTCATTCTTTGAATTCCAGAAATAAACTCGTCGTGTCACCATAGCCATGGAATTTTTTTGATAGTTCTATTTCAATCAAAGGGCCCAAGATATCTACTTCCATAAATATGGAATGGACAAATCATTCCTCGATTTATCCATTAACAACATGTCATCATGACACACCCAACATACCCTACTTCCTGCCAACTGTCGTCGTGACGATTTTCGTCAGAAAATCTAAGTGCGCAAGTCATGACATGAGTTAATGATAATCTTTTAGTATAAGGACCATTAAACATGCTCGCAGATAGTAATATATGATGAAACCAAAACATGCATAATTACTACTAGTGGGTCTGTTCTCATAATCTCTCATCTTGGAGATTACCAAGTGTGAACTCCATGAGAGAGAGTCTCGTCCTCTTACGAGTACTCGCACATGACGGTCTGTATACTATGTGTCCTATCATAGTATGTCATCCAACCCCATAACTTTATTTAAGAATATTTATTATAGAGTTTCAAGGTTCTCATTATAGCAGGGATCTACCATGACCTCATCAATGCAACAAATATTCCAGGACATTATTATATTATAGTCATGCAGAACAATGAACAATATATAATAAGTGAAAATTCATGTAATCAAAGTACAAAATAGTTAGTTCTTAGGACACCAACCCTAACATGATACACTATCAATGGATGTATCCAACTGAGAGGAATGTTAATACTATTTTTATTCTCACTGATGAATTAAGTTTTATCAAATCACTATGTGATTTTTTTAATAAGTTTTTTATTTTTTTAGCAGGTACATAGGTCATTTGAAATCATATGTGAAGAATAAACCTCAACCATAAGGATCTATTGTTGAAGGTTACATAGCTGAAGAGTTTATTTCCTTATATTCTATGTATTTGGATGAGATTAATACTAGATTCAATCATTTTGGATGTGTAGATGGAATCTATAATAATCCTCACTCTAAAATATTTTCATTGTGTTGGGAAAAAATCCCTCAAGGTAACATTGCAGTATTTTTGGGTTGATTGTGTTTGTTGACAAAGCAGGTTTTCATGGATATTTGTCAAGTTCCCAAGAAGTTGTTGACAATCCTTGTTAACAAACAACGATGACAAAGGAAAGGACGATCTGGAGGCGGTACAAAAGAGCAGTACAAAGTGGCACCGTTTCCCAGTGTTTGCCAAATTTTTGGGGTCCAAAATTTGGAGTTTAGTGAGCATCGTGAAAATAGGATTTCCATGAAGAGCATAATTTAATATGGCAAAGACATGAGTTTCGCGAAGATAGGATGCATGGTTTGGAAATCGCGAAGACCAGAAAAATGGAGGTGGTGATGCTTCGTGATTACGTCAAGCTTCGCGAACGGCAGAGGCTGAAGCGCATCACGGCGGTGAAGGGCTTTGCGAGGGAGCTTTGCGACGAATGCGCGAAGGTATGTTGACGGTGATTCTTCGCGACTACGTCAAGCTCCGCGAATGGAAAATTGCCGTGGTGCTTTGCTATTTGGACAGAATTCCGGCGGAAACTTCAGAGCTTTGCGATTTGAGATGACGTGGCACTGACTTCACGCGGAAAGTTCGAGGGTCGGTGGATCGCCTATAAATAGAGGCCGACCCCCTCGAGATAAGTAGAGAGAATTTTTAGAGAAAATCCTTTGCTCTCGATTTGCGAAGGTGGTTCGCGGAGCCTGTGTGCTTCGCGAAAGAGGAGCTTCGCAGTGGCTATTGTAGCTCCGCGATTCCTACGAGCTCCGCGTTGGCTTAGTATGCTTCACGAGGGCCGTTTCTTTGTGACGACTTGATCATCGTAAGAGTGATTCGCGAAAGTGCTTCACGAGAGTGCTTTACGAAAAGGAAAGAGCTTCGCAAAGGCTTGTTTGAACTTTGCGAAATTGGGAGCCTAGCGAAGTAGGGTGTTTTGCGAAGGTGTTTCCAAAGTGAATTGCCCAGTGGTTAAGAGACAAAGTGGTATTCATCAGTTGATGAAAGTTGGACTTCAACAGAGCATCTATCAATAGTTAAGGATGCATTCATTAGTGATAATGAAGAGACCTACAGGTCTATAAACTGTGAGTGAATCCCTTCTGGAGCAGTGAGCTTAGGAAGAGGAAGTAGGTGATCCTCTCCACTGGCAGTGAGCCACAGAGAGAGAAACAGGGAGTGACCCTTGGGAAAGCAGTGAGCTGACCCTAAACATTGTAAAGGTAGTGAGCCTGGGCATAGAAGTGATCTAGCCCGAACTTTGTATCCACATCTAGTGAAGATTAGTGGAATTTGGTACGACTGGCAACCTGTCAGAGTGTGCTCCTTGGATGTAGCCCAGTGAGGGTGAACCAAGTAAAAATCTCTGCGTCTGCCTGCTAATTTTCCTGAATTGCATTTAAAGCATCATCATCTGATAAAGGAGAAAGTAAGTGATCATAACATACACACAAGTGCAAACAAAGTGACCCTTGTAACAAAGAGGTCAAGATCTAGCGGGGCAGGAAGAACTTTGAAAAAGAATATCCATACCCTGATTCACCCCCCCCTCTCAGGGTATATAGGACCCTATTGGTCCTAACAATTGGTATCAGAGTGATAGGTTTCTTTTATCAGATTTGTTTGCTTCGACTTGGTGTAGTCGATCTGTGTGGTTGAAGATTCAGTTTTCTCTTATCAGAATATGCCATGGGAAAAGGAAAAACATCAAAGAAGAATCAGAATTCTGGTAAATTCCCTTAGTGTGGAAGTGTTTTAAAAAAAAGTGTGATTCAAATAAAATAATTAAACAACTTACTGAAGGAAGGTCTGGATGAATCTGATAGGGAAAAGATTGATTCACTCAATCATGATGTTGGAATGAGTGAAGTACATGAGCATCTGAGTGATATTGAAATAGAAGAATAAATTGAAGGAAGAATAGATATGCAAGCTGAGTTAGAGGCTGCTCTGGAAGAGATAGATGTTTGGAGAGACAAAAACAAGAAAGCTAACAAAGTTGTTCGCGATGCCAAACTTTATATGCAGCAGCAGGAAGAAGAGAAGTCTGAGTTGATGGATAAAATTGGGAAACTCAAGTAATCAGCACCAAAGAACTCAGAATTAGTTGGTGAGTATAAGATTAAGATTGAAGAACAGAAAAGGGAGATCGATGGCTTGAATAGAAAAGTGAAAGATCAAGTCAAGAGCATCGAAGAACCTAATATTCCAAGTGATGTTGGAAACACCGAAGAAGACAAATCTAAAGATATTCAGATCAAGGTATTAGAGATTGAGGTCAACAAGATAAGAGGATTAAATCAAAGGCTTATTGATGTGGAAACTGACCTAAAGGAGAAGAATGATTCTCAAGGTGAGGAACTACAAAAGCTGGCTAAAATGAAAGGAAAACAAAAGGCTGATGATTATGAAGAGAATCAAAAGTTAGATAAAGTTCAGAATTTGAAAGCTAGAAATAATGATCTAGTAGCACAGTTGTCTGAAGAAGTTCAGAAGAATCGAAGCCTACAATAAGAGAATGAATCTGTCTCTAAATCTGTTTCTGAGGAAAAATTGAAAGTAGAGAAGCAAAGTGCAATGGTGGAAAAGCTGACACGTGAATTGGAAGATGAGATGAGTAGAGGGAAAATTCTCAAGAGAGAACTTGATGTCCAACTTGAATCAAGGGAGACAAAGATTCAAAAGTTGGAAGAAGAGCTAGAATCGGTTAAGAAGGAATTAGAGAGTTCCAATGATAGAGGAAAACCTAAAATGAAAGATTCCTTGCATTTACTATTTGATCATCCTTCGACAAGTGATGATAAAATGAAGAACAAATATGCTATATCTGAAGAAAAACAATAGAATATTTTCTCAGCTCAAAGACCAGAAAGTTTCGGAAAAGATGGTATTGGATTTGATGAATCACCTCCCATGCATGATAAGAAGAGAGCCGTGAACAGTTCCAGGAGTGGAGAAAAACCTGTAGGTGCTGGAGATAGGCCTAAGAGGTCAGTTAAAAAAAGAAGTGACGACATGTGCTATTTCTGTGGGATTCACGGCCACACATCAAGCTTCTGTACAGAGGCTCAGGAATACATTTCGTATTGTGAAAACAGAAAATGTACAAAATCTGAGAATAAGATGAAGCGTCATGAGAAATCAGAAAGAAGAGTCTCTCAAAGGAAAGCATTTGTTAGATGCTATTACTGTGGAAGAATGGGACACACCATGAGTATGTGTCAGGAAGCTCAGGAGCTCAATTTTAGAGGAAGAAATCAAGCTACATCAACATCTCGACATAGAAATGATGAAATGAGGTATGTCTTTGATGGAAGATGTTTCATATGTTCTGATCATGGGAATTTGGCCAGACAGTGTAGCAAGAAGAATGCAGGGAAGGAAAAGGAACGTGAAAGGAGATTCCCGACTATAGTAGTGTATAATGACAAATCGTACACTAGAAGACAAGGTGGTAAATTGGAAAATAGGCTTAGAGCCTTAGGGGAATCACATGGAGCTGAATGAAAGGTGCATCAGTCACCTCCTCTGTCACACTCACAACCTCTCTCTAAGAAAGAACACAACCAAATCTGGAAGAAAAAGGGAGGAAATGCTACAGCTATGAGTAAGGAGAAAGTAAATTCAGTGGAGGACCCACCACCAATGAAAAATAGGGTGGCGACTCATAAATCTGATAAAAGGCAGATAAACAAAGAATGCATTGAAAAATTTGCAAGTCATGTGCCACAACAAGCAGTGGATAAAATAGTAAGACCCTTGAAATGGTGGAAGAAGCAAGGGATGATGGAAAGAAAGGAGATTACTGCTCAGAGAAATAATCAAGAAAAATGGAATTTTGGAAGAACATCAAAGATAGAGCTATGTACTAGTGGTTTTAAACCCCAAATGGTGAGAAAGGCCAAGCCTACCAAATCTACATATCAGAAAAAGGCTCAGAATTTAGGCAATGAATGCCTAGTCATATGGCCAGAATAGTTGAAGTTGGATAGGCAGCTGGAGGAAGCAAGAAAGGAGTGTGATGCCCTCCAAGAAAAAATCAAAGGGTTGACCCGTCAGGATCAACCATCATCCTCATCTTGAGGATTTTGGAAGAATCCCCTCTCCCTATAAATATAAATTCTATTAAATGATGATTCATGTGTTTCAGGTTTTAGGGAGATACGATCCAAGGGGGAGAGGCATCTAAGGATTCAAAATGGAGATGTGATATGCTCTACAGTTTCAATTGATTCAAATCAGGTACCAGAGTTGAAGAAGAAAGGGAGCAACAGAGCACAATAGAATGTGATTGTGTTATTAACTTTGTATCTTGTTTCCCACACCGAGTTTAAACTCAGTAGGCTTAGAGATTTTGTTAATGGATCAACTCTGAGTGGAACATGAGAACAATTGATGCAGAAGGAAAAGACTAGTTATGGGTCTAAACTGTTGGGCGTAACAACTAGAAGAGTTGCATAACACAGGGGGAGCATTCTATATCCTAATCAAATGCATGATCTCAATATGATATGAATGATTAATGTTTATGATCATGAATAATGATTTGTGGAAAAGTAGAAACACACAAGTTTTCATGATTATCTATTTTGTTCTAATAATGTGGTATCAGCTGACTGCTTTCAGGATACCAAGAAGCTGCGAGAGAAAATCAAAGGTGTGTCAAAAAACATATGAGAGAAGATGTTCAAGGAAATGATGTCATTGAACAATGACACAGATAAAAGTAGCTGAAATAAATGAAGTCACTAAAAAATGAGTCAGTGAACAGTTTCCTGGCAAAAGTGTTGAGAAAGAAAGCAACACAGAGGGAGAAGAAGTGGCTGATGCTGATTCAAAAGAAGACACTGATGATGAACAAGAAAGTTTCAAGTATGTGTCTACAAGGAAGCCAAAGAGTTGAGCTGAAACTGATAGATAGAATATCATTAGTGATCAATGAGATCCAGTTCAGACAAGAAGAATGAAATCACTGTAGCAAACATCATTACTATCACAGGTTGAGCCGAAATGCGTTGCTGATGCAGCTGAAGATGAAAACTGGGTTCAGGCTATGAATGAAGAGCTTGATCAGATTGAGAAGAACCAGACATGAGAGATTGTTTTGAGGCCATCAGACAAGAATTTCATCAGGACTAAATGGGTCTATCAAAACAAAGATGAATGAAGATGGCACAATGATTCAGAACAATGCACGACTAGTGTGCAAGGGATACTCCCAGATTGAGGGTTTAGATATTGATGAGACATTTGCACCGGTTGCAAGGCTGGAGACAATCAGATTATTCCTAGCCACTGCAGTGTAAAGAAAGTTCAAAGTGTTCCATATGGATGTCAAGACTACATTTCTAAATGGGTTTCTGGAAGAAGAGGTGTACATTGAGCAGCCAGATGGTTTTCTCATTCATGAGGATGAGAACAAAGTTTTCAGGTTGAAGAAGGCGTTATATTGGCTGAAACAAGCACCAAGAGCATGGTTACACAAGGCAGGAATGGCACATTCATTTCTCAATCCAAACATGCCAAGGATGTTTCGAAATGAGATTTGGAATTGAAGATTCCAAGTAGAAGAAGTCTCTGTTTTCTACCTGGATGAAATCATTAAAAGATGACAGTGGCAGGGCAGTTCATTTCACTAAAAATAGGCAGATTATCAGCATTTTGCTGTACTTGACCGCAACAAAGCCTGAAATTGTATTCGCCACATGCTAAGTAGCGAGATATCAGAGTAATCTCAAGCAAAGCCACATGCATGCAGTGAAAAGAATACTTCGGTATATCAAGGGCACAATGGATTTCGGCTTGACATATAATGGTAAATCTCAGACAGAGTTATTGGGATATACTGATGCAGACTGGGCCGGTTCAGCAGATGATAGAAAATCAACGTCAGGTGGTGCATTCTATCTTGGTGGATTGTGTATTTCTTGTCTAAGAAAGATTTAATTTCATTGAGCACCACAGAAGCTGAGTATATTGCGGCCACCCAAGCATGCACACAGTTATTGTGGATGAATCGGCAGCTTGAAGATATGGGAGTTGAAGTGAAGTCTCTCATCGGAATCCAGTGCAACAAATCAAGTGCTATAAATCTTATCAAAAATCTCGTCCATCATTCAAGGACAAATCACATTGAGATTAAGTATCATTTTATCAAGGAGAAGGTTGAACAGGGGATCATGAAGTTAGAGTATGTGCCTACAGAGCTACAGGTTGCAGACATTCTGACAAAGGCCTTACCCAAGGAAGCTTTTGAGAGGCATCGACTGGCTCTGGGAGTTCAGTCGATTCCCCGCACTTGAAATAGTGTGGATGTGGGACCTCCCCCCCTCTCCCCGAGGTATGATGTGTTTTTACCTAATGTGCTGATATGTGTTCTCTACTCTGTTACACACTGCAAAGGAGTGACCTTTGGGTTCGTTGACAAAGGGGGAGAAAATAGTGATTGTTCAAGGGGGAGACAATGTGGAGCTTTGATAAATCATGAATGATATGGGGAGAAGCTGACCAGTGGAGCATCCAGATAGGGGGAGAAATGAGAAAGGGGGAGAGTATTAAATCTGATGATTCTAGAAGTGATCGATCAAAGAATAGATATCACGACAAATGAGGATTGTGATAAAAGCAGAACAGTGGTGTTGGAATGGTGAGAGAAGGTATCCAGCTATCACCAATTGGGATCCGTGTGGTTCAATAATTGGTATCAATTTATGAATTGGTATCAGGTTGGAATCGACAATTGATGTTTGACATGAAGTGATTCATTGATGAACTTGTCATACTACTCTTTTTTCTCACGCCGAGCATTGCTCATGTGGGCTTAGAGTATGTGTTAAGTGATTCCTTGAACGCTATCATAATCGCAAGAGGCGAATGGTGGTAGCGGCTGGAAGAAGACTCAGTGAGGTATCAAAGTGCAGAAAATCTTTCTAAGCAGATTTGTGAAGAGTTGTCAACAAACCCAAAGGGGGAGATTGTTGGGAAAAAATCCCTCAAGGTAACATTGCAGTATTTTTGGGTTGATTGTGTTTGTTGACAAAGAAGGTTTTCATGGATATTTTTCGAGTTCCCAAGAAGTTGTTGACAATCCTTGTTGACAAAAAAAGATGACAAAGGAAAGGACGATCTGGAGGCGGTACAAAAGAGCAGTACAAGGTGGCGCCGTTTCCCAGTGTTTGCCAAATTTTTGGGGTCCAAAATTTGGAGTTTGGTGAGCATCGCGAAAATAGGATTTCCATGAAGATCATAATTTAATATGGAAAAGGCATGAGTTTCGCGAAGATAGGATGCATGGTTTGGAAATCATAAAGACCAGAAAAATGGAGGTGATGATGCTTCACGATTACGTCAAGCTTCACGAACGGCAGAGGCTGAAGCGCATCGCGGCGGTGAAGGGCTTTGCGAGGGAGCTTCGCGGCGAAGGCGTGAAGGTATGTTGACGGTGATTCTTCATGACTACGTCAAGCTCTGCGAACGGAAAATTGCCGTGGTGCTTTGCGATTTGGACAGAATTCCGGAGGAAACTTCAGAGCTTCGTGATTTGAGATGACATGGCGTTGACTTCACGTGGAAAGTTAGAGGGTCGGTGGAATAACCTATAAATAGAGGCCGATCCCCTCGAGAGAAGTAGAGAGAATTTTCAGAGAAAATCCTTTGCTCTCGATTTGCGAAGGTGGTTCGCGGAGCCCGTGTGCTTCGCGAAAGAGGAGCTTCGCGGCGGCTATTATAGCTCCGCGATTCCTGCGAGCTCCGCGTTGGCTTAGTATGCTTCGCAAGGGCCGTTGCTTTGCGACGACTTGAGCATCGCGAGAGTGCTTCGCGAAAGTGATTCGCGAGAGTGATTCGCGAAAAGGTAGGAGCTTCGCGAAGGCTTGTTTGAGCTTTGTGAAATTGGGAGCCTATCGAAGTAGGGTGCTTTGAGAAGGTGTTTCCAAAGTGAATTGCCCAGTGGTTAAGAGGAAAAGTGGTATTCATCAGTTGATGAAAGTTGTACTTCAACAGAGCATCTATCAACAGTTAAGGATGCATTCATTAGTGATAATTAAGAGACCTACAGGTCTATAAACTGTGAGTGAATCCCTTCTAGAGCAGTGAGCTTAGGAAGAGGATGTAGGAGATCCTCTCCACCGGCAGTGATTCACAGAGAGAGAAACATGGAGTGACCCTTGGGAAAGTAGTGAGTTAACCCTAAACATTGTAAAGGCAGTGAGCCTGGGCATATAAGTGATCTAGCCCGAACTTTGTATCCACATCTAGTGAAGATTAGTGGAATTTGGTACGACCGACAACCTGTCGACGTATGCTCTTTGGACGTAGCCCAGTGAGGGTGAACCAAGTAAAAATCTCTACGTCTGCCTGCTAATTTTACTGAATTGCATTTAAAGCATCATCATCAGATAAAGGAGAAAGTAAGTGATCATAACATACACACAAGTGAAAACAAAGTGACCCTTGTAACAAAGAGGTCAAGATCCAGTGGGGCAGGAAGAACTTTGAAAAAGAATATCCATACCCTGATTCACCCCCCCTCTCAGGGTATATAGGCCCCTATTAGTCCTAACACATTGGTTTTTACAACTATTGTATGACTAGTTAGAAAGAGTCAAATTTTATATTGACTGAATTGGAGTTACTACAAGCGCATAGATATGCACTACTCGATAGTCTTATTGCAGATCCATTTATTGAACAATTGAGACTGCAAACAAAGATATGACTAAGGGTTTGAGCTTGAAATGAGATGGAATTAACAAAATTTGTTTATAAGGATATTGTAAAATGGTTCGCCTTGAAGGTTTTAGGCATAGGCGAAGCTCCTAGGGGGAGAATAACCATTAAGTCTTTTTTTGTCGGATTTGATGGATCATTCACTAATTGTTCAAGACATAAACATCATGACCAAAATTTTTTTCCACTGAATATTGACATAGAAATCCCATAACCTGAAGGTGATCTTTTTCATGTTAAATTTATAATTAATTTAGATTAGATATGAAGAAATGATTACATAATCTTCAAATATTTCTTCGATGATATTGTTCATCTTACAAAACCCATTTTCGAATTAACTTCATTGTGTAGGGAGGACCCAAAGTAAATCCCCTCTAGTGGCAATCCACATGTGGTCCTTTGATATCTGAACAACACCGATGGAACACTGGGTGCTATCATGAGAAATCTATTATTTTGATCGCTTCTAGTTCCTTTATGCTTGAAGGAATATCTCTTGTTCATCTCATTATTGACAGGATGATAGGAGGGGGAATGTAGAGAGAATTGTGTTGTGCACAATGATTCTCAATTCTTCATTATCCCTACACAATAGACATAACCATCTATTTGTAGAGTTAGTGTTTAAGTTAAAATATTATTTAGTTGTGTACCATCCCTTAAATAATATATAAACCATTTATGAAATCATGTCAAATAATAATAATAATATTATTATTTAATTATGCGTGTTAACTAGCACAATAATAAATATTATTTTACCATCTTGAAAATAAATATTTATCACCAGATACGATCTTAGTACATTTTTTCCTCCTCAGTATTTATGAAATACCCAAATTAATATTTAATAAAATATTCTTCATAAATAAATATTCTATCCATAGTTTGGAAAATAAATATTTATTAAATATTTAATAAATAAAATAAATATTCGATTCACAATCTAAAGAATAAATAATTATTAAATATTTATGATCGATAAAACTTGAATAAAATTATTCCTTGGTCTTGAGAATAATATTTATTATGATAATTAAATTAAAATAAAATTTAATTAAGATCAATAGAAACACTTAGTGTGTGACCTTCTAGGATTCTTTCTTGTTGACATTAGTCTGTCTTGCCTAAAGTCCAAGATTACTATATAGTAATGGTTTAAGGAACCCAAGACAAAGAAATTAATGTCATAATGAAAATAACCACATAAGAACACTTATAATGTAATATAATCCCTTTGTCACAATATCTCATCAAACAAGTTTCACATTTGTGTCATCAAACTATATGCTTGATACATCTTTATTTGACTATCTAGAATAAATTCATCGTTACACCATGGACATGGAATTTAATGTGATAGTTCAATTTAAATCAAAGGATCGAGATATCAACTTCCATAAAAATGGAAGGGACAAATCCTTCATTGTCTTATCTATTAATAACATGTCATCCGTGACTCACTCAAACCCTACTTCCCACGAACATATGGCATCATAGTTTTGGTCAGTAAATATAAGTGTGTGATTCATTACATGCACTAATAATAATATTAATTTCCAAGGACCATTACACAATCTCATATATAGGAATATCTGATGACACATATACATGAAAAATTATCACTGGTGGGTATGTTCTCATAATCTCCCGTCTTAGATATTACAAATTACAAATTTCATGAGATGAATGTCATTCACTTACCTAATAGTCAAAATTCTATGTGTCCCATCATATAATGTTATTATAACATAAAAATATATTTAAGAAGATCGTTATGAAATTTCAAGGTTCTCGTCATAGTGGGAAACTACTATGCCCTTTTTAATGTGACATATACTTTAGGACAATATTACATTAGATCCATACAGAACAATGAATAGTATGTAATAAGTTTTTTTATTAATATTAACTTAATAAAATATAAAAGTAATCTAAATTACAAATAGTTGGTTCTAGAACACCAAATCCAACAGACTCCCACTTGGACTAGAGCCAACTGCCGATGACTTTCAGTCCACTATACCTCACATGATGATCATGTTACTATTGAGTTAGGGATTTATTCAAAGGGACCACCATGTTGTCTTTTGTGGATATTATACTCACTGAAACTTCACTTCTTTAAGAAAAACACCTCAAGAGATGACACTTCCAAAATATGCGCTTCATCCATTGACATGACTGTGACTTCTTTTCAAGGGCCACCGCTACAGTATTATCACAATAGAGTGTGATAGGATATTTTCTACTTGGTACCATGTCAAGATCTTAAATGAAGTTACATATTCAAAATGATTCTTTAGATGCCGAAAAACCTATAATATACTTTGAATCTACTGTAGAATCTATAATCACATCTTTCTTTGAGCTCTTCTATCTCACAACACCTCCACTGAGATTGAAGATGTATCCCAACTGAGATTTTAGACCGTACTAATATATTTGGAAACTAGAATATGTATATCGTTTGATGACTAATTCCCCATATCCTTTATAGACGAGGAACATATCCTTATTATGCCTCAAATACTTAAGGATAATCTTAACTGCCATCTAATGATGGTCACCAGGTTTATTATGATTTATTCTTATTACACTTAAGGTGTAGGTCACATATAGACTAGTAAATAACATAACATACATGACTAACCCAAACACAGACACATATGGAATATTTTCCATCCTCTCTTTTTTTCTCATGTGTTTGAGGACACATTTTCCTAGAAAGATGAATGCCATGTGACATTGAAAATTATAACAACCCAACTTCTCATGAAGATATAAATCATTATTTTTCTGGTTGAACTTCCTTGATTTATCTTGTTAAATGTGTAATAAGGTCTAAAGAAGGTTTTAGAAGCATCTGAGGCTTATTCAGAGCCCAAAATTTCAAAAATTGGAAAAATAGAGTGGGATGCATGTTTAGTTCACAATTACTGTTAACTGTGAAACTTAATCGTGTGGAGAACTCAGTGGATAGGAGAGGATGCATGGTTTGTCTACAACTATGTGAGTTGGTCCACACGCCCATACAAAAACTACAGTCATCTTGACAGATAATTTTCACACAGCTTGTGCATGGTTAGCCAAACCATATGCCTTGCCCATGTGAGTGGGGTTCTTAGGCAGCGGCTGGTGCATGGTTGGCTCATTGTTTATACAACCATGGGGAAAAACTATGTGAAACTATTTTAAGGGGTTATTTTACCATTTACCCTAAAATGTTTTAAGCCCTTACCTTCCTTTTCTTCTTCTCTAGTAGACAGGGTTCCTTCATTTCTCTCTTGTGGATCTCTCCCTTATACTCACATAGGGATTGTGGAAACTCCCCCATCTGATATCAGATCACATCATCATTGGTCATGTTGGATTCACAATGATAAGATCCATAATCCTTTTACTTCCTATCGTATTTTATCTTTCTATCTATTGATTTTTTTTAGTTCAAGATCATATTCCCTGTTTTCATGGCATTGGTCTATTCTTTAATTCTTCTTCGAATCAAAGGATGATACCTGATGAGTGGTTATCTATGAACACAAGGTAGGTGGTCTAATAATTTTTCCTAAAAGTTCAGGTGTTTTCATAGTATTTTTCAATGTGCCTCATGCTAGACATTTCCACACATTGTGTTAAAATGTGCTTAACCTTTATAATAAATTTTACCATGTTTAATTACCGTATTGAATTATTAGAGGATGATGACCTCATTTATTTCCATACATTTTGGTGTGCCTAATGGAATTTTCCTCCTTTATATAATTTTTTAAATGAGAAATAACTATCTAATTGTTTGTCTTGGACCTTAAATGGAATTTCCTTTTCTATAAATCAAATGGTTTAATTAAATTAAATGATGATGGGTGGAAAGGCCACACCAAGTGTTGCATATTTATATTTACATGTATTATATAATTGTGACTCCCATGGATAGATTGGGACTACTAATTATAAATGTTTAGAGGTAATCCATCATGATTATATTTATTATTAGACCATGAATAATGGTTAGTGAAAATGGTTGAGGGACTTGTTGAGCATGACGTTTCACACTCCCTTATATTGGGTGATGGGCATGATGTCTCACACCGTTGAATCTTATTTGGATAATGGACATGATGATACACATTCCCTTTCATTGGGTGTTGGGCATGGAGACTCACCCCACCATCTTGATTGATGATAAAGATGTTTCAAATTCATTTGAGATTCAGATATTGTACCCTTTGTTGGAGCATATATCTTGTTTGGCTAAATATAGATGCTTGAGTTACACCCTGGGTCCAGATAGCACCTAGTATCCATGCATATGCCTATATATTTACTCACGTATATAGTGTATATACCTGTATATATATATATTATATAGGATTACTTATATGTATATATATATATGTATACACATGGTTACTAAGATTATACATTCCAACCTATGACGAAGTAGGTAGAGTCTTCTAGGTGTCATATAGGAACCTGAGCCGACCAATATTTATTTTCCACATGGCTTATTATCTATTATACCCTCACACTACTATGATATGTACACTGGATGAATTATTCTAGACACCATTGGTGGTGACCTACTATGTTTATCTCACACCCTACTTGGGACACCTTTGGTACCTGAGTAGACTTCATGTCTATATGCATGAACATAAGAAAGTTCCTTATCATGGATACTTGATCTATTTTCTTTTTAGCATGGAGCATGGGAGTAGAGGACCCAACATATGCTCATGATACTAGAGAATACGTCTTTTGGTCTTTTTTTTATATCATGTTGTATATTCCTTTTACCATGTATCCCCTATATCCCCTTTTGTACATCAGCATTCCATGGAATATTTTTTGTATATGACTCATCCTATGGATTTTGATTATTATTACCATATGGATGTTTATTTTTCTATTGTGCTTATTTATGGTATCTATTTTCCACTTTACTATCTTTTATATCATGCTTCCTATATTTATTTTCTTTGTTTATATATGTTGTTCCACTCTAATATTAGGGTATAGTCTCCCCACCATACCACCTTGGAACCTCGCTACTAGTCAGTAGCCTATAGAATATGTGGAGGCACGCTTGATGCCATGTGACCCACCGGCTTGGGGAACCGTTTTAATGGATTCTGAGTCGGGATATTACAAAGTGGTATTAGAGTGTATTTTTTCCTTTTTTTTCTTACTATTTGGGTATTAGACAAGAGAAAAGGATGTATCATAATTTGGTAATGATTCTGTGACTGGGAGTAGCTAACCCACGTAAAAGGGAACCCAAATTACCTAGGATGGGTTGTTGCTGCTCTGATTTTTGCCTATTACAGTTGCACTTATTTCACCATTGGGTGACACACATGTTTTATAATGTTATTAATATTGATATCATTACTCTTATGGACTTAATTTTTCCTTGTTCTATCAAGTAAATGAGTTATCACCTCATGAATCATCATCGACACTTTAGGACTATTATACCATGCATTCTTCCATGCCACGTTTACTTTCTGTGTGCATTGCCTATTTCATATAGTAAGTGTCTAGGTTTTATATGAAATGTGATAATGATTTTTTAGGATTAAATAATTGGATTAATTAAATTTCCTACATCAATCCAAATGGTGTTTTCCCACATAGATTGATGATGACACCTTAATTTTCCAATTATACCATATTGTGGATTTTGGACCCACTGGTTCCATGGACCGAAACAATGATAGTTGATTGGATTATTTGAATGAAAATGGTGATTTATGAATCTAGTACTTTTATAAACCCTAGGTGGTTATTCATCTAATCAAATAATTGAATATGAAATATTACATCCTAATACCGTATGTAAAGGTTATGTTGTAGTTAAATGGCGTGACAATTGTAATTTATAGGAGGCATGAACTTTATAAATTGGTAATGGTAACACATCTAACTAGACCATGTTATATATATGTTTATATAATATAGTAAGAACTTTAAATGAAATTAAAAATCTTTAAATGAAATGGTTACCACTAAATGTGATTCCAACTTCAAATTAAAGGGTGTTTTCCTTTATACCTTGTAATTGGAACTCCATATATTAGAACCTATGCTCTATTATAGGAGACCCAAACCCAAACTCATCCTTAGTAGTGGGTATATAGGGTGAATTTTATGGTTCTTATGGCCTATTATGGTCTTTATTATCATCTTGACTTGGTTTTTGGAGCAGGAATAGAGGTGTCATGTTTTTAATAGGAAGGATATGTAGTCATACTAATTATGTATCTATAATATTTACAACCATTAATTTATTTTCTAAGGTGTTCATTTGGAATTATAGAATCATTCCACCATGATAGCTACAAGTCATATGCTAAGAGGGCGGTGATGACCATGCATCATAGGTGGTGGTCCCTGAGCCACCAGTGATACCTACCGTAGTGCCACCTATGGAACCACCTGGCATTCCTGAAATGGGAATTGACACCTAGTTTCCAAAGGGTTTTATTTGTATGATGTAGTCTATTAAAGTAGTAGTTAAACCTTCCCCAACTATGGTAGAGTTTCTTTGGGAGTTATAGCTACAAGATCCTCTCACCTTTTGGGGGGATGAAGGACCACATGATGCTGATTCATTACTGGAGGCCATGCTTTATATCTTCAATCATCTAGAGATGCCTCTAGAGAATAGGTTCAAGATCATTTCTTATATGATACGTGGTTTTTACAAGTGATGGTGAGATTTCATTACCCAGGAAGACTGACATCGAGACATGATTTGGAGGGATTTCCAAACAATATTATACAATTACTTATTTCAACATACATTGAGGTATGACTATGCTAGAGTGTCCATGGACTCGCAATAGGGAGCCATGTCTATGATGGAGTATTCTGATTGCTTTATTGAGCTGCAATGATTCTATCTAACCTTATATGGTGATGAGCTCATGAATAACAGGAAATTTGAGGATGGGATGGTATACACCATCCTATTACAATTCAATGTTTTTCAATTCAACACTCTATCTAAAATAATAAACTAAGCCCTCATTATTGAGTGGAACCTAAGGGAAGCCTGTAGTGTGATCAAGGGTGATTCAGCTCCTTGACCTAGTAGTAGTTCTTATAGTGTACGAAAGAGTCACTTAAATGTTTCTCATGGGGGTAGCATCAGTTAGATAGCTAATACTAAAAGATTCCTTATATTTCACTAGTGTGTGAAACTGAGACAAAAAACCCCCCAATTAATGTGAGACCCAGTGTAATGTAGAGGCTGTATCAGGATGGGGAAAATCTAGTGCTTCTACAGGACTTTTCCATTAGTTCTTAGTGAGAGAGGTTCTATACCTACCCCATGTTTTGGAGTGGGGATAGTAGTATCTTTCCTAAAAGTTATATGGAATACCACTGACAACTCAGGAGGAGGAGGTAGTAAAGGAAGAGGGAATCAGACTCCAGACTCACAACACCAATAGAGTGGGCCAATTCAGGGTAGTCAGGTTGTAACTCAAGACCATGGTATGGTCAATTTACATGCAGTGAAACACATTCTGAAGGATCAGAGTGCCAGAAATTCTACTATTCGAGGTATTATTCTAATAGCCTCTACTTTAGTGTATAATTTATTTGAAGATGATACATCACACTCTTTCATATCTGTGGAAATTCTGGAGAGTTTGGACCTTGAGATTGAGTACTTATGTGGCATGATGACACTTGATACCCCATTGGGTATCTGATCATAGAGTATTCACCAATGTAAGGATTGTGCCCTTGATATAGGTGATATATTTTCATGTGGAATATTTTTTTCCTTGATATTTCAGGGTTTGATGTAATTCTAAGGATGGATTGGTTAGTCCCCTATCAATCCCACATTGATTTTTATCGCTAGAGGGTGATGTTTACATCACAAGAGGGAGATAAATATGTACATAAGGGAGAGTGGTATGTCCACGCCTCTCGAGATAGACCTTAGTAGCAGGGGCTAGGTAGAGTGACAGCCTATATCTCTAGTCACTTATTGGATGATTAGGGGGTACGACCAACTATTTTCCCTCCCGTGGTTGTTTGTTTCAAGGATGTTTTCCTTGATAACTTTTCTGGTCTAGATATAGTGAGAGAGGTAGAATTTTCCATTGAGCTAGTGTCAGGAGAGGGACCAATGTCCATTCCTCCTTACAGGATGTCACTTATAGAGATTATGTTGCTTAATAAGCAGTTGGAAGTCCTAAAGGCTAATGGTTTTATTTGACGTAGTACCTCTCCATGGGGCTCATCGGTCTTTTTCCCCAAAAAGGTAGATGGTACCATTATTATTTTCATGGATTACTGAAATTTGAACCATCTTACAGTAAAAAATCAGTATCTATTTCCTCTAATAGATTTCATCTTTAATTAGATATGAGGAGATAGAGTATTCTCAAATATTGATTTGAGGATAGGCTATCATCAAGTGTGTTTCAGGCCTTTATACATACATCGTACAAATTTTCAAAGTTGGTATAGTCTTTATGAGTACTTGGTAATTCTGTTTGGTCTCATGAATGTGCCAGCTATTTTCACAGATCTGGTGAATTAGGTTTTCCATCTGTATCTGGATTCATTTGTGGAAGTATTTGTGGAAAACAACCTCATGTATTCTCATTCTAGAAATGACCATGAAAAACATATTGAGATCATGATGAATATATAGAGAGATCCCCATTTTTTTTTGTAAAGCTTAGTAAATTCCAATTTTGGATCAACAAAATCTACTTCCTGGGTCATATCACATTGGAATCAAGAGTATTAGTAAACCCAAAGAAGGTGAGAGATGTAGTTTCATGGGAGAAGCCCAAGAATTTATTTGATATAAGGATTTTATTGGAGATATCTAGGTATTATATATGATTCATATAGGATTTATCATGCCTAGTGGTGCCTCTTATGGTCTAGACTAAGAAGGGTGTGAAATTCGTATGGTTAGAAGCTTGTGAAAGAGCCTTTTAGGAGTTGAAGGGAAGATTAACTTCAGCATTGATCCTGATTATACTAGAGATAGGAATTATCTATATAGTCTATTTTGACACATTAGGTATTGGGTAGGAGGTGAATATGATATAGGGAAAGTGAGTTTTATCATATGGGTCTCATCATTTGAGACCTCACGAGTAGAATTACCCAATGCATGACCTCGAGCTAGTAGCCGTAGTTTATGATTTATGCTATTAGAGAAATTATTTAATTGGGGATCATTTTGTGGTATTCAATGATAAAAAAAGACTCAAGTATATCTTTACATGGAGTGATTTAAATCTTAGGAAGCACAGATGGGTTGAGTATTTTCAATTCTTTGATTTCGAGCTTGCCTATATGCTTGGTAAAGGCAATGAAGTAGCCGATGCTCTAAACCAGAAGACTCAGATGCAGGAAGTTCAGGAGGCCAGTGGTGAGTGGTAGCTTATGTACTTATTTTCAAAGATACATGTTGATGTTCTGGAGGATGATGGACAAATGTTCCTCTCAGCTTTAGTAGTAACCTATACCTTTATAATATTGGTAAATATGAGGTAGATTTTAGATCCCAAGGGCCTATTTCTAAGGGAGAGTATCTCAGATGAGGATACATCACCAGGTTAGACCATGGATGAGAATGAGATCTTACACATACATAGGTGTGTTTGGGTTCTAGTAGATATCTGTGAAGAATTGATTTGGAAATCATATTGGGTATTTGTAACACCCTGAAATTTTAAAATATGAATATCATATTCGATAGTGTGTATGACACACAACAACAAGCATATAATAGAATATAACATCCCAAGACTTTAAAATACATTCACTATTTTAGATATATGATATATATGATATATCTTTAAATAAACACAACATTGAGTTATCTTTCATTAAATGTAGAATAAGTTCCATAGAAATATTTCATTACACACAACAACGATAGATAGCTTGCGTTACACACAAGACAAAGTTTTACCAAATACTATTAATATTATTATTTAAAATTACAATTATATCTTAGATATTAAATTGGAGGCTATAAATAATATTAAATAACTTATCAAAATATATGGTTGAGTTCATTGGTTACCAATTAATTAGAAATTAATTTAAAAACCAATCGAATATAAAGGAAAAGTTTTTATAAAAAAAAACTATTTTTATGTGCCAAAAGAATTTTATCTTATTAAATTAAATTAATTATTATTATTGGATGATATTAATGAAATTTATATATATTATACATTAAATATTTTTTTTAAATTCATATAATATATTTTATAGGCATAAGATAAGAACATATCTAATTCTACACATAAAAAAGATGTATTTTTCTAAAGGCAGTTTTTCCACCTTTTAATGACACACTTATTTTAAAACTAAATTTTGAAACTTTTATAAATTTTATTTGAAAAAATAAACTAAATTTTGGAAAGTGTAATGTTAAAATTATCTCAGGGTGATTTTTTGGTATTTTTCTAAGAAGTTTCATTTTTTGATGAATAGTGAAAACTACTGAATTTTAATTAAAAACCGACTTTTCATCTAAATAATTTATAATGATAAATTATATATTTAATTGGTTTTTAATTAAAAATAGTACAATTATAAATATATTAATTAAATTTATGTAATTTTAATCATTTTTATATTTATTTTAGATATACAAACTTAGTAATCTTTTAAACATTTTCACTTTAAAAGCCCGCTTTCTCATTGCGTCAACGAGATTAATTTTAAAATAAATTATGCCCCTTTTTTGAATTGAATTTGGAAAAGTGGTTACATATTTTGAATAATAATAATTTATAATTTCTAATAAGTTCAACTTAATTTTTTACCATAATGATTAGTGAATGTAGTTATCATTAATTACAGTGATTAAGGAAAAAGCAAGTTTATTTAGTGGCTAAACTTAGAGTATAAGGTGCAAAGATGACCGTACAATTTTTCAATACCCATTGGATGGCCTTATTTAGACCTTAAAACTTTATGTATATAATTTTTTGTATTATTTAATCCTTTTTTAGGTAAAAAATTTGAGTAAACATAAATTATTTTCAAAAATGCCATGTGTGTCCTCTCCCCCACTTATAAAAGCCCACCCCTATTCTCCTTATTCACACATCTAAAACCAATTTGGTTCAAAAAATAACTACCAAAATAACTCACCAAATTCCCTACCATAATAATAGAGTAATTAACTTTATAATAAATCCAACTTAAGAAGTCATTTGTGAAAACCTAAAGAGGATACCCAAAGAAGAGGTAATGTTTTTCTAAAAGTGTTTTTATTTTATTTACTTCTACACCTAATTAAATTATTCTTATATCATGATTATATAATAATATTAGTATATTAAATATAATAACATGTTTTTATGTTAATGGTATGACCAAAAACTTCACAAAATTCCATAAAATGGGTTACAAAATCATTGTTCATGTGTACAACGAACTACCGCCTATCAAACTAATGTTGTTCATTTTTCTATTACCACATATCAAGGTTGGGAATAATAATGGAAATAATGTTTATATATGATATTTATGATGTATTTATGCTTTTATAATTATTATATAACACATACCTACATGATTTCCATTTTTTGTAATATAATAACGTCGTTCGTGTGTACGGTGGGTTATAGCCTCACGAAGCGATGCTATTCATTCACAATTTACAGAGAATATATTAAAGATGATTTTAATAAATATATGTGACATATATGAAATTAATATGATACTATAATTATAATATACATATATATCATTTTATTTTATTTCTTTCTATATGATAAGAAAATGGAAACATCGTTCATGCATACGTATGACCAATCGTCTCCATGAACGGTGCATCTCATTTCCTATCATTGAATTTTATGGATTACTATAAATAAATACATACTGAATATTTATGATATTTAAATAATGTTTTAAATTATTTATATGATGAAATAATTATCAATATAATAGGAAAAAAATAACAAGTCAAAACATACTCAAAAATCAAAACAATTAACACCTGAAACAATGAAAATATTGAAATATTATTAAAAAAAGGTGGTAAAATGTTATAAAAGGATCATATATGATATTATAAATATTACTATGGTTATTTAATATGTTAATAAAATGATTAAAACCATTATACATGAGGTTAAATATCGTTCAACCAAATGGAAGCATGAAGTAATGGATTTTGTCTCAATTTCATTTCATCGAAGCATATTATATTATTATGCACCTAATTTATATTTTATAGTGTATATAATACCCATTTGAAATGTAATATCATGAATAATTTATTATTCATGGTATTTTAAGTTTCAATTTGAATTATTTCATCTAATGGGATTTTTAATTAATAGTTACCATGTGGTAAAGAATTTCTTAATTCAATTTTTGTTCATTGGTTTAAAATTCCACTTCATTGATTATGATATTATATGATTATGTGTATAATTACTTTTGACTATATTTTTTTGGTATTTATACTTATTTTACATGTATTTATTTTTTATATACATAATTTATTCATTGATTAATTATTACTTCAATGTTATGATCATTTTAAGGTTTTATTTCACAATATCATTATAATTGAGATTATTTATTCTTGAATTTCAATTCAAACAGATTATATGATAATTTTTTAATAAAAAATTCCATTTTCATCTCCTATGGTTACTAATGATCCTTTTTAAGTTATAGTATCATTTTTCTACACTTTGGTACTTAAAATTATTGAAAAAACGTTTTATTTTTTTTAACTTTTGAAAATGATTTGTTAAAATAAAGTTTTACCCATTTTTTCTTTTACAAAAAATTTCAAAGGAATATTATTATTTATTTCCAAACAAGGAAATTTTATAAAGTTTTTACAATAAAAAAGAAATGTTTTTTACCTTGTATGACATGTACAGAATTACTCATCATCAGTTCTTTGAAGCTTCCATTGCAAGTTTACGAAGATATTTTTAAAGAAAATGTTTTTAAATTTGATTTTAAAATAAATGGATTTTGAAAATGGTTTTCCAAATTTAAAGTATATCTTTTATCAAATTTTTTAAAGATATTTTTTATTTATTTAACTAAAACAAACTTTATTCTTACTCTAATAGATATATGCCATATTGATACTATCCTAATTCTTCCTCTAGATGAATTATGACTATTTTTACCAATGATAATATTGAAATTCAATTACCTAAATCATTTTTTTAGTCATTAACTTCCCATTGAGTTATTCAATTTTTAGTGATCATTGAACATTAAATTTTCTATAAATATTCACATTAGTTATCATGAATATGATTATTTCCTAAACTTTATAGCATTTTTATATACGGTGTTCACTATCAATGTTATTTGATTATATAAAAAAATATTGATAAATTCATATTCTTTACTCAATATAGAAATTTGATAAGGGACATTGTTTATGAATTAAATAAATTATTCGATATAAGAGGAATTATTTGGACCTACAAGCATGGGTGGGGCTTGCTTAATGATAGCCTACCGATGCATTAGTAGTCTCATGGGATAAATCAATTGGATAACCTTAGTAAAATGGGTTTCTAACAATAAATTTTAAACTATCTTGATAATATATATTGACGGTAAAGATGTTATGTGCTTAAAAAACATGACATCCAATAATTAAACATTTCCTACATTGAGAATTTAGTTATTATTATCCATGATATTTTCACTCTGAAAAAATATATGGATGCATTTAATTCTCATCTTAATGATTAAATGACATGTGTGTTCAGTTATTTACCTTACCATATTGATTATTCCTTATCCAGTTATTTAAATGGAATGTGTGTTTAGTTATTTACCTTTCCATATTCATTATTCCTTAAATAGTTATTTAAATGGAATGTGTGTTTAGTTATTTACCTTTCCATATTTATTATTCCCTAACCAGATATTTAAATGGCATGTGTGATCAGTTATTTACCTCTCTATATTTATTATGACTTATCCAATTATTTAAATGACATGTGTGTTTAGTTATTTACCTTTCCATATTGGTTATTCCTTATCCAATTATATAAATGGATTGTGCGTTCAGTTATTTACCTTAACATATTGATTATTCATTATTGATTCATGATAGATTCTATTGCACTTAACCCTTATTGAGTATTTAATCTCACCCTTATTTCGGTTCTTTTCCCTATGATTCCATGAAGTTTACTATGATTAGTATGCAAGGATATGCTAGATGGAATGAAGTTATTAAATAAAAAAATTATGTTGTAATTTGTGTATTCAATTGTAATACAAGACTCATGTATATATCTAGTTTACCAGGACTTCTAAACTATTTGGTATTTTGGAATGCGATTTCCATGTATCTTATTCCAATGTAATGATAGAATGAATTGACTCTAAGATGCTAGGGTTGGGGTCACTATAGTAGTATATAATGGTGTCAACAAGATGTATCGAGACTTACATCACTGGTATTGGTATCCTGGTATGAAACAGGAGATAACCAGATTTGTTACTCGGTATTCCACTTATTATTAGGTGAAGACAAAACACCAATGAACGGTAGGGATTTTACATTCGTTTTATATTCTTGAGTGAAAATGGGATGATTTCCCCATTGAATTCATGAAAGTTTTACCTATATCACCTCAATAAAATTAAAAAGTGTGGGTATTCATTGATCAATTGATGAAGGTCGAACATTTATTACCAATTCGAGAGACCTTCTAGGTAGACGTGCTAGAGATTCTATATGTCAGGGAGGTCATACGTATTCATGGAGATCCTCAATCTAAATGGTTTGGGGTACACATGTGCCTTTCAGTATGACCTATCACCCTCAGATCAATGGATAGACAGAGTGCATGATTCAGGTATTAGAGGAAATGCTCTGGGAATGTGTCCTTTCCTTTGGGGGGTTCTTGGGAGAAACTCATACCCCTAGATGAGTTATATTATAATAGTTTCTAGGTGACTATATATATTTCACCTTATAAGGCTTTATATGGTAGGCCATGATGATCACATCTATTATAGTTAGAGGCAGGGGAGGCATCTTTGCTTGGACTATGTATCGTCCCATAGACTTCCAAGAAAGTTTAGCTGATCAGAAAGTGCATATTGATAGCTCAGTCCATGCATCAATATTATACCAATAAATGCTGATAAACTCTTAAGTTTGAGGTTAGGGATCATGTTTTATTTCATGTTTCTCCCAGGTTGGTCCATCGATGAATTCATAAGTAGGGTAAGCTCTCATCTAGATTCGTGGGTCTTTTTGAGACATTTGAGATAATCGGGATAGTAGATTACCAGATAACACTTCCTTAGAGATACTGGAATATAAACAACGTCTTTCAAATATACCGGATTCTTCAATATTATCTATACTTGTTGCATGTTCTATATCCTGATGAGATCGAGTTATATGTGGATGCTTCCTTAGAGGAGTGACCAGTGCGTATCGTGGATCAGAGTATAAAGACACTATGAGGTAGGTAATTTCTTTTAGTATGGGTGATTTAGTAGCAAAAATGAGTATAGAATGAGATCTTGGAGTGGGAGGCTAACATAAAAGACCAGTGGCTGAATACTTTCTGTAATGAACCCTCTTTACCCTCAAAAGGCCAACTTGAAGATGAGTTGATTTAAGGAGGGGAGGTTGTAATGAACCTATTTCTCATGAAGGTATGGATCATTATTTTTTTGGTTTAAATTACTTTCTTTATATTGGTAAATGCGTCCTAAGGTATATGGAAGGTTTAAAGAGCTTTAAGGGATTTCTAGAAATTAGAAAAATAGAGTGGGTCACATAGTTAGAAAATAGTTAGTGCTAAACACATGACTCAACCATGTGGGGTACTCAATGCACAAGAGAGGACACATGGTTTGTCTGTAACCATGCAAGTTGGAACACACTCCCATGAAAAAACTTCAGAAATCTTGGAAGATTATTTTTGCATGACTTGTGCACAGTTATCCAAACCATGAACTTATTCCATGCGAGTGGGGTTCTTGGGTAGTGTTTGGTGAACCGTTTGGCCAACTTTGTGACCAAACCATGTGACCCCATTTTAATGGGTGATTTTACCATTTTTCCCCAAATATTTTTTTAAATACTCACCTTCCTTTTATTATTCTCCATCTGATATAAATCCTTCATTTCCCTACCATGGATCTCTCTCTTCTCTTCAACTAGGGATTATGGTAACTCCCCCATCTTATCTCTATTTGAACCACCATTGGCAACATTAGATTTACAGTGGTAAGATCCTTAATCCTATTCTATAATATAATAGCTTATCTTTACATTTATTTCCCTATTTTGGTGTGAGATCATATGCTTTATTTTTAGGGTATTGGTCTGTTCTTCTGTTTTCTTTTGTCCTTCGAATCAAAGAGTAATACCCAACGAGTGGTCATCTACTGACCTAAGGTGGGTGTTTTAGCAATTTTTACTAAAAGTTTAGGTGTTTTCATAGTATTTTATGATGTTATACATGCTGAACATTTCCACTCATTTCCATAAAATGTGATTAAACTCTATAATAATTATACCATGTTTAATTATTCCCATATACCATATTGAATTATTAGATGATTCTAAACTCATTTATTTCCACCCCTTTGGGTGTGCCTAATGGAATTTACCTCTTTTATATAATTATTTAAATGCCTAAGAATCTTCTAAGTGTTTGGATGGAACCTTAAATGAAATTTACTTGTTTATAAATCAAATGGTTTAATTAAATTAAATGGTAATGGGTGGAAAGGCCATGTAAAGAGTTACATATTTATGTTTACAAGAATTATATAATTGTGACTCCCATGGATATATTGGGACTACTGATTATAAATTTTTAGATGTAATCCCTCATGATTATATTTATTATTAGACCATGATTAATGCTTAGTGAACAAAAATTAAGGGACTTGTTGAGAATGACATTTTATGCTCCCTTATGTTGGGTGATGGGTATGACATCTCACACTATTGACTCTTATTTGGACTATAGGCATGATGCTCCATGTTCCCTTGCATCGGGTGATGGGCATGAAAAATTACCCCACCATATTGAGTGATGAGAAATATGTCTCACATTCATATGAGATTCCAGGATTATACCCTTTGTTGGAGCCTATATCTCATTAGACTAGTTACAGATGCCTGAGTTACGCCCCGAGTCCATATAGCACCTACTATCCATTTATATTCCTATATATATACTCACATATATAGTGTATATACATGTATACAAAGTATATATGATTATATATATATATATATATGGTTATACATGGTTACCACGATTAGATATTCCGACCTATGCTGAAGTAGGTAGAGTCTTCCAGGTGTCCTATAGGAACCTGAGCTAATTGATATTTATTTTCCACATTGTTTATTATCTTTTATACTTACACACTACTATGCTATGTACACTGGTTGGATTATTCTAGACACTTTTGGTGATGACCTACTGAGTTTATCTCACACCCTACTCAGGAAACCTTTGGTACCTGAGTAGATTTCATGTCTGTAGGTGTGGACAAGGGAAAGTTCCCTATCATGGATGCTTGATCAGTTTCATTTTTATCATGTAGCATGGGAGAAGATGAACAAGTGTATGATCATGATTCTAGAATATATGTATTTTAATATTTTTTTTATTTTTGTATAACTTGTTGTATATTCTTATCCCCTATATCCCATGTATCACATTTTTTAAATCAACACGTCAAGACATCATTTTTTGTATATGAATTAGCCTATGGATTTTGATTATTATTATCGCCTGGATGTTTATTTTTTCTATTGTGCTTATTTATGGTATCTTTTTTCCACTATGCTATATTTTATATCATGTTTCCACTATTTATTATGTTTCTTTATATCCATCGTGCCACTCTGATATGAGGTTATAGTATCCCCACCATACCATCTTGGACCCTTGCTGCTAGTCAGTAGCCTTTGGTATATAGGGAGGCATGCTTGAGGCCATGTGACCCCGCTGGCTCAAGGCACCGTTTTAGTGTCTCTTAGGTTGGGATATTACAACAACAATACCCTAATGAAGTGTTCCATAAGTAATATCTTCAATATCTTGTTAATACATATACCTTGATTTATACCAAGAAACCCCTTGGATATTTAACAATGAGTCTTGATCCCAATAATATTTTCTACTTTTTCTAAGACCTTCATGGAGAAGAATTTATTCAACCGATCTTTAACAAATTGTATGATTGGTATCTCATTTACAATAAGTAGTATTTTGTCAACATATACTATTTAAAAAAACAAACGCAATTCCATTAAACTACTTATATAAACAAGGATCACATTCATTATTTATTAAACCAAATTACATTATGGATTAATAAAACTGAATATTCCATAACTTGGATCCTTTCTTTAATCCACATATATATTTTTCAATTTACATACCTTATTGACATCCTTTGGAGTCACAAACCCTTTAGGTTGTATCATAGAGACATCTTCCTGAAGGTTCCCATTAAGGACTGCTATTTTGATATCTATTTTCCAAATATTATAGTCATGGTAAGACATAATGGAAAGTAGAATTTGATGGATTTCAACATAGAAAATGGTGAAAAAGTTTTATTGTAGTCTATTCCTTGATGTTGTTTAAACCCTTTTTCAACCAATCACACCTTATAAATACTGAATTTTCCACCCATGTCTAGTTTATTCTTGAATACCCATTTACAAAAAAGGTAATTATATCCACTAGAGGATCTAATAAAATCCAAACATGGTTTTGGTACATGGAATCCATTTCAAAATTCATAGATTCTTTCCACTTGGAAACTTTGTTCCACTTACTACTTCCTTGTTGGTTATAAGATCATTATTATCAATTAATAACGAGTCACCATCCTCGGTGACTAGAAAACCATACCGTTCTAGTTCTCTAACCTCTCTTATAATCCCACACATTACTTGTGTCTCTAGAACATCCATTCCATGGGGATTTGTGTAATTTTATCCTATTCCAACTATTATGTACCTTGAGCATGAACTTCATCAAAGTATATCTCGCTCAACTATCTCTTTTAATGATTTACTCCCTCTCAAAGAATATGGAATTTATTTCTACTATTACATTTTTTTATAAGGGGTGGTATAGGTAATAACACATTGTTTCCTTAGGGTATACAATTAAGGTACACTTTGTTCCTTGGGGTGCAATTTTATCGCTTAAAGAGGCCTTAATAAACATTTCACAATCCCACACATGTAAATTCGAAAACAAGGATTTTATTCCACATCAAAGTTTATATGGACTACCATTTGTTTCTTTTATTGGAACTTGGTTTAGTATATGTGTTTTTTTCTGTAACATGTACCCCCAAAAGGATAAATTAATATTCACATGACTCATTATTGATCTCACCATGTATACGATTTATCTCTTCACTTACAATATTCCACTGAGGTGTATAAAGAGGTGTGAGTTGAGATAAAATCCAAAAAACCCATAAATAATCAGTGAATTTTTGATTAGGATACTATCCACTGTAGTCTGAGTGGAGTTTTTTAATCTTTTTACCAAGCTAGTTCTCAACTTCATTCTTAAATTTTTTGAATCTGTCAAAATAATTTGGCTTATACCTCATTAAATAAACATATCCATATTTGCTAAAATCATCAGTATAAGTTATGAAGTATGAGTACCCACCCATTGCTTCAACTGGAAATGGTTCACACACATTGGTATGAAATAATTAAATAAGAACCTTATCCCTTTAAACTTTTCCACTAAATGGGGTTTGGACATTTTTCTTTGTAAACATGCATGTCATACACTAAGTGGTTTTAGTATAAAGGAATATAAATATCTATCTTGGTGTAATTTTATCTAACAATTTTTTTTACTTGACCTAGTAAGTGATTCCATAGTTGGGTGTGGTACGAGTCATGTGAAGTAGTTTCTTTATCAATTTCCATTACTTGATTTTTTTAATCCAAATCATAAAGAATTTTATTTAAATATAAATTACCATAAAAATTGTTATCTTTATAAATAAAGAAACATTTATTATCTAACTTGAAAATGACTCCATCTAAATAAGGTTTAGATAAATAAATAGTGTTTTTGGTAAAAAATGACACATAATAATAGTATTTTAAAACCAAGACCATTCCCATTAGCAATGTGAGGTGGTAGTCCCTAATAGCGATAATAGAAATTATGACTTCATTGGATACTCATAGATCTACCTTCCCTCATTCAATATTATGGAGTATACTTCGATATTATATTTGAATACATATGTGATCACAAAATGATATATCTAATACCCAATTTTTATAAATAGATATATTTTACTTGATAAAAAACACACCTAAATATTCCCCTTACTTCTTTTACTGGGTAAAATTTTTCTTATAGTGGCCCTATTTTCCACATGAGAAACAAAAAAAATCCCATTCCCTTACTTTCCTTTCATCCTTCTCTTCATGTAAGGGAATTGAAAAAATATTTGGACTTAGAATTATTTTTATGACCATTCCTTTTATTCACCATTAGGATTAAAGTCTTTTTGTGTTTCATCTATTTATCAACTTGTAAAAGTAGTGTGAGAGGATCTAGAAGAGACTTATCTATGTTTTTCATTTTAAAATAAATAGTAATTCAAGAGAATATTTGAGGGAGTGATGCAATAATGAGATTGGTGTGCATTTATTCAGGAAATTTAAACCCTATAACCTTTAGGTACTCAATGTAGATTATGAGTTTAACCACATGAGGCCTAGTTGGTGAACCATCTCCAAGATTACTATAAAAGAGATCCTTGAGTATATTAAAATATTCCTATAAATATCTCTCATGATATAAACTATAGAGATGATGGATAATTCTATAAACATTCATGACTTCATGTGTAACGCCCCGACCCCAGTTTCCCATATTTGGTGCATTATTACATTACATTGGCATGATCATAAGAAAATAAAATCCTGAAGGTCTAATCAGTTTAGTAGCATTGGAAATACTAGATACAAACATAAGTTTTAAATTACATCTTGAAATAAAAAACAACATATTATCCCCTTTTAAAACTCTCATATCCCTTAGAATATCCCTGCAGGTCAATCATAATATACTTCTTTACATCCTGAGGAAAAACTAAACATAATAAAGGGATGAGATCAGATTCTTAGTAAGGATAAACAATATAGAATAAACTATCATAAATAAGCATAAACTTTTAAGGAAAGGTATAGAATTGAAGCATAAGCCTTTTAAACATAATATTCAACACAATACGGAAAGAATAAATCAAATAATTCTATTTAAACTTTAACATGTATATTTTACTAGTTGAATAATCACATGCAATATCAATAAATAATCTCATAATGAGAAAATACATAATGTCGAACATCATAACCATACCGTCAAGGCCTCATGCCTAGACAATTACCATACTTGTAAGGCCTTGTTCTAAGACACTAGTTTGTCTAATGAGACCTACCAATGCATCGATGGGATATAGCGGGCCTCTCCCATCACTTACTAATTCTAATGAATTCCTATTAGGAAAATGGTAAAACATAACAAAAACATTCATATTAAAACTAGCATAAGAAATGTTAATACTTTAACCATAAACCATGAATGGTATAAACACATCACATCCATAGCCAAATATATCATAAGCCATTCAATAAAATATGGAATATTGTATCATAATAATTCAACCTCAAATAAGAATAAAATCCAACAAAGGATGATGACATAGATGAAAATAATTTAATAAATTAATTAAAACTCTTTAAGGGAAATATCTCTTTTTTAATTTGAAATCATTTAGAAGATGTGCAATTATAAAAGAAAACATTTCTTTTGAAAATAATCTTATAATCTTGTAAGTAAAGATTCAAAATGTTAAGGCATCATAATAGTGGAAAATAACATCTTTCATAGTATAAGTTCAAAAAAAATTCTTTCCTTAAATTTGTTGAAAATGTTATAAAGTACATTGTTTGGAAAACAATGGAAAGATTCCTTTCAATTTTTTTTGTAAAAAGTAAAACATGGGTAAAAATGACTTTAAAAAATTATCGATAATATTTTGAATTACATTTTAAGAAACATGAACATGGATGATATGGATGTCTCAGTGGATACTTACGTATAAGCAATCTCAGATAATAAAGATATTGTGAAATTAACCCTTACCCTATATTTTCCTTTAGTTTAGGGTGAGTTATCCTCCAACATAATGGTTAAAACATGTTATTAAATTATACCAGGACCATATTCATTGTCATGAACCATCTCCTAGGGTCCGTTCCATGACTACCCCAAGCCCGCCTTCTATGGGCCAGGGGATGGAAACTAGCACTGAGTAGGCATATCCCAAAAAAGGGAAGACATTTTCCTTAAAACCTGTACACACGCACAAAACTCAAACTGTAGAAAGTAAACACAAAGTAAACCACAAATTCCACTGTGAAAACTACTGAGATTATAGTACAAACTAAAAGTACAAAGGGGATAGAATAGAAGCCCAAAACCACAAAGGAATGTACAAATTCCATAGTCCGTCCCCTCGAGACCCCACTTGAATAGTAGGTGAAGGGTAAATACTTTTAGCCATAGAAGTATTACCATTTGTCCCATCTCACTGAGCACCACTTGGTCCCAAACCACCAAGGTCTCCATTGAAGCATTTGGCCATCCCGTCTCACTAAGCACCACCTGGTCCCAGACCACCAAGGTCTCCGTCGAAGCATCGATCACTTGCATGCGACATGACATGTGCGGGTGAATCCCATGCTAGGGTGAGTAACACAATACTTAGTAGGGACCACAAACCAAAAAATAAAGATAAAAAATCATTACCACACAAGAAGACCACACAACAAAGACCACACAACAAAGACCACATAGCAAAGATGTCTCACACCAGGTATAACTCAAAGTATGGAAAGAAAGACTATTAATCGTAACACTGAACAACTTGAAATGATGAGGTACTCATCCCTAATGAGTACCATGGGTTTTATGGGTCTCATAGAGCCGCTCCTCACCGTGGGTCTTTTAGGTCACACAGAGCCGCTCCCCATATAGACCATCATAGTTGGTATACACGGGCCTGCTTATAGATAGTCCACACACGACCGGTTATTCACACAGAGCCGCTTGTATCTGGATCAAAAAGATCTGATTATAGTTGGTCCACATAGGGCCTCTTCTCATCTAGGCCTATAGGATCACTTAGACCTTCTCTTCAGCAGTCTTCGAGTCTCAGTCAGCTATAAGATTCTCGTATGCAGTGCACTTGATTCTAGGAGAATCTACTCCTCAAGCCATTAATTGAATTTAAAATTCCATTAAATCCTTTTTATAACATTCCAAAAGAACCTCCTAGTCGGGAGGGTTTCAACGCTGCAAACGACGCATCAATTGGATGCCCGGTCTAAAAGATATTGGCATTTTAGTAAACAGGGGCCGATTGGGTCTGGGCCCGGTCTAACCTAGTTGGACTGACCCGACCAACCTGATTTGGGGGCCCCGTATGACCCGACCTGGTTCAGTCGACCCAACTCGATTCATTTGGGTATGGGCCGGCCCGGTCCGGCCTGATCGCTGGGCCAGGCCCATTGGGCCTTACTTGATCTGGCTTGGTTTGGCCGTGGGTCTAGCCTGCTGGGTCACCCAGTATTATCTGGCTTGGCCTACAACTGGCATTCTAGTTCTTTCCTATCTCGAGCCACCTAGTTGCCTGATTTTTCCTATTGTCCTAGCCCACATCGGTGGGCCAACTCTTCTCTAGCCTGAGCCGCCCAGCAGCTCGGTATGCACCACCGATTTGGACCGCATGGCTTGCCAGTTATTCCCATTCCCAAACGCCTTCTAGGAATCCGGTTTGTGCCGCACGCGGCCAGATGACTCCCCTAAGCACAAGGTCTTGTGGAGACCATGTTTTATCTGCACGCCATAGCTCGCAATAGGCGGGATGCTCCTCCAACGCAATGCCCAAGCAGTGACACCCTCCTGTGTGGGTCCGCTCATGTGGACCAACTCTTCCCCAGGTCCATCAAGTTGCTAGTCCCCGACCTACGTGCTAGTGGCTCCTGTCACTGCCACGGTGCGCTGCCAGCGTGCTGCCTGCCGCTGTGGATGGGGTGCCGTGGCCTGGTGCAGCCATTGTGGACTTGTGCCACAGTCTCTTGTCAGTGTCGCGGCCCGCCTGGCTTTGAACCTTCCTCCTAGAGCTTCTACAGCCGATGTACCACCGTCTATTATGCTACAAAGAATGGGGATAGAGAGATGAGGGGATCACAAAGAACAACCAAATTGAACAACCTAGCCTTTGTTCATTCCAGCTCAGGATCATTCCAGTTAGCAGGATCATGAAGTATAGAGTTATAAATCACTAAGATTTAATCCAGAAATCAGCCCGCAAATATTTTCTCCATCCCCATAAATATTAACCATCCACAAATCAACTTGTTAGAGAGTTGATCTGCGTTCTTTGTTTATAGGGGAGAACAGAAAAGAACAATTCACTAAGAATTTAAACCCCTTCTTGGGAAATAATATTTCTTGAGGATGATCATTCATCATCGTCTGTCGATCTCTGGTTCCAATTCGATCTCCATGGGTATCGTTGCCACTTTTCGATTCACCGATGTTCATTGTTGGATAGTTTTCCTTAAAATACTTAGAGGGATTTGTAAAATCCAAATATGATCTACAATTCATGTTATCCCATTAAATGGGGAAAATGCGTCACAACATTTATATTATGCTGAGTCAACGTCGTTACGTTGTTTCATTGATGAAACAACATTTCTGTTACTTTGAATTGCAGCATCGTTACACGGTTCCATTTATGGAATGAAATAGTCAGCTCATCACTACGTTGCAGCAAAACAATTTCAAATAAAATAAACTTTTTTAGTTTATTTTATTTTTCCTTAAAACATCCAAAACAATAACTTTTTTCCCTCAATCCACACCAGTAGAGGTTAATTCCTTCTTAAGGATAACATCTCATTACAAAATAAACGTTAGTCTTGGATTTTTAATCCGAGTTACCATTTGTGAGTTATGAGGATTTGAAAATAAAATAACTTTTATTTAAATTAATTTATTTACAGTTACGTCCCAAAAAACAACTCTCACAGCCGGCCTGTGCCAGCTGATGTTAGACTCTACCTAAGGGAATCATACCTTCACAAACTCAAAGGTACTCTTGGATTTCCAACCCGAGTTACCATTTATGAGTTATAAGGATTTGAAAATAAAATAACTTTATTCAATTATTTTATTTATGGCCAAAAACTACTTTCCACTTTTAACCTGCGTTGGCCAATGTTAGGCTCTTCCTAAGGATAACATACCCTCAAGAGCTCAATGGTGGTCTCTAATTTTCAACCCAAGTCACCATTTGTGAGTTATAAGGATTTGAAAAATAAAATATATTTTTTAATTATTTTATTTACGGTTATTCCATTTTTAGGTTTTCTCACTAGAGGCCCACACCGACTAAACATAATTCACTCCTAGGGTAAATTCGCCATCCTGAATGCAAAAGTGCCCTCATATATCTGATCTACGCACCCTTTTAAGAGTTATTCCACTTTTTCAGGAAAACTGCTCAATCACGCTATTTAAAACTTAACATTTTTCAACGAATCATTCTGGGCACTCCAGGCCTTGGAATCACATACCGTCTTAGTGACCTGTCTCGAAATAATCCCATTTAATTTTCAAAAAGAAAATTCATGGAATTATGGGGTATTACATCCCCCCTTTAGAGATTTACATCCTCATAATCCAAAAAAGGGATAATCAAACAAAAATGGGGTACTGAGCCTTCGGATCCCACGTGATCTCCTAGAGATTTTCATGCTTCCAACAAAAATGAACTAGAGGAATCGACCATCCACGAATGATCCTATCCTATATATCCTCTATCTCTACTCGGTACTCAACGAATGTCGCCCTTTTGTCAATCTCCAGCTCATTGTGGTCAATTATGTGAGAAGGGTTATGTAGGTATCTCCTCAACTGGGATACGTGGAAGACTTCGTGAACCCTCTCTAAATATGGTGGTAAATCCACGTGGTACACCACCTTTCCCACTCTACGTAGTATTAGAAAAGGTCTGATGAACCTTGGAGATAACTTTCCACCCTGTCCAAATATCCATATCTCCCATCGAGGAGAGACCTTTAGGAATATGTGGTCCTCTTATTTGAACTCTAAGGGTCTCCATCGCCTATCAGAATATGGATTTTTTCGGCTCTGTGCAGTTTTCACCCACTATCAGATGACTTTCACCTTCTCAGTGGTAGCTTTTACCATCTATGGACCCATGAGTGCTGACTCCATTGGGTCTGTCTAGCATAATGGTGACCTACATGGTCATCCGTACAATGCCTCAAAAAGTTTCATACTGATGGTGGAGTGGTAGATATTGTTTTATAAAAACTCCACCAGTGATAGGTGGTCATCCCAAAAATGACAAAAATCAAGAATCAAAGCACGAAGCATGTCCTCCAAGGTCTGTATGGTCTGCTCAGTCTGAAAATCCATCTATAAGTGAAAGGTTGTGCTCAAGATCAGCTGAGTCCCAAATTCCTCCTATAATACCTTCCACAAATAGAATGTAAATCATGCCTCAAAATATGAGCCTATCTTATATGGGACTCCATGGAGTTGAACTATCTTCTATACATAGAGGCGTTCAAAGATCTCTACTGAACCCTGTTATCAAATGGACAGGAAGTGATCCAACTTGGTGAGCCGGTCTACGATCACCCAAATGGTATCGTGCCCCCTGGACATATGTGGTAAGCCCGTCACAAAGTCCATCGATATCTCATCCCACTTCCACTTCAGTAACTTGATGGGTTGTGTCAAATCTGCTGGAACTTGGTGCTCAACCTACTTCATCGCCGACCACTAGTACTGACGTCGGAGGTCCTGATACATATTCGCCACACCTGGTTGTACCAAAAAAGGGGATGTATGGAACTCCGTCAACACTTCCTCCCATAATGACACTAGTAGAATGGTGAATTCTCTAAAAAGGATGGCATGCTACCCACCTATCGAATATCCATTAGGGGCATGCACTACGGACATCTGAGAACATGTGGTCTCACAACTGTCATCTCCGAGTTCCACCTCCCTAACTCTCTGTAAGAGTGGATAGGAAACCAACATCGACTAAAGATAATATGCCTCATATCTATCCATAAAGTATATCTAAATTGAGGCCAACTTCTCTGAGGCCTTTTTCAGTAGCTTTGAACTCGATCTCCAACTGAGATCATCTGCCACCATGTTTCCCTTACCAAGAGTATAGCCTATCTCAAAGTCATAATCCGGAAGGAACTCTAGCCAATGTCTTTGTCTCAGATTAAGATCCTTTTGAGAAAATATATACTTGAGGATCTTGTGATTAGAGTAGATGATGAATCGTTCTCCCATAAGGTAGTGTCTCCTAATTTTTAGTGCAAAGACTACCACTGCTAACTCAAGGTCATGAGTCTCATTGTTCTGTTCATGCAGTCTCAACTATCGTGATAAATATGAAATCACTAATTTCCCCCGTATTAGGACACAAATAAGATCAGTTCCTAATGCATCACAGAACACCACATAGTCAGTTCCCTCCTTTGGTAACTTCAAGATAAGAGCACTCATCCAGCTCTGCCTTAGCTGCTAAAATCTTTGCTGGAATCTTTCTATCCACACGAAGGGTTTTAATTTATTCATCAATACCATCATGGGTGATTTTACTCTAGAGAAGTTGGGTACATACCTATGATAGTACCCAACCAACCCAAGGAAACTTTGTACCTCAGTAATGCTCTTGGGTGGTTCCCAAGCAAGCACCGCCTCGATCTTCATTGGATCCAATGCAAATCCAGCATCTGAGATGACATGTCATAGAAAGTGAACCTTTTACATATAAAAATCACTCTTCAAGAGCTTTCCGTAAAGCTGGTTCTCTCAGAGTGTGTACAGAACCATCCTTAGGTGTATTGCATGCTCCTCCCCAGATACTGAAAACACTAAGATATAATCAATGAAGACCACTAAAAACCAGTCTAAGTATGGATGAAAGATCCTGTTCATAAGTCCCATGAACACTGATAGGGAGTTTTTCATGCCAAAAAACATCACTAAGTACTTTTAGTGGTCATAGATACATCTTAAATCCATCTTAGTGATGTCCTCATCTCGTATTCGAAGCTGGTGATAGCCTGATATGAGATCTATCTTCGAGAACCATCTCACTCCCTTAAGCTAATCGAAGGGATCATCAATCCTCAGTAAAGGATACTTGTTCTTCACAATCACCTGGTTCAAGCAACTAAAGTCCATGTATATCCTCAAGCTTCTGTCTTCCTTCTTGGAAAACAACACTGGGGATGCCCATGGTGAAATGATGGGCCTTACAAACCCCTTCCTCTAAAAATACTCCAACTGTACCCTCAACTCCCAAAGCTCTATGGGATCCTTTCAACATACAAGTGTAGATATTAGTGTCGTCCCATGGTACAGATCAATATAGAAGTCTACCCCTCTACGAGGAGTTAGTCTTGGAAAATCCTCTGGAAAGACGTCCTTATACTCATCCACCACTGTAGGAAATTGAAAACTCATAACATATACTACTACATGGGTAAGGATGGACGCATGATGCTTCCCCATTCCCCTATCCTCCAGCTCCCTAAGCCTGGTGTGGACCACATTGGGGTGGTGTTTGTAACATATATAATTGTATAACACATCCTACTGCTCTCCCAACTCTTCTATCACGTCTACCATCCTACAGAAGGCTCACAACTAGATCCACCATCTAGTCAAATGATGTCCTCACTAAGAGGAAGACTCACGTCACCACCTCCATCCAATCCTCAACAATCTAAGGATCTATCTCTCCCCAGAACCTGGGAGGTCCCTGTTGCTAGAATTCGTGTAAGGCACTGAGCCTACATGCATCCTCTACTGGTAACACTAATAGTAACTACTAACCAATAGGCAATGGTATCGATGGGACATCGCCCGAAGGTGCCATTTCTAGCAACGATCCTAGTACCAAAGCCTCATCACTCTGTGGACCATCCTCATGGTCATGCACTGGAATCCTGGATGGATGTCTATGTGGAGGCATCTTGAAAGAGAATCAAGATGAACCCTAATCAATTTATTATACATGGTGAGATGAATCTGACTCAAAAGATCATGGGAAAACACTCAAAGATGCATACAACTAGTGTTTTCATGTATCGGGTCAGAAAATAGAATTCAGGTTTCTGTTGTATGGATACGTCGCCCGCTGCACCAACACAAGACTCTCTAGCCTGAAAGACGAACTCAAAACACTTAACACTATTGCCCTATCAAAATTTATAGACTCTTAATTCTTCTTGTAGAACTGAACTCCTCTGATACAACTTTTTCATGAACCATCCCCTAGGGCTCATGCCGTGACTACCCAAGGCCCGCCTTCCATAGGCCAGGGCTGGAGACTTGCACTGAGTAGTTATATCCTAAAAAAAGGAAGGAATTTTCCTTAATACTTGTACACACGCACAAAGATCAAACTGCAGAAAGTAAACACAAAGGAAACCACAACTGTCACTGAGATAACTACTGAGAGTACAATATAAAATAAAAGTACAAAGGGGTTATAATAAAATCCCAAAACCACAAAGGAAAGTACAACTACCACAATATGTCTGCTAGAGACCCCACCTGAAGTGTAGGTGAAGGGTAGCTGCCCGTAGCCGTAGAAGTACGTCCGTCCATCCTATCACACTGAGGATCTCCTAGTCCTGGACCACCAAGGTCTTTGTCGAAGCATCCGTTCATCCTGTCTTACTAAGTACCACTTGGTCCTCGACCACCAAGGTCTCCGTATAAGCGTCGATCACCTACACGGGACACGACACGTGCGGGAAAAGACTGCGAAGGGGTGAGTAACACAATACTCAATAGGGACGCCAAACCATAAAGGAAATATCACAAAGCATGACCACACAATAGGACCAAATAGAAAAGACCACACAACAATGAAAACACATCAAAGACAGATCACACTAGGTATAACTCAAAGTATGTAAATAAATACTATCAGTCATAACACTGAAAACCTTTGACTGCTGAGGTAATCATACCTAATGAGTATTGTGGGTCTGTTGGGTCACACAAAGTCTCTCCCCACTGTGGGTCTGTCGGGTCACACATATCCTCTCCCCACATAGGCCATTATAGAGAGTCCACATAGGATCACTTATAGCTGGTCCACATAGGCCCGCTTATCATCTAGGCTGACATGGTCACTTTGACCTACTCGTCAGCAGTCTTCGGGTCTCAGCTAGTCGCAGGATTCCCATACATAGTGTGCTTGATTTCGGGAGAATCCAATCCTCAAGCCATTCGTCTAATATCAAATTCCATGAAATACTTATTAGAGTATTCCAAAATTACCTCCTCGTCTCAAGGGTTCTAATGCCTCAAACAACGCATCAATCGAATGCTCGGTATAAAAGATGTTGGCGTTTTAATAAACTTGGGCTGGTTATGTCCGGACCTAGTCCAACCTGGTCAGACCGACCTGACCAACCCATTCTGACCTGGTCAGATTGACCCAAACAACCCAGTCCGGGGGTCCTGCATGACCTAACCCAGTTCAGCCAACTCGACCTGATTCAGTTGGGTATGGGCCAACCCGGTCCAACCTGACTACTGGGCCAGGCCCATTGGGCCTTGTTGGACCTAGCCTAGTTTGGTCGTAGGTCCAGCCCACCGAGTTGCCCAACAACCCATTTTTATCTGGCCCAACCTGTAACTCATGGGCTAGTTCTTTCCCAGCCTAGGCTGTCTAGTGGCCCAGTTTGTCTTGTCGGCCCAGCCTGCATCAGTGGGTCAACTCTTCTCCAGCCCCGACAGCCCAGTGGCCCGGTACACACCACTGGCCTAACCCGCATGGTGGTACAATTCTTCCCCTACCCAGATGCCCACTAGGCGTTCGATTCATGCCGCACGTGGCTGACTTAGGCCGATCTCCTCCCTTCCACACTCGTTCCCATGAGGCCCGCGTGCCGGCTGCATACCGCGACCTGCAACAGGTGGGCCACTCCTCCAATGAAGCACTGCCCTCTTGCGCCAGTCCACTCACATGGACCGACTCTACCACGGGTCTAGCCAGCCACCAGCCACCAGCCACCAGCCACCATCCACCAAACTCCGTACTAGTGGCTACTGTCACTGCTGTGGCACACTGTTAGCGCACCACCTCCCACTTACTACCACGGTCGGGTGCTGCGGCCGGGTGCCACCACCACAGACTTATGTCGTGGTCTCTTGCCAGTGCCACGACCCGCCTGGCCGCGACCATTCTTCCTGGTTCTTCTACAATCAATGCACCTCCATCCATTATACCATGAAGAATAGGGAGAGATAGATGGAGGGGATCACAGATAACACCAAAATTGAATAGCCTGACCTTTTTTTGTGCCGGACCGGGATTGTTCTAGTTAGCAGGATCACGAAGTATAGAGTTATAAATCACTAAGATTTAATCTCGGAATCAACCCACAAATATTTTACCCATCCCCACAAATATAAAATTATCCACAGATCAACTTGTTAGAGATTTGATCCGCGTTCTTCATTTATAGGGGGGAATGGGAAAAAGAACAATTCACTAAGAATTTAAACCCCTACCTTGGAAAGAAGATTTCTCGAGGATGATCGTTTGTTGTAATCCGTCGATCTCCGGTTCTGATTCTCTCTCCAAGCATATCTTCACCAATTTCTGATTCGTCGATGTTTTTCATTGGAGAGTTTTAATTTAAATACTCAAATGGATTTTCAAGATCCAAATCTAATCTCCAATTCCCATTATCCCATTAAATGGGGAAAACACATCACACCATTTCTGTTACACTAAGTTTCTATCGTTACAATGTTTTATTTATGAAACAACATTTCTGCTACTTTGCATTGTAGCGTTGTTAATCAGTTCCATTTATGGAATGAAATAGCCAGCTTTTCATTGCATTGCAGCAAAACAATTTCAAATAAAATATACATTTTAAGTTTATTTTATTTTTCCTTAAAACGTTTGAAAAAATAACTTTTTCCCTCAACCCGCACGAGTCAAGGTTAAGTCCTGGTTAAGGAAAAAGTCTCATTATGAACTCAAGGGTGGTCTTAGATTTTTAATCCGAGTTACCATTTGTGAGTTATGGGGATTCGAAAATAAAATAACTTTTATTTAAATTATTTTATTTACGGTAACGTCCCAAAAACCAACTTTCACGATGACCCGCACCGACTGATGTTAGGATTCTCCTAAGGGAAGCAGACCCTCAAAAACTCAATGGTACTCTTGGATTTCCAATCTAAGTTACCATTTATGAGTTATAAGGATTTGAAAATAAAATAACTCTATTCAATTATTTTATTTACGGCCAAAAACTACTTTCCATTGTTGACCTACACCATCCAATGTTAGGCTCTACCTAAGGAAATCATACCCTCATGAGCTCGATGGTGGTCTCAGATTTTCAATACAATTAACTATTCTTGAGTTATAATGATTTGAAAAACAAAATAATTTTATTTAATTATTTTATTTACGGTTATACCATTTTTGGTTTTCTCACTGGAGGCCTGCGTTGACTAAAATTAAGTTGCGCCTAGGGTAAAACCACCATCCTGAATGAAATGGTGCCCTTAGATATTTTATCTGGGCACCCGTTTAATATTTATTCCACTTTTCCTAGAAAATATCTCACACGTTCTATTTAAAAATTAACATTTTTGACGGATCATTTCAGGCACTTCGGGCCTCAGAATCATACTCTATCTCAGCGCCTGGTCTCAAAATAATCCCATTTTAATTTTCAAAAAAAAAATCATGGAATTTTAGGGTATCACACTCATATTTATGATATCATATATTATCCTCTTATATCATTTTGGTAATAATATTTCAGTATTACCGTTGTTTCAGGTGTTAACTACTTCGTTTTCCCATCCCCGCTTTGTCATGTAAGTCATGTTAGTTATGCATAGGATATATTTTATTCACATACAGAAAGAAATTTAGTTCATAATTATTATTTTTACTCATCATATATAAATTTTATAATCTTTCTTGAATGGTTAGAATAGATAATGAATCTCATCGCGTCATGGAGACGGTAGGTCATACGTACGCATGAGCGACAATATCGCTCCCTTAGTGGTTAAATGGTTTAGAATTGGTAGGTATATTAATTATATAAAATCTTTATCATGTTATATTCATTATTTATATCCATTATACTCATCATTATACCCATATAAATAAATTAGCGTTGAATAATAATTTACACCACAGCGTGGAGATGTTAAGTTATACGTACTCCCGCATGGTGATATTATTATTCATAGGATGGATAAAAGGAGGAACATGGTTGTACCATAATTTTAATAAAATATAAGAATGTATATGATACTGGAAATATTATTTTAGTATGTAAACAAAAAATAAAGAGTAAGTAGAATAAGAAAAGAACTTTGAAAGAGGTGATAAAACAATTACCTCTTTTTTCGGGTATATCCTTTTGATTTCCACAAAAGGAATCCTTATGTTGGTTTTCTACCCAAAGTGTGGCCTCTAGGATGAAGTGAGGTAAGTTGGGAGAGTAAATGATCTGGTTTTGGATGATATAAATGGGTTTGGAGGTGTGAGTTAATGAGAAGGAGAATTTCCCTTTTATAAGAGAGATGAGGGGTACTTTTAGAAAATCTTGAAATATTATTTTATTTTAAATTGATTTTAGAATTATAATAGCTCCAAAGTGATGTATTTAGAGGATAAGATGAGTATGGGTCTAAATCCTTTCAACCCATAGGTTTTAGAAAATTTTAGGTTACAAATTTAACCTTATATTTTTTCTTTAACCTTAGTTAAATAAATTAACTCTTACCATGTCTTCTTGTATTTTTACACTATATTGTTAATATAGTTACTATAAAATGCCAATATAACCTCAAGTGTATCATTAATGAAATTTTTAACATTATATAAGTTATTTGAAAGAATATTATATTTTTATGGCTATTATATCATTTAATAAAATAGTATTTGTTTTAAAAACTCATTTATGTCAATTTTGAAACTATTTAGTAATTGATTTTTGTTAAAGTCATAAAAACTTGATTCATTCTAAAAAATATATTAACTCAAATAAAACATGTCATAATAATCCAAAAAATTCTTTTATGGAATATAAAGTTTTAAATTAAATTTATTTTAATATTTATAATACCATTTATTTGAATCTTTCATTAATAAGGTATTCACTGCATCATCATTGTGTCATAAATATATTTATATATTTAATGTCTAAAAATTATAAATAAAATACCATGATGTAGGAAATATTTTTAGTTTTCTAATGAATATTTATAGTCAAAGATATCATTTATATAAACCAATATTAAAATTGTTTTATTAAGGAGATACATGTTTATAATATATTTGCCTTTATTCCAAATTAAAAGTTTTAAGTGTCATAATGACACCCAAATGGCTTCCAAAGGCCAAATTTGGGCCCCAAGGGTTGTCTTGGTTGGACATATCTCATCCAATAGGATTAAGACATGTGTTTGGGTAGTTTTATATTATTATAATGTTATTTTTACCCTTATTTACCTGATTTATCCTTCAACTGTGGTAAATATTTTTTTTATTAAAGTTACTATTCATAATGTCCAAAAATAAAATGGGCCTATTTACATAATTTATACCATATGATTGCAAATATGTAATCTATTTTTCCAAATATGTAATCTATTTTTCCAAATTCAAAACACAGAATTGGTAGAAATTAATTTAAAAATAATTCCCGTTGTCGAAACAAGATAGCGGGTTTTAAAAAGTACAAACCATCAAAATATTGGCATAGGTTTATATCAAATTTTAATGTAAAAATAATTCCAATGACCACCATTGGATTAAATAATAAAAAAATAATCTAATTATACTTTAAAATCAATTAAAAGTATAATCTAACTATATAAACAAATGAGATAAAAGGCAGTGTTGAACTAAAATGTAGTATTTTTTTACAATTCATTAAAATGTGAAACTTTTCAAAAAATTACCAAAATTTCACCCTAAGCTAATTTTGATATTCTGAATTCAAAAATTAAGTCTATTTTTAGAACTAATATTTATAAATTTCATAATGTGTTTAATACAGTTCATAACCACTTTTTGAATGGCTAGTTTGATAGGTGTGCTCGAACTTGGTGTTACAAGTAGAGAAAGATATTGAATTATTTAGAAGGATGCATACCCTCGAAGCTTAGGGTATTAAATTATTACCTACTTCAAATAATTTTTTCCTTGAAATTTCTATAATATCACTTCATAAAAATATTTGGGTGGTTCTTCATCATAAGTTCTTCAGGTTTCCCCACCGCCTCTTCCATTTTATGGTTCCTCCAAAGAACCTTTACTAGATGAGTCTTCCAATTTCTCAACAATTGTTCTCTAGTATCAATAATCTTGATAGGCTCTTCACAATAAGGCAGATCAGGTTCCGGTTCTATTTCTTTGTTGGTGAGTACATGTGTTGGTTCTAGCATGTATTTCCTTAACATTGATACATGGAACACATCATGAACTTTGGAGAGACTTAGTGGCATTTCCAAATGATAATCTATAGCTCCAATTCATTCTAGAATTTCAAAAGGTCCGATATAACTGGGACTTAATTTACCCTTCTTACCAAATCGTATAACACCCTTCCATGGAGATAACTTCAAGAATACATGATCTCCCACTTGAAATTCTAGATCCTTACTTTGGTTATCAACATAGCTCTTTTGCCTATTTTGAGATATTTAGATATGGGTATAAATAGTTTTTACCTTTTCCACCATTTCCTCAAAAAGTTATGGGCCTACGAGTTTTCTTTCACCAACATCATCCTAATAAGTTGGTGTATGATATCTCTTTCTATATAATGCTTTATATGGTTCCATATGTATACTTGAATGGAAGCTATTGTTATAGGAAAATTCTACCAGAGGTAAATAATGATCCCACATACCTTGAAATTCAAGAGATAAAGGTCTGAACATGTATTATAATATTTTAATAGTCCTTTTTGATTGTCCATCAGTCTGGGGGTGGTAGGCAGTGCTCAAATGATGCTTAGTATCTAGGGAATTTAGAATAATTTTCCATAATTTTGATGTAAAATGGGGATCACGGTCAGAAACAATCGATAGGGGTACACCATGAAGTCTTACAACTACATTAATATATAGTCTTACTAATTGTTCAAGTGGTAAATCTTATCTTATAGCAAGAAAATGTGTTGATTTGGTAAGACGATCAACAATAACCCATATCACATCATTTCTTCTGGGAGTCTTTGGTATCCCCATGAAAAAGTCTATCATAATATCATCCCATTTCCACACAGGTATAGTAATAGGTTGCATGACTCCTCTAGGATGTTGTATTCCAGCCTTCACCTGTTAACAAACCAATCATCTTGACACATAATCGAAAATCTACCTATTCATGTTGTCCCACTATAAATGCTCCTTCAAATCTATATAAATATTATTGCCACCAGGGTTTATAGAGAAATTGGATCTATGAGAATCATCTAAAAATTACCTTTTTAGATCAGGTATAGTAGGAACACACAGCCTCTTCCCAAATTTCAAAACACCATCTTCAAATATGAAGTGAATCAATCTCCCATTATTCACAACTTTAATTTTATTTTGAGACTTTTTATCATCAAACTGATAACTTTTTATAATTTCTAGTAAATAAGGTTCAGAAACCATTTGAAAAAGTAGTGATGTTTCACCTTCTATGATAATTCCCATATCCATCTTTACTATATCCATAAACATAGGATCCCTTTAAACATTCATTTTTTTAGAAATCCATGGAATTTTCTACTCAAATCATCTACCACCTTATTTACCTTCCTTGGGTGGTAGTGTATTGTGAAATCATAATCCATGAGTAGATCAAGCCATCTACTTTGTCTCATGTTTATTTATTTCTTTGAGAAAATATATTTCAAACTCTTATAATCAGTATATATCTCACATCTTTCACCATAGATATAGTGTCTCCATATTTTCAAAGAAAAGATTACTGATGCTAACTCAATATCATGATTTGGGTAGTTTTGTTCATGAATTTTTAATTTCCTTGATGCATAATCAATAACACTATCATTCTTTATAAGGAAACAAATGAGTCCTTTCCTTAATGAATCACTATAAATCACAAATCCATCATTCCTAGATAGTAGAGTCAATATAGGAGGATTGACTAATATTCTCTTCAATTCTTCAAAACATTATTCACACTCTTTTTTCCAAATGAATTTAACCCCTTTACATGTGAGCTTGGTTAACAGGTTTTCCAATCAGGCAAAATTGTGGACGAAATGCCGATAGTAACCTATTAAACCAATAAGACTGCAGACCTCAGTTATACTCGTTGGTTTTATACATTCTTAGATTGCCTTTATCTTTTCAGGTTCATTAGATATTCCATCCTTTGAGACAATATTCCCAAGAAAATAAATTTATTAAATCCAAAATTCACACTTGATAAACTTCCCATATAGTTTATTTCTTCTAAGAGTCTTCAAAACAATTTGTAAGTGGTTATCAAGGTCTTCATAGCTTTTTGAGTATACCAAGATATCATTAATAAATACAATGAAAAAATCATCAAGATATTCATTGAACACTTTATTCATTATATCCATGAAAACAGAGGGTGAATTAGTCAATTAAAATGGAATTACCATAAATTCATAATGACCATACCTCATTTTGAATATTTTCTTTATAATATCTTCCATTTTTACACACAATTGATGATATCCAGAATGAAGGTCAATTTTTGAAAAATATTGATCTCTAGAAAGTTGATCAAATAAATCATCAATGTGAGGTTGAGGATACTTTTTCTTTTTTGTAATAACATTGATTTCTCTATAGTCAATTCAATGCCTCATTGATCCATCCTTCTTCTTAACAAAAATAAATAGGGCTACCCATGGAGAAACAATAAGGTGAATAAATCCCTTATTACTCAACTCCTCTAGTTGTTACTTAAACTTTACTAATTCCCCAATGGTCATTCTATAATGAGTCTTTGATATTGGTCTTACATTAGGGATTAAATCAACAGAAAATTGAACTTCATGCTTTGGGGTGTGTCCAGATAAATCTTCTGAAAAACATCAATGTATTCATTTACAATAGGTACATCCTCAATTTTAATATTTCTTTCTTCATCCTTAGATGAAATTTACTCTACCTCACCAAGAATCTCATTCATTAAAGCTACTGGGGGTGGATTTTGATAAAAAGCAGATGATAAAGTTTCTTCTCTAAAGATAATGGATTTTACACATCCTCACAAATCATAACTTCTTTCTTATTGTAATAAAATTTTTCATCATATCTTGATAGCCGATCCATACCTAGTGTTATATCAAAGTCGAACATAGGCATGATAATAAAGTCATCAGATAATGCACGTTTATATTCCATAAAGGAAACTTCATGACACATCTTTATTGCAATGAGACTTCCCTTAGGGGTTTTGACTGACAACTCCCATGTTAAAGTTAATTGTAAATATTTAATTTTTAAAGAAAATTAGGAAGGTATAAAGGAATGCGTGGATCGAGAATCAAATAAATATTTTCTTAAATTTTAAGAGATGATTATACTACCTTTCACAACGTCATTAGGAGTTTAAAACTTAGCAGTTGTGATCCCAAAAGACAGGCCTTTCTACCTTGGACATTTTTAGGTAAGTTTCCTTAACACTTAGGAAAATCATTTGCATAATGGCCCATTTCAATAAAATTGTAGCATTGAACATTGATAGATTATTTCTTCCCCTTACAATCATGAGCTTGGTTGTAACACCCCTAGAAAAGTGATACTTAAAAGGCTAAATGTTACTACCCATGTCAATAAGGTGCACCTTCCTTTTATTGTAACACCCCCAAATGATAAAGGGTTAAATGACTAAATGGTAGGTGAACCTTCTTTTTCGAAAGCCTATCAGGTTAAAACTCCACAGTTAAGCGTGCTTGGACTGGAGTAGTGATCAGGATGGGTGACCTTCTGGGAAGTTTCTCAGGGTGTGTGCGAGTGAGGACAAAGCACACTGGAAAGGACATGTGTTGGTCTGTAGGGACTTTCATTGGTCAGATGACCCGTTTGGGCACGTGGGTGGGCCCCAGGGTGGGGACCACGTGTCTGTGGGGCAATTAGGGTACTTGGCGGGCCAGGACCTGACGACCATGTGAAGGTGGGGTGTCTGTACTGTCACAAGGATATAGTTGTTACATTTGGTATCAGAGGAGGAACCCAGCCTTAAGTGCAGTGCACTGCCTGGGTTGAGTTGAGGGCCCACAATGAGGATGTTGTGCTCTAAAGGGGGGGGGGGTGGGGGGTGGGGGTGGGGGTGATTGTAACACCCCCAAATGATAAAGGGTTAAATAACTAAATGGTATGACTCATGTCAACAAGGTGCACATTATTTTTCGGGAGCCTATCTGGTTCAAACTCCACAGTTAAGCGTGCTTGGACTGGAGGTCACCCATCCTAGTACTACTATCACCCAAGCACGCTTAACTGTGGAGTTCTAACCAGATAGGTTCCTAAAAAGGAAGGTGCACCTTGTTGACATGAGTAATACCATTTAGTCATTTAACCCTTTACCATTTGGGGGTGTTACAATCACCCCCCTTTAGAGTAGTGATCAGGATGGGTGACCTTCAGGGAAGTTTCCCAGGGTGTGTGCGAGTGAGGAAAAGAAACACTGGAAAGGACATGTGTTGGCCTGTGGGGACTTTAATTAGTCATATGACCCATTCGGGCATGTGGGTGGGCCCCAGGGTGGGGACCACGTGTCTGCGGGGCAACTGGGGTACCTGGCAGGCCAGAACCCGATGACCATGTGAAGGCGGGGTGTCTGTGCTGTCGCCGGGACAGAATTGTTATATTTAAAGGATGCGACACTAGAACTTCCCATGATGTCACCCATCCTAGTACTACTCTCACCCAAGAACGCTTAACTGCAGAGTTCTAACCAGATAGGCTCCTGAAAATGAAGTTGCACCTTGTTGACATGAGTCATACTATTTAGTCATTAACCCTTTATCATTTGTGGGTGTTACAATCACCCACCTTTAGAGCACAACATCCTCATTGTGGGACCTATAACTCAACCTAGGCAGTGCACCACACTTAAGGCTGAGTTCCTCCTATGATAAAAAATGTAACAACGGTGTCTCGGTGACAGCACAAACACCCCACCTTCACATGGCCATCGGGTCCTGGCCCGCCAGGTACCTCAGTTTCCCCGCAGACACGTGGTCCCCACCCTGGGGCCCACCCACATGCCTGAATGGGTCATATGACTAATGACAGTTCGCACAGGCCAACACATCTCCTTTCCAGTGTGCTTTTTCCTCACTCGCACACACCCTGAGAAACTTCCAAGAAGGTCACCAATCCTAATCACTACTCCAGGCCAAACACACTTAATTGTGGAGTTCTAACCAGATAGGCTCCCAAAAAGGAAGGTGCACCTTGTTGACATGAGTCATACCATTTTTTCATTTAACCCTTTATCATTTGGGGGTGTTACATTGGTGGTCTTTTTCTACACACTTATAAAAAACTCTTATCCCCTTTAGGAAAGTACCGGGGTATTTCTTCCCATAATTACTGGAGGGTGGAAAGTCATATTTTACCTTATTCCCCTTATTTCCTTTCCCAGAGTGTTCAACATCCCTCTTCTTCTCTTGATTCCCTTTAAAGTTATAAGACTTAGAGAATTAATTTTCTATCTTGATAGAACATGAGACTATATCTTCATATGATGAGAAATATTTTGAGACCAATGCCCGTCAGAGGAATGGTTTTAACCCGTCAAAGAACTAATCAATATTACTTTTTGGGTTACATATGTGGTCTGCAACATGCCTTGCTGACCATGTGAAGTTAGCCTCATACTTTTCAACATTCTCATCCTCTTTTTTTCCTCAGACTCAAAAATTGGCTTTCCATATCAGTTCACTGTTCACAAGGAAAGTATTTTTCTAGGAAAAGTTATTTAAACTCCATCCATTCCATATTTGATACTTCTTAATCCTCCTTTTTGTTTTGTATTAATGACCATCATTGACCCGCATCTCTTGAGAGAAGATAATCTTCCATGACAACCTTTTCCCTTTCGTTACTCCCAAAAGTAAGAAATATTTTCTCTAAGGAACTTATCTATTGATTAGCTACAAATTGATCTGTAGTCCCATTGAATGTTTGAGGTTGTTTTCTCATGAATTGTTCTAACATTGATCCTTTTCATTGTGGATTAGGGTGCTCCATACGGGTAAGGTTATTATTCATAACCTAAGTCAGCTATCCCAGTATGGCTATAAGCAGTTCAACACCAGTTTTATCACTATCTCCACTATCATTATCTTCCATATGAGGGAAATCCCTAAATTTATTATGTGCATTTATATGATTTCCATTTCTTCTACTAGGCTCCATTTCTAAACAATGGCATACACTAGATTAGGTTATGAATCATAATGCACAATTCCACACTAGTAAAATATTTAACATAAATTGATACTTTTTTCATATCCAATCCATAATCATAAACATGTTTCTTTGATGAAATAGTTAATCATAAATCCTTTATAATGTTTTATAAAGAAAATATAAATTATCCTAAGCATATCCCCCGGGAGTGTTAAACCAGGTGCGAGTAAGGCCTATTGTCATGTACCAGGTTACCCCGATTCAAGCTCGGAACACCTTACTAGAGTTTTCACCCCTAGGTACATATGTATCAGAACCACATCCACTTGTAGTATCTAGATAGGGATTTATTTTCTTGAAATACCCACATAATCTCTATTTTACCAAAAATCTAGGATTTTCTTCAATACTTATCCTCAATGCCTATCTTAGGATGATGTTCCCTAATCAATGTTTTTGTAAATTTATTTTCCAAGGTTTGTACTAAACTTCCTCTGATACCAACTATAATGACCCAAACCAAGTTGCCCAGAGTATGAAAATTATTACATTACATTAGAATAATCACAAGAAAATCAAATCCTGAAGGACCGATCTATTTAGTGTCCTTAAAAATAATAGATACAAAAATAAGTTTTATATTACATCTTGAAATGAAAAATAACATATTATACCATTTTAAAACTCTCATATCCCTTAGATTATCCCTTAAGGTAAATCATAATATAATTCTTCACATCCTGGGAAAAAATGAAATATAATAAAGGGGTGCACTCAGATGATCAGTAAGGATAAACAATATAGCAGAAACTATCATAAATAAGCTTAAACTTTTAAGGAAAGGTATAAAACTGAAACAAAAGCCTTTTAAACATAATATTCAGAAAAATATGGCAAGAATAAATAAAATAATTCCATTTAAACTTTCACATGGATATTATACTAATCAAATAATAACATGCAATATCAATACCTAATCTCATAATGAGGAAATGCATAATGTCGGACATCATAACCATACCATCAAGGCCTTGTTCCAAGACCATTAACATACCATCAAGGACATGTTCCAAGACACTAGTTTGTATCATGAGACCTATCGATGCATCTAGGGGTGATATTAGGCCCCTCCCGTCACTTACTAAGTCCAATTCATTCCTCTTATGAAAAGAGTGAAACATAACAAAAACATTTGTATTAAAACTAACATACTAAATGTTATTACTTTAACCATAAACCATGAATGGTATAAATATACCACATCCACAGTCAAATATATCATAAAACCTTCAATACAATATGGAAGATTTTATCCTAATAATTCAACCTCAAATAAGCATAAAATCCAACAAAGGATATTGATGTAGATGAAAATAATTTAATAATTTCATCAAAACTATATGAGGGAAATATCCCTTTTTTACGTTGAAATCATTTAGAAGCTAAAAAATTATAAAAGAAAATATTTATTTTGAAAATAAACTTATAATATTTTAATGAAATATTCAAAATGTTAAGGCATCATAATGGTGGAAAATAGCCGCTTACTCCTTATAAGTTAAAAAACATTCTTTCCTTAAATTTTCTGAAAAGGTTATAAAGTACCTCGTTTGGAAAACAACAGAAATATTCCTTCAATTTTTTTTAAAAATTAAAACATGGGTAAAAATAAATTTAAACAATTTTTTGATAATATTTTGAATTAAATATTAAGAAACATGGACATGGATGATAAGGATGTCTCAGTGAATTCTTACGTATAAGTAATCTCGGATAATAAAGAGATTGTGAAATTAACCCTTACCTTATAATTTATTTTAGTTGAGGGTGAGTTATCCTCTTATATAATGGTTAAAATATTTTATTAAATTATAACATGACCATATTAATATTTATGATATCATATATTATCCTCTTATATCATTTTTGTAATAATATTTCAGTATTACCATTGTTTTGAGTGTTAACTGCTTCATTTTCCCATTCCTATTTTGTCATGTAAGTCATGTTGGTTATGAATAGGATATATTTTATTCAAAACCAGAAATAAATTAAGTTCATAATTATTATTTTTACTCATCATATATAAATTTTATAATAATTCTTGAATGGTTAGTGTAGATAATGAATCTCATCGCGTCGTGGTGATAGTAGGCCATACGAACGCACGAGCGACGATATCGTTCCCTTAGTGGTTAAATGATATGGAATTGGATGGTATATTAATTATACAGAATTATTATCATGTTATATTAATTATTTATATAAATTATGTTGATCATTATACCCATCCAAATAAAGCAGTGTTGAATAATTAATTACACCATGACGTGGAGATGGTAAGCCGTACGTACGTCCGCATGGTGATATTATTATTCATAGGATGGATAAAAGGAGGAATATGGTTGTACCATACTTGTAATAATGTATAAGAATGTATATTATACTAGAGATATTATTTTACTATGGAAACAACAAATAAATAGGAAGTATAAGAAGAAAATAACTTTGAAAGAGGTGATAAAACAATTATCTCTTTTTTCAGGTCTCCCGTTTTGATTTTCACAAAAGGACTCCTTAGATTGGTTTTATACCAAAAGTGTGGCCTATAGGATGAATTGAGGTAAGTTGGGAGAGGAAATGGGCAGGTTTTGGCTAGGATAAAAGGCTTTGGAGGTGTAAGTTAATGAGAATGAGAAGTTTCCTTTTATAAGAGAGGTGAGGATCACTTTTGAAAAATATTGAAATATTATTTTATTATAAATTGATTTTAGAATTATAATAGCTCCAAAGTGATATATTTAGAGGTTAAGATGAGTATGGGTCTAAATCATATAAAACAATATGTTTTAGACAAGTTTATCTTAAAAATTTAACCTTATATTTTTTCTTTAACCCTTAGTTAAATAAATTAACTCTTACCATGTCTTCTTGTATTTTTACACTATATAGTTAATATAGTTACTATAGAATTCCAATAGAACCTCAAGTGTATAATTAATAAAACTTTTAACATTATATAAGTCATTTTTATGAATATTATATTTTTATTACTATTATATCATTTAATAAAATAGTATTTTTTTAAAAACTCATTTATGTTAATTTTGACACTATTTAGTAATTGATTTTTGTTAAAGTCATAAGAACTTGATTCATTCAAAAAAAAAAAAATATTAACTCAAATATAACATGTCATAATCATCCATAAAATTTTTTTATGTCAAAAAAAGTTTCAAATTAAATTTATTTAAATATTTATAATATAATTTATTTGAATCTTTCATTAATAAGGTATTCACTGCATCATCATTGTGTCATAAATAAATATATTTATTTAATGTATAAAAATTATAAATAAAATAACATTATTTAGGAAATATTTTTTCTTTATAATAAAAATTTATAGTCAAATATATAATTTATATAAACCAATATTAATTTTTTTTATTAAGGAGATACACGATTATAACATATTTTCCATTATTTTAAATTAAAAGTTTTTAGTGTCATAATCACACCCAAGTGGATTCCAAAGGCCAAATTTGCACACCAAGGGTTTTCTTGGTCAGATATATCTCATCCAATAGGATTAGGATACATGTTAGGATAGTTTTATATTATTATAATATTATTTTTACCCTTATTTACCTAATTTACCCTTTAACAGTTTTAAATAAAAATAATTATTAAAGTTACTATTCATAATGTCCTAAAATAAAATGGGACTATTTAAATAATTTTGACCATATAATTCCAAATATTTAATCCATTTTTATAAATTCAAAACATAGAATTGGTAGAAATTAATTTAAAAATAATTCCCGTTGTCGAAACAAGAAAGCGGGTTTTTAAAAGTAAAAACCATCAAAAGTTGGCATGTGTTTATATCAAATTTTAATGTGAAAATAATTAACATGAACACAATTGGATTAAATGATAAAAAATAATTTAATTATACTTTAAAATAAATTAAAAGGATAATCTAACTATATAAATAAATTAGATGAAAAGGCAGTCTTGGATTAAAATGTAGTATTTTTCACTATTCATTAAAATGTGAAACTATTCAGAAAATTATCAAAATTTCACACTAAGCTAATATTGATATTAAAAATTAAAAAATGAAGTATATTTTGAAAAATATGATTTATAAATTTCATAATGTGGTTAATACTGTTCATAACCACTTAAACAACTAGTTTGATAGGTGTGCTCTACCTCATTGTTGCGTGTAGTGAAAACTATTGAATTATTTAGAAGAAAGTATACCATGGAAGATTGGGGTGTTACATTCTTCCCTCCAAATAATTTCATCATCAAAATTTCTAGAATATCACTTCATAAAAAGATTCAGGTGGTTCTTCATCATAAGTTCTTCAGGTTCCCACTTCCCCTCTTCAATTTTAGGGTTCCTCCAAAGAACCTATACTAGATGAGTCTTCCATTTTCTAAAAACTTGTTCTTTGGTATCAAGAATTTTGATAGGATATTCACAATAATATATATCGGGTTCCAGTTCTATTTATTCATAGGTGAGTACATGTTTTGGGTCTGGAATGTGTTTCCTTAACATTGATACGTAAAACACATCATGAACTTTGGAGAGACTTAGCGGCATTGTCAAAAGGTAATCTACAAATCCAATTCATTATAGAATTTCAAAAGGTCCGACGTACCTAGGAATTGATTTACCCTTCTTACCAAATCATATAAAACCCTTCCATGGAGATACCTTCAATAAGACATGATTTACCACTTGAAATTCCAGATCCTTTGGTTTTTAGCATAGTTCTTTTGCCAATTTCGAGCTATTTTGATATGGGTCTGGATAGTTTTTACCTTTTTTGTCATTTACACAACAAGTTCTGGGCCTACGAGTTTTATTTCACCAACATAATCTCAATTAGTTGGTGTATGACATCTCTTTTTATATAATGCTTCATATGGTTCCATCTGTATACTTGAATGGAAGCTATTTTTATAGGAAAATTATACCAGAGGTAAATAATGATCCCACATATCTTGAAAGTCATGAGAGAAAGATCTTAACATGTCTTATAAGGTTTGAATATTTCTTTTTAACTATCTATCAGTCTGAGGGTGGTAGGCAGTGCTCAAACGAAGCCCAATATCTAGGTCCATCTAAAGACTTATCTAGAATTGTGATGTAAAATGGGGATAACTGTCAGAAAAAATCAATATGGGTACACCATGAAGTATTAAAACTTTGTTAATATATATTCTTGATAATCATTCAAGTCCTAAATCTTCTATTATAGCAAGAAAATGTGCTGATTTGGTAAGAATATCAACAATAACCCATATCGCATCATTTATTCTAGGAGTCTTTGGTAGGCCCATGACAAAGTCCATCGTAATATCATCCAATTTCCACATAGGTATAAGAATAGGTTTCTTGAATCCTCTAGGATGTTGTATTCTAGCCTTCACCTGTTGACAAACCAAACATCTCAACACATAATCAACAATTTCTCTCTTCATGTTGTCCCACCAAAAATGTTCCTTCAAATCATTATACATCTTAGTGCCACCAGGGTGTATAGAGAAATTAGAGCTATGAGCATCATCCAATAATTCAATTTTTAGCTCAGGTATAGCAATAATGCAAATTCTATTAACAAATTTCAAAACACCATCTTCAAATATGAATCCAACCAGTCTCCCATCATTCACACCTTTAATTTCCTTTTGAAACTCCTCATCATCAGATTGAGAACTTTTTATCCTTTCTAGTAAAGAAGGTTTGGAAACCATTTGAAAACGTAGTGATGTTTCACCTTCCATGATAATTATTATATCCATCTTTACTAGATCCATAAACATACAACCCCTTTCAACTTTTTTTTTGTTTAGAACTCCATGTTATTTTCTAATCAAAGCATCTTCTACCTTATTTTCCTTCCATGGGTGGTAGTGTATTGTGAGATCATAATCCATGAGTAGCCCAATCCATATCCTTTGCCTCATGTTGATTTATTTCTGTGAGAAAATATATTTCAAACTCTTATGATCAGTATATATCTCACATCTTTCACCGTAGAGATAGTGTATCCATATCTTTAAAGAAAATATTACTACTGCTAACTCAAGATCATCAGTTGGGTAGTTTTGTTCATGATTTTTTAATTGCATTGATGTATAAGTAATAAACCTATCATTATGCATAAGGACATAATCGAGTCATTTCCTTGATGCATCACTATAAATCATAAATCTATCATTCTCAGATAGTAGAGTCAACATAGAATCATTGAATAATATTCTCTTCAATTATTCAAAACACTATTCACACTCTTTTTTCCAAAAAAATTTAACCCCTTTATGTGTGACCTTGGTTAACAGGTTTTCCAATTGGGAAAAATTTGGGAAGAAATGCTGATACTAACTTGATAATCCAATAAAACTATGTACCTCGGTTATACTCATCGGTGTTGGCCATTCTTGGATTTCCATTGTATTTACAAGATCAACAGAGATTCCATTCTTCAAGGCAATATGGCCAAGAAAAGAAATTTCCTGAAGCCATAATTCACATTTTCTAAACTTCTCATATAGTTCATTTCTTCTAAGAGTCTTTAGAACAATTTGTAATTAGTTCTCATGGTCTTCATATCTTTTTGAGTATACTAATATATCATTAATAAATATGATGAAAAAATCATCAATTTTTTCCTTGAACACTCTGTTCATTAGATCCATGAAAACAGAGGGTGAATTAGTCAATCCAGATGGAATTACCATAAATTTATAATGACCATACCTCATTCGGAATGGTGTCTTTGGAATATCTTCTTTTTTTACACAAAAATGATGATATCCAGAACGAAAGTCAATTTTTGAAAAATATTGAGCTCCATGAAGTTGATCAAATAAATCATCAGTGTGAGGTAGGGGATACTTTTTCTTTATTGTAATAGCATTGATTTATCTATAGTAAATTCATAGCCTCATTGATCCATCTTACTTCTTAACAAAAAGAACCGGGGATCCACATGGAGAAACACTAGGGTGAATAAATCCCTTATTACTCAACTCCTCTAGTTGTTTCTTCAACTATAATAATTCCAAAGTGTCTATTCTATAAGGAGTCTTTATTATTGGTCTTTCATGAGGGATTAAATCAATATAAAAATGAACTTCATGCTATAGTGGGTTTTGAGGTAAATATTCAGGAAAAACATCAATTCATTCCTTTACAATAGGTAAATCCTCAATTTGAATATTTCTTTCTTCATCCCTAGATGTTATTTCCTCTTACTCCCCAATAATCTCATTTAGTAAAGCTAATAGGGGTGGATTTTGATAAGAACCGGGTGATGAAGTTTCTTCTCTAAAGATAATGGAATCTACACATCCTCACAAATCATAACTTCCTTATTTTTGCAATAAAATTTCACATCATAGATTGATAGCCAATCCATACTGATGATTATATCAAAGTTGACCATAGGTATGATAATAAAGTCAGAAGATAATGCACGTTTATATGATATAATGGAAACTTCCTGACACATATTTATTGAAATGATACTTCCATTAGGGGTTTTTACTAAAAACTCCCTTGTTAAAGTGAATTGGAAACATCTAATTTTTAAAGAAAACTGGGAAGATATAAAGGAATGCGAGGATCCAAAATCAAATAAATATTTTATTAAATTTGAGTAGATGATTATATTACCTTCCACAATATCATTAGGAGTTTCAACTTCAACATTTGTGATCTCAAAATCTTGGCCTTTCTCCATTGGCCTTTTCTAAGGTAGGTTTCCTTGATTCATAAGAAAATAATTTTCATAATGTCCCATTTCTTTACAATTGTATCATTGAATATTGATATATTCTTTCTTCGCCTTAAAATCACAAGTTTGGCGGACCTTTTCTCCAAACTTTTAACAAAATCCCATATACTTTAGGCATGTACTAGGGTGTTTCTTCCCACAATTACTATGGGGTGGAAAGTCCTCTTTTCCCTTCTTCCCCTTATTTTCTTTCCCAGAGTGTTCAACCGCCCTCTTCTTCTCTTGATTCTATTTAACTTTATAAGACTTAGAGAATTATTTTCTGTCTTGAAATCACATGAGACTATATCTTTGTATGATGAGAAAGATCGTAAGACCAATTCCTATCGAAGGAGTTGTTTTAACCCATCAAATAATCAATCAATATTACTTCTTGGGTTACATATATAGTCTGCATCATGCCTTTCTAACCTTGTGAAGTTAGCCACATACTTTGAAAAATTATCATCCTATTTTTTTCTCATACTTAGAAATTATCTTTCCCATTATTATTTATGATATCATATATTATCCTCTTACATCATTCTGGTAATAATATTTTAGTATTACTGTTGTTTTGGGTGTTAACTGCTTCGTTTTCCCTTTCCCATTTTGTTATGTAAGTAATGTTTGTTAAGCATAGGATATATTTTATTCATATACAGAAAGAAATTAAGTTCATAATTATTATTTTTACTCATCATATATAAATTTTATAATCGTTCTTGAATGGTTATCATAGATAATGAATCTAATCGTGTCGTGGGGACAATAGGTTGTACACACGCATGAGCGACAATATCGTTCCCTTAGTGGTTAAATGGTATAGAATTGGTTGGTATATAAATTATATAGATTAATTATCATGTTATATTAATTATTTACATCCATTATACTCATTATTATACAAATCCATATAAAGCAATGTTGAATAATAAATTACACCACGACGTGGAGACGGTAAGTCGTACGTACGTACGCATGGTGATATTATTATTCGTAGATTGGATAAAAGGAGGAACATGGTTGTACCATAATTTTAATAACATATAATAATGTATATGATATTGTATATATTATTTTAGTATAAAAATAACAAAGAAATAGAAAGTAGAAGAAGAAAAGAACTTTGAAAGAGGTGATAAAACAATTACCTCTTTTTTTGGGTATCTTTTTTCGATTTGCACAAAAGGACTCCTTAGGATGGTTTTCTGCCCAAAGTTTGGCCTATAAGATGAAGTGATGGAATTTGGGAGAGAAAATGGGTAGGGTTTTTCCGAGATAAATGTATTTGGAGGTGTGAATTAATGATAAGGAGAAGTTCACTTTTATAAGAGATGTGAGGGGCACTTTTGAAAAATCTTGAAATATTATTTTATTATAAATTGATTTTAAAATTATAATAGCTCCAAAGTGATATATTTATAGGATAAGATAATTATGGGTCTAAATCCTCTCAACCAATAGTTTTTAGAATTTTTAGGTTACAAATTTAACCTTATATGTTTTCTTTAACCCTTAGTTAAATAAATTAACTCTTACAATGTATTCTTGTAGTTTTACACTATATGTTTAATATAGTTACTATAAAATGCCAATAGAATCTCAAGTGTATAATTAATAAAATTTGTAATAATATATTATTAATTTTTATGAATCTTATATTTTTATGACTATTATATCATTTAAGAAAATAGTATTTGTTTTAAAAACTCATTTATGTCAATTTTGACACTATTTAGAAATTGATTTTTGTTAAAGTCATAACAACTTGATTAATTTAAAAAAACTATATTAACTCAATTATAACATGTCAAAATCATCCATAAAATTCGTGTATGACATAAAAAGTTTCAAATTACATTTATTTTTATATTTATAATACCATTTATTTGAATATTTCATTAATAAGGTATTCACTGCATCATCATTGTGTCATAAATAAATATATTTATTTAATGTCTAAAAATTAAAAATAAAATTCCATTATGTAGGAAATATTTTTATATATATAATTACTATTTTTAGTCTAAGATATAATTTATATACACCAATATTAAAATTGTTTTAGTAAGGAGATACATGCTTATAACATATTTTCCTTTATTTTAAATTAAAAGTTTAAAGTGTCATAATCACACCCAAGTGGCTTCCAAAGGCCAAATTTTCACCCCAAGAGTTTTTTTGGTCGGAATTATATAATCCAATAGGATTAGGATATGTGTTAGGGTATTTTTATATTATTATAATATTATTTTTACCCTTATTTACCTGATTTACTTTTTAACCATGTAAAATAAAAATAATTACTGAAGTCACTATTCATAATGTCCAAAAATAAAAGTGTCCTAATTACATAATTTTTACCTTATGATTCCAAATATTTAATCCATTTTTTAAAATTCAAAACATATAATTGGAAGAAATTAATTTAAAAATAATTCCCGCTGTCAAAACGAGAAAGCGAGTTTTTTAAAGTAAAAACCATCAAAATATTGACATGTGTTCATATCAAATTTTAATATAAAAATAATTAAAATAACTACAATTGGATTAAATTATAAAAACATAATATAATTATACTTTAAAATTAATTAAAAGGATAATGTAACTATATAAATAAATTATATGAAAAGGCAGTTTTGAATTAAAATGCAGTATTTTTCACTATTCATTAAAATGTGATTTTTTAGAAAATTACCAAAATTTTACCCTAAGATAATTATGATATTCCGAATTCAAAAGTGAAGTCTATCTTGAAAAATAAGATCTATAAATTTTATAATGTGGTTAATACTATTTATAACCACTTTAAATGACTAGCTTGATAGGTGCGCTCGAACTCGGCGTTGCGTGTAGCATAAACTATTGAATTATTTAGAAGGAAACATACCATAAAATCTTGGGGTGTTAAATTATGATATTTCATGAGTTCAATAGAAATGGATGAGATAATTAAACATGAAACATCGACCACATCACTCATATGTTTATCATAGATAGATAAATCTTCATCACTCACCTCCTTTATAGAAAGATTAGGAAGTGATTGTTCTAGCGTGTAAGATTTTTGTTTATGGTGCAACATAACTTGTAGGTGTCTGAACCATTCATACAAGTTAATAATAGTAATAATATGATCTTTATAAAATATTTATCATAGGGATAATGTGGACAATAAAAATTTCATTAATCTATAATATTAAAAGACTATATTAATATTAATTTTATTGATTACAAACTATACGAGACATAATAATTTTAATTTAGTTAAATCTCCAACTATTTTATCAAGTACCAACCACCATTACTATTGGGCACAAAATTTCCAGTTGCTCATACATTCTAGTGGAAAAGACCCATATTCTTTTTTTTATAACCTAAAAAAGGGATTGTTCAATTAATTGGAGGTATATTGGTAGATAGGTCTTTGAAAAATATGGGCTTATAGCTCCTTGATTTGTTGAGTGGACTCCCCAATATAGAAATTAGAAATAGGATTTCCTCAACACTAGTATCTAAGTTACACCAAGTCTAGAAAGGGATACTCTTCTTGATGTAAAATGGTTAAGTCAACCCAAATATTTTATAAGAAATCCTCTTATAAAAGCAAGTGTCCCAACAAGGGTTGGTAAAAAACTTAGTCATATTGGTTTCATTGCTAATTAAGTAATGGAAGGCTTAGTATAACTTAATATTAAGTTGATAGATTTTCTTTATTATTCATAAATAATTCTTGTCTTATCTTTTACATTTCTTTTTAATATTAAGTGGATGTTACTTAAGTGATTACACATGTTTTGATAAAACATTTATGCATAGTCCATTTACTTAAATTCCATATTTTCATATTATTCCATTTATTTATGTTATCATGATATTGAATCCATAAAATAAATAACTCATAAGACATAAATAAATATATAAATAAATGAACCGATCATGAGATTATATAATAGTTGATTTATTGAGAGGATAATAAATCAACCTATGACCTAGAGGGAAACTCAGTGTGTTAGTCTTGGTATGAGTTACAACATTCCACCTGTCCACTTGTGTATCACCTGGACACATAGGTCCTTTCATTATAAGTATTTATAACTCACATGTAGGTGAGGGGAACCAAATGATTAGTTAAGGGGAATTACATAATTCACCTTGGAAATATAGGTCCTACATAATAAAGGATATAGGGACGACTCACAAGCCATAATATTTAATTTAATATTAAATAATTGAAAAATCATGCAATAAATTAAATTAAATAAAACCAACACATACACTGGTCTAGTAAAATCTTATGATCGGTCATACACATGAAACGAGTACATAAAATTAAACTAGTTAGAATTCATTCCAATTCATTTTTTATTATTAAGATAAATGTGTTTGTATTGATTAATTAATCCCCTTTATATTAATGACCATATGAAGTTTCTTGGAGATACCTGTCATAAATTAATTCATTGAAAATAGAACATCATGACAAATATTTATAGACAATTACAATAAATTAATTGATATTTTTTAATTTATTAAATTATTTATTACATTGTCAAACAAATTTGGTTTCAATTATGTAAATAGGTTCTAATGCTACAACTAATTATTTTAAAAGTAATTTAATTCTATTTTTATTGGGAGATTACAAAAAAATACTTACGAGCTATGCATCATGTTACTTGATTATCATGTACCCGTGATAGATGCCTATGGATTCTATGTGTACCTCATTTAGACTATACGACATGTAACAACTAGATATACATCATGGGTCCTATTTTCCTTGTGTTTTCATAACCCGTTGATTGACTTAGCATGTTATTAGGATGCAGAACCACACAGTGTGTACTCCAGCTACACACCATGTGTTTAGCTTTCCATGTGTCTGTAGACCACGCTGAATGAATCAACATGTAATTTGGATGTGGGAATTAAGGGGTTACAAAATATGTATGCTAGCTACACACTATGTGTCCCATTTATTATATAGGATTCTAGTCTCACAAGGTTAGAAACCATGCATTTGACTACACCGTTAGCGTGAATTCCACCGCTAATATATGTAGACTACATGATCTGTATGCTAGCAACACACTATACAATCCAAAAAACCATGTATCAGATTGGACTGATATATATGCAATGTTCAATAAATGAAACTTGTGTAATAAATTCTTGTCATTTCATATACCCCAAGACACATCTAGGTGAAGTGAACTTGGGTACATGGCATATACTCTTGCTACAAACCATGCAACCTTATCATCTGGCCAAGAAACTTTGGCACCTCCTAATGGAATCTCCGATCGTTCTTCATCTATTCTTAAACTATAAGAAAATATGAATCTTAAATTATTAATAATAAAATATTGAAATAATGTTAATTATACTTCATATTTCAACAATGAATAATTTTGAAATGAAATATCTAACCACTATTACGCATATAGATCAAAAATAAAAATTAATTAAAATTTTAGATGTAACATAAAAAGTAAGTAATAAATAATAGATATTCTTATCTATGTATATTTATGAATTAGATAGTGTTTTAGAGGCTTAAAATGAGAATAAATCCAATTTTAAGCATCAAATACACTAATATTTTTAAAAGAATGTTTTACTGCCTTTTGATGGCAAACCATTTTTAAATCAAACTTTTGATAATTTTATAAGCTCTATTTTTCAAAATAAACTTATTATTTATTATTGGGACATTGAAATTTACTTTGGATAATTTTTTGGTATTTTTCTGACAATGTTCATTTTTTAATGAATAGTGAAAATACTGCATTTTACATCAAAACTGTTTTTTCATCTAATTTAATTATATGAATAGATTATCTTTTTAATTGGTTTTAAAGTGTTAATATAATATATTTTTACCATTTAATACAATGGTGGTCATTGGGATTCATTTCACTTTGAAATTGGGCATAAACAAGTGCCAAACTTTTCATAGATATTGTTTAAAAAAAACCCGCTATTTGTTTTGACAACGGGAATTATTTTTAAATTAATTATTGCAATTTTTATGTTTGTAATTTGGTAAAATGGATTACATATTTGTAATCATAAGGTCCAAATTATATAATTAAGACTCTTGTTTTTGGACATTATGAATAGTAACGACGGTAATTATCTTTAATTATCGTGATTAATTAATAATCGGGTAGTTAAGGATAATAAAATAATATCATAATAATAACAAATGACCCCAACATGTGTCCTAATGCTACTGGTTGTGTCATGGACGACCATGGGATGCCTTGGGCCAAACTTTAGGACCCCATGGAATCACTTTTGGGTGAAAGTGACACTTTATCATTTTATTTTTAAAGAAAGGAGAATATCACTAAAGAATGTATCACCCGAGTAAAACATTTTTAGTTTTGTATGTGTAAATTATCTCTTAGACTATAAATATTCATTGGAAATATAAAAATATTTCCTACATCATAGTATTTTTTTTATAATTTTTGGACATTAAATAAATTAAATTTTTTATGACATCATGATGATGCAGCGATTATCTCATTAATGAGCAATTTAAATAAAATAAAAATATAATGTAAACTCTAAGACTTACACTTGTCAAAAACCTATTGTATGAGTATATTTTGAACCGTTATCACCTTATCCTATAAATATATCAATGTGAGACCTTTTAAATCCGAAACTCTTTTTAGAATAAAGTAACATTTCTTGGCTTTCCAACAGTGCCCCTCCTCCCTCTTATAAAAGGCCCCCACCCCTAACTCCTTACCCACACTTCTCAAGACATTGGCTCGGCCAAACTCTGCTCATTTTATCTCTCCACATTCCTCTATTAATCCTATAAGACTTACCTTAGGCATAAATCTCTTCAAGAAACCCTTTTGGTTCAAACCAAGAGGAGTTACCCGATTTAAAGGTAAAGTCTTCTCTAATGTTCTTTTGTTTTATTTTGATTCTCCAACCCCCTAAACTATTTTTATTTATTTATCTTGTAACAAAAAAAGTATATTAAATATACAATTATGTTGTTATAAGAAGTATTTGAGCTACACTTACACACACCTACATCTAATGGTTAAAGAGCATACTGTTTCCGTGGATGGCGAATTTCTGCCTCACGAAATGATGATTGTTCAATATTCTTATAACACCTTAAAATGTGGACATTAAGATGTCACTATATTTATATATGATATATAATATGTTTATTTTTTCCTTAAGATTCTGTATTTTTCATTTATGGCATACCTTTATGGTTTCTATTATGGGTAAACGCGATATCTTCATTTTAGGAAGTGTGGACTACCGCCCCCTCAAAGTGATTTGATTCATTAATGCCATATATAGAACATATAAAGGATGAATTTAATGATATTATATATTATATTATACTGGAATTATAATATACATTTATGTCATTATGATTCCATTCCATAAAATATGAAATAGAAATGAAAGTAGCGTTCATGCGTACGTACGACTTACCGTCTCCATGAACGGTGTATTTCATTTCTTACCTCTAAATGTTATGTAATATTATAAATGCATGTATATACTAGATATATATGATATATATGATATCTACATCATGAATATAATTCTGGATATAATGGATATTTTACCACATGAACAACTTGTAATTATAAAGATTTTATTTTTGACTCAAGTACCAATGATCGACCAAACGACCATTATTAACTTAAATAATTGAATAGTGTTCATAACATGGTAATAAGCGATATAAAAGAAATAATGAACTTGAAAAAGGTTCTTAAGAAAGTATAAATTAACTCAATTTTATTATTCAGGAGGTTAAAGAACGATCGAGTCAAGTCGGACCCAAGGTAAGTGACTTCGTCTCAATCTCCTTTCATTGAGGCATATTTTGTTTTATACACAAATTTATTTTATACAGTGTATAAACCCCTTTAACTTTTACTTGTATTAAAAATGAATCTTTTTTATATGAATCATTTTACTAAACGATAAAAGGAATTCTTTTTTTGTCGTACGTATGCGGTGACAATGACTTCTCCACCGCTGTGACCATTATTTGAGTTTCAGCTTCCTATACAAGCCATAACTTTTTTTAAAATGAAAAAATAAATACCATGTTTTACTTTTCATTTATTTTGGTATTGAAAATGGTTTTTATAATGTTTTTATTATATCAATGTGTTGTATTGATATCTTGTGATTGAAATGTGGAAATTTTATGTTTCCTTTATGCATGTTTTATATGATATGATTATGTTATGGTTCTTGGGAATTGATATGAAGATGGGTGGTTCTGTGATAAACTAAGGGTGTGTGAGCCCGATATAGATCTCCAATTCATTGGGTAATGTTATGGGGTTAAACGTTAAGGTTTATATGAAGAGATTTAGGGAATATACTGTGATGGGTATTCTAAATGTAACCATGAGGGTTACTCCCTACGTAAGAATGTTATGAATGCCTCAAGTTACCTCTATGTCTTATGATTTATATGATTTATTCATGATTTTATGAGGTATGTTAAAATGCTTATTTTTTATCAGTAAAGTATGATTTCATACATGGACTAATGTTTTCATTTCGTATTTTTATATCCCTTACTGATATTTTTATGCTCATCCCAAGTTTTTGAAATGTTTTTTCACAGGTCAAGGGAAAGGTACATGATGTGATGATAGTGTCAAGGAAGTGTCAAGAAAGAATCCATGTTTTATTTTAAATATGTTTCCATTGATGTGAAATATTAGTACTATCTTTTATGTAACCATTTTGTTTAAATGTGGAATATAATGCATGATTTATGATCTAATTCTCTAAAACTCAAAACCTGAAAAGATCCTCAACGTGTATTCTTGAAATAACTCAAGATTAAGTAATGTTTAAGGCTAGGGCCTTATAGTTGGTATCAGAGGTCAGTTTAGATAACTTTAAGAGTTAGAATTCTATTAAATGATTATCCAAAAATATTTTTTTTATGGTCAAATAGAAACAATATAGCATTTGAAGATTACCATGTTACTTCATCTAAGACATGTTTGTTCAGAATGGTTTTCCGCAGAGGAAACAAGGAAGCAGTGCTAGGAAGGCATACAGAAGGAAATGAACTTCCGAATCAGCATCCTGAGATGGTCTAAATTGGAACTGAACAGTTTTTTGTAGTAATGGTGTAGTTGACTCAATCGATAAATGGTGGTGGTATCCATGCACGAGATCAGCTAGATCAACCGCAGAGGAACATGTTAGTGGTGGAACATTTCATGAGGCAACATCCCCCATCATTCAGAGGATCATATGACCCTGTTCTAGCTTAAGGGTGGATTAAAGAACTGGAGAATATTTTCGATGTCATGGGGTGTTCAGACAATCAAAAGGTTAGTCTTGCATTTTACCGTTTGGAGGGTGAAGCAGATCAGTGGTGGTCGATGGTTAAAAATATCAGGGACGCTGATGAGATTGATGCTCTCGGCTGGGATGAATTCAAAGGTATGTTTCTTGAGAAGTTTTTCCTAAGGATGTTCTACTTAGGATGGAAAAACAATTCTTGGAATTGCGGGAAGAGGATGACTCAGTGGCTGCTTATGAAGAAAGGTTCACTCGATTGGCAAGGTATGCTCCAAATTTTATCTGAGACCTTGATAGTAAAATAAATCATTTTTACTCAAGAATAAAGCCAAAATGTCGAAGGGCTTTAGCTTCTCGCAAGTTCAAGAGTTATGAAAATCTTGTTCGATGTGCTAAGATGGTGTAAATGGAGTTTTCCGATGATCAAGTGTTCTATAACAACCAACATAAGAAGAGACTGAGGTGGTAGAAGAAAGGGAAGAATTCTTCAAAAAGGTCTGATGTTAATAAAACTAAGTTTCCAGTTTGTGATAAATGTGGTAAAAGGAATGATGGGGAATGTCTTCTGAATTCTGGAAAGTTCTACCGATGAGGTAAGATGGGACATATGGCTCGTTATTGCACTAAAAAATATCAAGGGGATGGTAAGAACAAATTTGATTTACAGTTAGTGAAATGTTTTAAGTGCAATGAGATGAGTCACTATGCAAACGAGTGTTCGACAAAGAGCTCGAGTGATGGGAAGCAGTTAGACTACAAGTAGAAAGGGGTGGTGAAATCCTTTGCAACTACTTCAGTAGATGTTGGGCCATCAAATTAAGTGGTATCAGGTACTTTGTTTGTTTTTTCAGATTATGCCAGTGTGTTGTTTGATTCAGGGTCTACACATTCTTTCATCTCTGAAAATTTTTCTAGTAAATTGGGAATACCATCTCAAGAAATGAATCTTGAACTTGTGGTAAAAACACCTGGGGGAAATGTTGAGGAAAAAAGAATTTATAATAATCTTCCTATCCTTATCTGTGGAAAGAACCTACTTTCAAAAATTATTGTTTTACCTCTAGTAGAGTTTGATGTTATCCAAGGTATGGATTGGCTCTCTGTTTACCATGCTAAGATTGATTGTAGAGATAAAGAAGTTTATTTTCATAAGGACTTTCAGTTTGTGTATAAGAATGAACCCTTACTGTTGTTAGCATATCAAGAGGCTGAGAAACTTGTAAAAGACGGAAATGAATGTTACCTTGCACATATTGTTGAAAACAAAGGAACTGTTCAGATTAATGATGTGCCAATGGTAAATGAGTATCCTGATGTTTTTCCTGATGAGTTTCCTGGAATAATACCAGATCGGGAAATTTAAATTTACTGTTGACTTAGTTCCTGATGCTAAGCCAATTTCAAAACCCCCTTATCGAATGGCTCAAATTGAACTTTTAGAGTTGAAGGAGAAATTGCAAGATTTATTAGAGAAAGGTTTCATTCGACCTATCACATCACCATGGGGTGCTCCTGTTTTATTTGTTAAAAAGAAATATGGTTCAATGAGACTTTTCATTGATTATAGATCCTTGAATAACATCACTATTAAGAACAAATATCCTTTTCCTCATATCGATGATTTGTTTGATCAACTCCAGGGAGCTCAGTATTTTTCAAAGATTGAACTGAGATTGGGGTACCATCAGTTGAAGGTAAAGGAAGCAGATATTCCAAAGACCGCATTTCGTACAAGATATGGCCATTATGAATTTTTAGTTATTCCTTTTGGGCTAACCAATTCACCTGCTGTATTCATGGACCTTATGAATAGAATTTTCCATGAGTTCTTGGATAAGTTTGTGGTTGTTTTAATTGATGATATTTTGGTGTTTTATAAAAGTAAAGAGGAGCATGAAATACATTTAAGGGTTATTTTTCAAACCTTAAAAGAAAATAAATTGTATGGGAAATTTAGAAAGTGTGAGTTTTGGTTGCAACAAATTTCTTTCCTTGGTCACATTGTTTCTAAAGATTGAATAACTATTGATCCTGCAAAAACAAAGGTTGTTGAAGAATGGCCAAGACCCACAAATGTAACTGAGATTCGTAGATTCCATGGTTTGGCAGGCTATTACCAAAGGTTTGTTATAAATTTTTCCCGGTTATCTAGTCCAATGACTAAGCTAACTCAGAAGGGTGTTAAGTTTATCTAGACAAAAGAATGTGATGATTTTTTTCAGGAACTGAAAAGAAGATTAGTGAATGCTCCAGTTTTGGAACTACCTTCCAGGAATGGGGAGTTTGTTATCTACAGTGATGCTTCATTGAAAGGACTTAGTTGCATCCTAATGCAGAATGATCAGGTATCAGTGAAATCTTCTCTATCAGACAGAATTAAGCAAGCACAGAAGCAAGACAGTGTGTTGCAGAAAAAGGTATAGCTGGTTTAGAAGGGCAAGTTTCCAAAATTCAACATTTATAATGATTGTGTTTTGAGATTTGGGAAGAGATTGTGTGTGCCGTGTGATTCACATTTGAAGAGAGAGTTGTTATGTGAAGCTCATAGTTCTCTGTTTTCAGTTCATCCAGGCAGTACTAAGATGTATAGAGATCTTCAGGAGTATTACTGGTGGGACAGAATGAAAAGAGATATTGTTGATTTTACTGTGAAGTGTTTGACTTGTCAATAGGTTAAAGTAGAGTGACAGTTACCTAAAGGGATGCTTAAAAAATTACTAGTGCCAAAGTGGAAATGAGAAAATATATCCATGGACTTCATTGTGGGATTACCAAAGACACCTCGAGGTAATAATACAGTCTGGGTTATTGTTGATCGCTTGAATAAATATGCTCATTTCCTTACTATACAAGATACTTTTTCCCTAGACCAACTTTCTCATCTGTATCTTAAAGAGATAGCCAGGTTACATGGAGTTACACTCTCCATTGTATCTGACCGTGATCCCAGGTTTACTTATAACTTTTGGAAAGGCCTTCATAAGTCGTTGGGTACTGAATTAAATTTTAGTACAACTTTTCATCCTCAATCAGATGGGCAGTCAGAATGAACGATTCACAATTTGGAGGATATGCTACGTTCTTATTCGATGGATTATCAGGGAAGTTGGGACCAACATCTTTCTTTGGTTGAGTTTTCTTATAATAACAGTTTTCATTCCAGTATACAGATGGTGCCATTTGAGGCATTATATGGGAAGCGATGTCGAACTCCAGATTTTTGGGATGAAGTAGGTGAAAGGAAGTTGATGAGACTAGAATTGGTAGAAGAGTTGGAAGAAAAAGTTCAGCTGATACAGAAACACATGAGAACAGCTCAGAGTAGGCAGAAGAGTTATGCGGACAACAGGAGGAAGGATCTCTCTTTTGAGGTAGGTGATTATGTCTTTCTCAGAGTTTCACCATGGAAAAGTGTGATGCGATTTGGTGAGAAAGGAAATCTGTATCCAAGGTTCATTGGACCATAAAATATTCTGGAGAGAGCTGGATCAGTTGCATACTGAGTGGATTTACCTCCAAGTTTATCTCAGGTACACAATGTTTTTCATGTTTCAATGTTAAGGAAGTACATGCCAGATCCATCTCATGTTTTGAGTCCATAGGTAGTTCAGCTGGAATAGAATCTATCTTATGAGGAACAACTGGTCCAGATTATTGACCACATGGAGCAAGTGTTATGGAATAATGTGATTTATCAAGTAAATGTTTTGTGGAAAAACCACATGATTGAATATGAAACATGTGAAAATGAAAATGAAATGAGGGATAAATACCCCCCACTTATTCGATAAGTAAATAAATTGCGGGGACACAATTTTCTAAAGGGGGAAGGATGTAACATCAAAATTAAGTAATAAATAATAGATATTCTTATCTATGTCTATTTATGAATTAGATAGTGTTTTATCGGCTTAAAATGAGAATAAATCCAATCTTAAGCATGGAATACACTAATATTTTTAAAAGACTGTTTTACTGCCTTTTGATGGCAAACCGTTTTTAAATCAAAATTTTGACAATTTTATAAGCTATATTTTTCAAAATAAACTTATTCTTTATTATTGGGACATTGAAATTTACTTTGTATAAATTTTTGGTATTTTTCTGACAATGTTCATTTTTTAATGAATAGTGAAAAATACTGCATTTTACAACAAAACTGCTTTTTCATCTAATTTAATTATATGGATAGATAATCTTTTTAATTGGGTTTAAAGTGTAAATATAATATATTTTTACCATTTAATCCAATGGTGGTAATTGGGATTAATTTCACTTTGAAATTGGGCATAAACAAATGCCAAAATTTTCATAGATATTGTTTCAAAAAAACCCGCTATTTGTTTTGACAACGGGAATTATTTTTAAATTAATTATTGCAATTTCTATGTTTGGAATTTGGTAAAATGGATTCCATATTTTGAATCATAAGGTCCAAATTATGTAATTAATACTCTTGTTTTTGGACATTATGAATAGTAACGATGATAATTATCTTCAATTATCATGATTAATTAGTAATCGGGTAGTTAAGGATAATAAAATAATATCATAATAATAACAAATGACCCCAACATGTGTCCTAATTCTACTGTTTGTTTCATGTACGACCATGGGATGCCTTGTGCCAAGCTTAGGGACCCCATGTAATCACTTTTGGGTGAAAGTGACACTTTATCATTTTATTTTTAAAGAAAGGAGAATATCACTAAAGAATGTATCACCCGAGTAAAACATTTTTATTTTAGTCTGTGTAAACGATATATTATACTATAAATATTAATTGTAAATCTAAAAATATTTACTACATCATAGTATTTTTTTTATAATTTTTTGAAATTAAATAAATTAAATTTTTTTTGACATCATGATGATGCAGCGATTATCTCATTAATGAGCGATTTAAATAAAATGAAAAGATAATGTAAAATCTAAGACTTAAACTTGTCAAAAACCTATTGTATGAGTATATTTATAACCCTTATCACCTTATCCTAGAAATATATCAATGTGGGACCTTTTAAATCTGGAAATCTTTTTAGAATAAAGTAACATTTCTTGGCTTTCCAAGAGTGCCCCTCCTCCCTCTTATAAAAGGCCCCCACCTCTACCTCCTTACCCACACTTCTCAAGCCATTGGATCGGCAAAACTCTACTCATTTTATCTCTACACATCCCTCTATTCATCCTAGAAGCCTTACCTTAGGCAGAAAGCTCTTCAAGAAACCCTTTTGGTTCAAACCAAGAGGAGTTACCTGATTTAAAGGTAAAGTCTTCTCTAATGTTCTTTTGTTTGATTTTGCTTCTCCAACCCCATAAACTCTTTTTATTCATTTCTTTTGTAAAAAAACAAGTATATTCAATATACTAGAATGTTTTTATAAGAGGTATTCTAGCTACACTTAGACACACCTACATCTAATGGTTAAAGAGCATACTGTTTCCGTGGATGGCGAATTTCTGCCTCACAAAATGATGATTGTTCAATATTATTTTAACACCTTAAAAGGTGGCCATTAAAATGTCACTATATTTATATATGATTTATTATATGTTTATTTTTTCCTTAAGATTCTGTATTTTTCATTTATGTCATACCTTTATGGTTTTCATTATGGGTAAACGTGATATCTTCATTTTAGGAAGTGCGGACTACCGCCCCCTCAAAGTGATTTGATTCGTTAATGCCATATGTGAGACGTATAAAGGATGGAGTTAATGATATTATATATGATATTATATTGGAATTATAATATACCATTATTTCATTATGATTCCATTTTATAATATATAAAATAGAAATGAAAGTAGCGTTCATGCGTACGTACGGCTTACCGTCTCCATGAACGATGCATTTCATTTCTTACCTCTAAATGTTATGTAATATTATAAATTCATGTATATACTGGATATATATAATATATATAAAATCTATATCATGAATATAATTTTGGATATAATGGATATTTTACCACATGAACAACTTGTAATTATAAAGAGTTTATTTTTGACTCAAGTACTAATGATCGACAAAACCATTATTAACTTAAATAATTACATAGTGTTAATAACATGGTAATAAGTGATATAAAAGGAATAATGAACTTTAAAAATGTTCTTAAGAAAGTAGAAATTAACTCAAGTTTATTATTCATGAGGTTAAAGAACGATCGAGTCAAGTCAGAACCGAGGTAAGGGACTTCGTCTCAATCTCCTTTCATTGAGGCATATTTTGTTTTATACACACCTTTATTTTATACGGCCTATAAACCCCTTTTAATTTTACATCTATTCAAAAGGAATATTTTTTATACGAATCATTTTACTATACAATAAAAGGAATGTTTTTTTGTCGTACGTATGCGGTGAAAATGACTTCTCCGCCGCCGTGACCATTATTTGAGTTTCAGCTTCCTCTACAAGACATAACTTTTTTTAAAATGAAAAAAATAAATACCATGTTTTACTTTTCATTTATTTTGGTATTGAAAATGGTTTTCATAATGTTTTTATTATATCAATGTGTTGTATTGATATCTTGTGATTGAAATGTGGAAATGTTATGTTTCCTTTATGCATGTTTTATGTGATACGATTATGTTATGGTTCTTGGGAATTGTTATGAAGACGGGTGGTTCCATGGTAAACTAATGGAGGGTGAGCCCGATATAGCTCTCCAATGAATTGGGTAACGCGAAGGGGTTAAATGTTAAGGTTTCTCCAAAGAGATTTAGTGAATATACTGTAATGGGTATTCCAAACATAACCATGAGGGTTACTCCCTACGTAAGAATGTTATGAATGCCTCAAGTTACCTTTATATCTTATGATTTCTATGATTTATTCATGATTTGATGAGGTATATTGAAATGCTTATGTTTTATGAGTAAAGTATGATTTCATACATGGACTAATGTTTTCATTTAGTACTTTTATATCCCTTACTGAGATTTTTATACTCATCCCATGTTTTTGAAATGTTTTTGACAGGTCAAGGGAAATGTACATGATGTGATGATAGTTTCAAGGAAGTGTCAAGAAAGAATCCATGTTTTATTTTAAATATGTTTTCTTTGATGGGAAAAATGAGTACTATCTTTTATGTAACCATTTTGTTTAAATGTGGAATATAATGCATGATTTATGATCTAATTCTCTAAAACTCTAAACCTGAAAAGATCCTCAACGTGTATTATTGAAATAACTCAAGATTAAGTAATGTTTAAGGCAAAGGCCTTATATTAAATGTGACCCCTTGATACCACTTGAAGGCTCTCAGTGTAGAAAAATCACCTAGAGGGAGAATATCCATTAAGGATTTTTTTTTCAGATTCAATGTATCCTTATACAATTGTGCAAGACATAAATGTCATGGACAATGAAAATTTTCCACCAAATATTTAAATATAAATCTCAAAACTCAGAGAGAACATTTTTTATATTAAATTTAAAATTAATTTAAATTAGATATGAATAAAGGATTACCAAAAATTAGGATCTTTCTTCAATGATGTTGTTGATATTATGAATCCCTTTTTCATATTACCATCATTGTATAGGGAGGACCCAAATTAGGCCCTATCTAGCAGTGATCCCCATATGGTCCTTTGATATCTGAACAACACCAATGGAATACCATGTTCTAGCACAGTAGGTTGATCATCTTGTGTTGTTTGTCTTGAGTGCTTCTATTCCCTCAGAGATTTAAGGAATATCTCTTTTTCTTCTCATTATTGAGAGTGTGATAGGAGGAAGAGTTTAGATATAATTTCATTCTTTTCAACGATTCTCAATTCTCAATTTACCCTACACAATAGACATAACCATATATCTATAGAGTTAGGGTTTAGGTTAAAATATTATTTAATCATATACCATATCTTAAATAATATAAATAACCATTTCTGACCCCATGTCAAATAATAATAATAATATTCTTATTTTTTTGGTGTGTACCAACTGACACTACAATAAATATTATTTTACCATATTGGAAATTAATATTTATCACCAGACATGATATTGATCCATTTTTTCCTCCTCGATATTTATTGAATACCTGAATAAATATTTATTCATAAAAAATATATTTTATCCATAGTTTGGTGAATAAATATTTATTAAATATTCAATAAATAAAATAAATATCCTATTCATAATTCGATGAATAAATATTTATTAAATATTTGTGATCAATCAAAGTTGAATAAAATTATTCCTTAGTCTTGAGAATAATATTTACTCTGATAATGAAATTCAAAAAAGAATTTAATTAAGATCAATAGAAAAACTTAGAGTGTGACCCACATGGATTATTTCTTATTGGAATTAGGTAGGATTAAATAAAGTTTAGGATTAATATTTAGAAATGGGTCAAGGAACCCAAGAGAAAATTAATATTATAATAACAATTACCACATACAAACACTTAGAGTATAATATAATCATTCTTTCACAATATCTCATCAAGCTAGTTTCACATCTGGGTCATCAATCTATATGTTTGATATGTATTTCTTTGATTATCTGAAATAAACTCATTATTACACCATGGACATGGAATTTAACATGACAATTCAATTTCAATCAAAGGATCGAGACATTAACTTCCATAAAAATGGAAGGGAAAAATCCTTCCTCAACATATCTATTAATAACATTTCATTCATGACGCACCCAACATAGCTCACTTTTTGAAAACATATGGCATAATAGCTTCGGTTAGTAAATATAAGTGTGTGAGGAATGAAATTAATTAATAATAATCTTAAAGTACAAGGAATATTACACATTCTCTCAGATAGGAATATCCAATTAGATATATACATGTGGAATTCCAACTGGTGGGTCTGTTCTCATAATCTTCAATATTTGATATTACCAAGTGTAAACTTCATGAGATGAAGTCTCATACACTTATGAGTAATCAAACAATATAATCAACATTATATGTGTCCCCTCACTGAATGTTATCCGACTGTAGAACTATATTTAATAATACCATTATGGCATTTCAAGGTTCTCATTATAGTGGGGAATTACTATTCCCTTTTCAATGTGACAGATAATCTATGACATTATTACATTAAATCCATGTATAATAATAAACAATATATATTTAGTTGTTTTTATTAATATTCACTTCTCTGAATATACAAGTAATATAAAGTAAAAAAAGTTGGTTCATGAACACTAACTCTAACACACCCATCATGCAAGCACACACTCATATTCATATTATTTATATGTAGTTATTTTTTATGTTAAAATTAATACATTATATATTCTTTTCAATATAATGAATGTTTATAATTGAATTAAAATATCAAATGATTTGAATTTTTTTAGCTCAAGTTCCTCTAAGGTAGGATAAGAGATTTGATTCCTACAATATTAATGGATTTAGGTTTCATATAATTAACTGTGAAGGATTGAATAATAAAAATGTTGGTGTATTTACAATTTTAGAGGTGATATACTATAGAAATATAATTTATATAATCAAATTAAACTATCATGGTCAATTTTTAGTTATATTATTCAAATAAAAATGAGACAACATTGATAGGGTATAATGAAATATTCATTACATTTTACTTCTGTCAACTTATATCACTTGATCCATACTAGTGAGTGTGAAGAGAACGATCCATTTATCTTAGATTCACAAGAAAAGATGGTTTATTACATGGATGATGTAATACATGAATGATAGAGTGTTCTTTCACACTTAAAATAGATATACATGTATGATATGGGTAATGAATTTCAAATCGTACTTTGTGATAGTGAACCTCATCAACCAAAAAACATTTAATAGTTTTTTCCTGACAATATTGAAATAATAAAACTTATAAGAGATGGTGAAAATGATGTAATATTTGTAATAGAGGTTGATAAAAATAAAGATAATTAATATGAATATAATTGATTGTATAAATTGTTAATGAAACTATATTACAATTTATCATTTATAAGTGTTTCTTACATATATACATTATTCTATTTTTTTTTCTTTTTAATAATTTTTTACTTATGTTTTTTGTACATTGAACATATTATAAACCATTTTAATTACAAGAAAGTTGAGAAAAAAAATTCAAGAGCCTAGATAATCAAAATCTTGGATCTCACCACCCTTACCATCATATTCCATTGATTTGAGTGATTCTAATATACTAGATACTTTTAGTGATCTAGAAGCTTCTCCAGATGCTGATAGTAGCTCACCCTCCGATGCACCTCCAATGATAGAGTAATTGATCACTATTCTATTTAGGGTATATTGGAGAGTTACCATTTTGATATGTATTCCATTTTATAAAAAAATATATATTTTATTAACTATTTAATTATTTTTTCAAACAAACAAATATAATAATATAATATATAAAAATATGAATAAAAAAGATGTATGGGGATTTAATGACTTAAAAATGTTTTTTCATTTGATGAGTTTATGGTACTTACTAATTATGTTGCCAAAATATATGGACAAATTCTTGGTAATATTTCATGTGAAGCATAAATCCTTCCCATTAATTATTAATATTGGATAAATATTCATATGGGTTGGGAAAATGAGGTGTTTTATAACCAAGTAAAGGTAATATTAATTTAATATTAATTGATAACTAATTTAAAATACCTAAGTAAACTTATTATTATACTTAGAAAGAGTTATTTTCTTATTTCTATATGTTTTTTATTTTTATGTCCCAAAATATATTTCATGCCCATAGACCATGAAAAATCTGGGAAAGAAATAGATAGATTTTAAATTATTATTATGACATGAGTTTAATGACACATCTATGAACACTCGATAGATGTATGTTAAAGTTCTTAAAGGCGTGTCTTGTGAGTGGTGGAAGACATTTGTTGGAATTAACAGAGATGCATCTCATGAGGTAATTTCATATTTTATAATATCTTAATAACATAAACACAATAAAACTATAATTTTTATTAATGTTTCTATTTTTTGTAGGAATTATCTAAAAAAATTAAATGAATCATGAAAAAATGTCATTCTTCATAACGTCGGGTCATAGAGTTTTTCAAAAAAAATAACAATATTGGTCATATTTTATTCATTATTATTTATATTATTTTATTATCCCTAAAGTTTTTTTCTATCTTATATATATATTTTTTATAAAGGATTATGAATTTGGTCACCCAGTTATTCAGATAGAGATGTGGCTTAAAGTTCATCAGAAACTTGATGGCAGTTTTGTGAATGAACCTAGTAGAGAAGTTGGAGTAAATAATTTTCATTCCTATTTAATGTTATTTCATAACTATAAAACACAATAATTAAAAAAAATTAAAAAAAATCCCCAAACCCAATTAAATTGGGCCAAATACATGGGTCAAACATATCCAATTAGCTCTATTGAAGAAAAGTCTTTAATAAGGCTAATTGGTGACGTTTGATACATGTATGTGCCCCCGTTTAATTGGATTTACGGCTTGTTTTTTGTTGTAATTTATTTTCATTATTATGTTTTTATAGTAATTAAAATACATTAAATGTAAATTAAAAATAAATAAATTAGATAATATTATAAAGTTTAGATAATATGAAAAATAATTTTTAATATTATTGTATTAAAAGGTTAAAATTCAAGAAGCTTGGGATGTGAACCATTCACAATCATCATCAGCTTCCCAAAATGATATAGTTGCAATAATTTATATATGAAGCATCCCATACATGTAATCAGGATGGGTTTTGGGCTTACTATATTAGCTATATTTCATAGGGTGTTGTTATCATTTATTGCTACACTTATTGGGGTTTGATTAGTGTCATTGATCAGGAAGAACAAAGATAAATTTCAAGGATAAAATAAAAAGTGAAAGAAAATAACTCTTATTGGTAAGAAAAGGATCAATAGAAATCATTAATGGAAAATATCATAGCTTATATATTTTAGAGTATGATGGGTGTAATCCCTGAAGAAATTTCTAGTATTATAGCTTAATCTAGAGAGGTAAATTCTAAACTCAATCCATGACATGTCCAAATGACTATTTTCATTATTGATATGATAATATTTGATACAATTGGTTTTTATTTTTAGGTTCTCGGCATAAAGGAATTGGCAGATGGGGCATGAACAACTCTACTTTTTTTTTCATGATCGATGATTAATCTGATATTTACACAGTAATAAACACCATGATAACCAAAATTGAATTAAGGAATCTTGATAAAATAAAAATACCAGAACCAAAGTGTAGGATCATAAAATATTATTTATAATTAATTTAACTAATTAAAGAATTATCTAGAGATAAATTATTTCTTCATTGATGGATCTGACAATGTATCTACATCGTACCATAATTGCATTATAGGAATGAAGAATAGATATCCAGTAGTGATCCCCATGTTTTCTATGAACCTAGTAACATCACCATAGGAATATTTGGGTTCTAGAACAATAGATCCTAATGCTTTCATTGTTCACCTTTGATCTCCATGAGAACTGCTTCAAGGAATGGTTCTCCTCAATCTCTCTAGACTTAAGAGTAGTGGTGGGTCTCATTCTCATAATTTCCTACACCGGAAATTACTAAGGGCATGCACCAATAGAATGTGCCTCAAATTATTATGAGTCTCCACCTCTGATATCCTATATAATGTTTGTCCCAAAAATGATTTAATCTAGATATAAAGAATATAGTTAAGAATACTATCATGGATCTTTTGGGTTCTCATCATAGTGGGGAATAACTATGACCTTTTAGTGCAACAATTAATCTTAATAAATTACCACATAATATGTTACATATAAGAACAATCATGATGTGATAAGAAGTTTATTAATATTAAAAACAATGAATATAGGTTATCATAAATTATACAGAAGTTGGTTCCAAGGCACCAACTCCAACATACTCCCACTTGTATTAGATAAAACTTCTAACAACCTTTAGTCCACTATCTCTCACATGATACTCATGCTTCTACTATGATAGGAATTTAGTACAGGGGTCTACCATGTTTTCTTTTATGGGAACTCTACTTTCTATAAATTCACCTCTCTGAGAAAAATCCCTCATGTGGTGATACTTTCAGATCATGTTCTTTGTCCATTGGTGTGACTGTGGATCTTTTTCAAGAGCCACCGCTACAATATTATCACAATACAATGTGATGGGGTATTTATTACTAGGTATACCATCAAGATACTAGAAAAATATTCATATCCAAACTGATTCCTTGGCTACATTATAAGAATCTATATACTTAGAATCTTCTATCTTAAACTCTTCCAGATCACAACCCCTCTTTTGAGACTAAAAACATATCCTGACTACAACTTCAGATCTTTTTAATATATTTTAAAACTAGAATTAGTATAACATATGATGAATATCATCTCATCTCCTTCATACACTAGGAACATATGCTTAGTTATTGTGAGGTACTTAAGGATAATCTTAACAACAAACTACTACTGTACTCCTGGATCATCATGATATCTTCCTACCATGCTCAATGCATAGACAACATCAAGTCTAGTACGTAACATGAAATACATGATTTATCCTATCGCCATAGCTCATGAGATATTATTCATTCTATCTTTCTCCTATTATGTCTAAGGACACATTTTCTTATAAAGATATATACCACGTAACATTGGAACCAATCCCCTCTTGGACTATTATATACTAAATCTCTTTAGTATCTAGTCAATGTATGTACTTTGAATTAGTCCCTGAAGCCTCTTAGATCTATCATGAATGATCTTAATCCCTAGAATATTGGATGCTTCATCTAAGTCCTTCATAGAGAAACACTTGTTTAACTAGTCCTTAACATATTGTAAGACTAGTATGCCATTTCCAATAAGTAATATATCATCAACATATACTACTAGGATAATTACCACATTCCCAATAATCCTTTTCTAAAAACATGGCTCACATTATTTCTTAATGAAACCAAATTATTTTTTAGCTTCATTGAATTTAATGTTCCATGACCTAGATGCTTAATTCAATCCATAAATATATCCATGCAATTTAAAAATCTTTTTGGCATCACCTAGATTTATAAAACCTTCTAGTTTTGTCATATAGACATCTTTCTAAAGCTTCCCATTAAGGAAAGTAGTTTTGGCATCAATCTTCCAAATTTCATAGTCATGGTAAGATGTTATAGAAATAATAATTATAATGGATTTAAACTTGTAAACTGGTGAAAAGTTTTCAATATAGTCAAATCATTAATGCTAATTAAACCCATTAGACATTATCCTTTATTTATTTGTATTTAATTTACCTTCCATATATAGTTTTCTATTGAATACACATTTTCACCCTATGAGATTTACATCAACTGGAATATTGACTAGAACCCAAACTTGGTTATGATAAATGGAATTTATTTTAGAATTCATGGATTCTTTCCATCTTATAGCTTTTGATCACTCTACTGCCTCTTTATTGGAGAGAGGTTCATAATTATCAACTAATAATGAATCACCATATTTGGTGACTATAAAACCATATCTTTCTAGTTTTCTTACCTATCTAGTGATCCTATACTTTACTTGTGTTTTAAGAACTACTTATTAAATGGGGACTCATGAAATATATTCTTGTACCAACTCTTTTGTATCTTGAGCATCAACTTCATCGAAGTCAATCTTCCTCTCACTATATTTTTTGAGTATTTTCTCTCTCTCGATAAAGATAAATTCTCTGTCGATATTCAATTTCTTATCTAAGGGGTTTTTATAGGAAGTATCCCTTTTTTTCCATATGATACCCTATAAAGATACACTTTGTGCCCTGTGGTTCTATTTTGTTTCATAATAAGGCCTTAAAAAATTCATTGCAACTCTATAAATGTGTATGTGATTGAATGAGTATCCTTCCACTCCATAACTCAAAGGGAATTCCATTTTCTACTTTAGTTGGTACTCAGTTTAATTTATATGTCACAGTTTATAATGAATATCCCAAAAAGGATAATGGAAGATCAACATGACTCATCATAAACCTTATCATGTCTAAAAAGGAATAATTCCTACTTTCACTAACACCATTCCACTTTGGTGTGTAAGGTGGAGTGAGTTGAGATATAATCTAAAACTCCCATAGAAAGTAGATAAAATCTTGGTTAAGATATTCAAATCCTCTATTTGATCTAAGTTTCTTTATCTTCTTTCCAAGTTTATCATCTACTTCATTCTTGAATTAATTGAATTTACCAAAGTACTCAGACTTATACCTCATCAAGTAGACATATCCATATTTACTCAAGTCACCAGTAAAAGTTATGAAGTTACAATACCCACCTCTATATTCTAATAGAAATCACATTAGTGTGTACCAATAATAAAATCTTTATGGCCCTTTCACCTTATCCACCGAATTGTGGTTTGGTTATTTTTCCTTATAAATTAGCATAACATCTTTCACGTGGTTTTAGCTGAAAAGATTCAAAATAATCATCTTTATAGAGCTTTTTCAAATGTTTATTATTTACATAAAAAAGATGGTGATTCCATATTTTGGTGTTATATGATTCACATGAACATTATTCGTTATCAATTTCAAATACTTTATTTTTATAATTTAATACATAAAGACAATTATTTAAATGTACCATATAATAACATATGTTGTATTTATAAAAAAACAACATTTATTTCCAAATTTGAAAATAAAACCATCTGTATCTAGGAAGTATAAAAAAAATTATATTCCTGGTAATAGTTGGTACATAATAACAATATCTTAAAACCAATATCATTCCTATTATAAATGAAAGGTGGTAGTCTTCAATGGATAGAGCATCCATCCTTGCTCCATTGATATCTCACAAATCCACATATCCTTAAATAAATCTTTTGAAATATACTTGGTTCCTTTATTTGGATACATATGTGACAAACACATGCCATATCTAATAAAAAATGTGTAGATATTAAAATATTACCCTCGATAATGAATGAAAAATTAGCTTCTCCTTGCTTTTGGGTGTAGTTCCTCTTCTAGTGGACTTTCTTTCCACATAAAAAACATAATACTTCCTTTTCCTTACCCTACCTATGGATATTTCTCTGCTAGAAAGTACAACACTTAGTATATTTAGAATTTTTATGAGTATTGGACCTCTTCACCTTGTTCTTTATTTTCTTATTCAAAATAGGGAATGCAGTTTTGTCACATTCAGTGTCCTTTTCTACATAGTGAATCAAAGTTATAATTTTCTCAAAGAATCTTATCATTATTTGTAATGTTATAATTAACAAAAAATCTAGAGAAATACTTGGGTAGTGATGAAACTATGAGATATTTGTGCAACTCATATAGGAGTTTAATCTATAAGATGTCTAATAATTCAATGTAGTCAATAATATTGACTACATGAGGCCCAACTGGAACTATCTATCTAAGATTAGTTGTGAACAAAGCATTAGATAACTCATATATCTCTTGTCTCACCTTCTCTTGATAGAGATCATGAATTTGGGACATCATGCTATACACATACATGTCCTACTGTTGCTTCAAAATATCATTGGTCATGGATGATATCATGAAACACTGAACGTCTATAGAATCATTCAAATGTTTCTCATAGATAGATAAATATTCCTCACTAACCTATTTACCTAGTGCTTCATAAATATGTTCTTCTAATACATACAATTTATTTTCATGGTGTAGGATAGCATGTAAGCACCTTTTTCACTCTTAAAATTTTGTGCCAGTGAGAAGATTATATTTTTTAAGTATATATCACAATGATATGTTTGAATTCATGTTTATTTCCATTTCTACAAATAGTAAGAGTAGAATTTTATTACATTATTTGATAAATTTAGACAAATAAATAAATATTATATTTATTAATCTCCTAATATTTTATCAAAACCCAATAGCACTCGAAATTAACTTCAAAATATCTTATTTCATATACATTCTATTGGAAATGACCTATATTCATCTTATTATCACCCCAACTTTGGTCGGTCAAGAAATTTGAAGGGTTTTAGGTAGTCATTCCAAATGCCAAACTGCCTTAAATCATAGTTTCTTAATATGTTGAGTGGACTCCTCAATCCTAAAATATTTAAATTGGATTTCCTCAACCTTTGCCTTTTAGTTACACCAAATCCTTATTTTTAAGTCAACACTTGATTTAAACTAAGTCAATTCAACCAAAAACTTCAAGTTATAATTCTATGACAATTAAAAGCACCCTAACTTTGGCCAGTCAAGCACTTTGAACTATAGTTAGATTTTAACTTAATTAGTGGAAGACTATACTGAATTAATATATATAATTGAGGTATTTTATATTTATGGGAAAGTTTCTAATTATTATCTTTATTATAGAATTTTTAATATTAATTGGTTTTACTTAAGTGATTAACAATGTATTAATTAATGTTAATGAATAATCTAGTTTATTTTATTTTTATCTTGCATGCTTGTTTATTAATTAATTCATGTGATCTTGTTAAAAAATTAATAATTAAATAACCATGAAACTTGAAATAAATAAATTAATAATGTGGTATGATCATGAGTTTTTAATAATGGTTATTTTATATAGAGGATGATAAACTAACCATTGACATAAGGGAAAAAACCTTGAACCATTTATGGTTCGTGTTGTAGCTTTCCACCTATCCACCTATGTATTTCTCTTGGATTGGTTTCACTTTGGATATAAACTTAAACTACCTACACTCTATTAGGAGCTCCATCCATTGCATTTTCCTTTACTCACACACAAGTGAGGGGAACCAAATGATTGGTTAATGTGTTTACTTAAAAGAAACCATGGGTATGCAAGCCCTTAAATAATGATAGGAGGGATGAAACAAAGATAAATAGTTTAGTATAATCATAAATTAAAAGAAACCAATCATATACAAAGGTTTAGTCTATGCTCATAATCATCCACATAAACACAATGAGTTAAAAATTTATAAAATTAGCATTCAATTCCAATTGTTCTCATTTAAGATAAATCACGCTTGAATTAATTAATTATATTATTTAATTAATAATGTCATTTATCTTAATTATAATCTGAATTTACATAAGATTCTCATCCATCATAATTTTAAAAAAATTAGATAAATTTATTTAAATTTAACTATGTATAGAAATGTACCTTAGAGGCACCATGGTGAGTACCCGTTTGAAATACCCATTGTGTATTATATTCATATACAATTTAATCACACAACATGTAATATACATGACTCATCTTGTAATTTCAAAGAGTGTACTATCAACTTAATGACCACACAAAACACATGGTATTTATGTAGCATGTAATATTTTGATGCTCATATAGTAATAACTATATTACAATTTCCACACGATATGAAATTATGAAAATTATGCAGAAAATTAATTGGACATTTAATATATATAAAACATATCACATGGTGTATAATATCAACTTAATGACCACATGAAACAAATGTTTATAAGGTTTAAGTATTATAATAAATTAATTTTTAATTCTGCATAATTTGGTTAAAGTACACAACATGTACATTCAAGCTACACGTCAAATATTATTCTCACCATATATATTCAATACATGAATAGGGACTCAATATATATCCATGAAATGAAAAATATTGGAGTATATACTATTTAAATGGGATAAACGGTGTGTGGTCTCTAATTTATATGGTCACCAGTCATGTAGGTTGTGTAAGAAGATACACAGATCGTCAATGACTAAAGGACTACATGTCATGCATGAATGTTACACAACGTGTACTCTGGATGACCGTGTGACATGATGGACTTGTCAATATGAAGTGTGTAATTAAATTCACTGTGTGTAATATATTTACATTACTTTAATTAATTTCAAATTATTTAAAATTGAATTAATCATGGGTACAAGACATGTACCTCAGGGTTACACAACATGTACTTTTTTATTGTCCATCCAGACTCCTCTACGCCTCTGAATGAGATATTTGAATTTATTTTATTCATAAAATTAATCGATTTAATTATATTTTTGAGAATAAAGAGAAAAAAGATTAGATCTCATAATCCATATTAAAGAATTATTTAACTAGAATTGAAAACTATCAATAAATTCATTGATTAATCAATGATATTTAAATAATTATAAATAATTATGTAACTTCTTTGATACCACTTGTAGGTTTTGGGTTCTTTAGAATTGGCAGATGGGGAATTCCTAACTTGTATTTTTTATCATGATCAATGATTAATCTATGATTTAAATGATGATGAATTCATTATCAATGGAGTTGAATCAAAGAATATTGAAAATAATAAAAATCTGAAACCAAACTGCAAGATCATCACATATTATTTATAATTAATTTAAGAAATTAAAGAATTACCTTTTGAGGAATTATTTCTTCATTGATGGATCTAACAATATCTCTACATTACACCATTATTGCGTTGTATGAATCAAGAATATATCCACTCTAATGGTGATCCACACATGTTCCATAAACCTCTGAACATCTCCATATGAATCTCTGGGTGCAATCATGAAAAATCTAAACACTTGCATCGTTTACCTTTAATCCCCCTAATAATCACTTCAACGAAGGGTCCTTTTTGATCTCTCTATACTTGAGAGTGGTTGAGGAGGAGGATCACTCTCTATTCTTGAGAGTGTTATTTGAGAGGGAGCTCTCTAGGGCTTTGATATGATTCTCTCCAGATCTCATTGTTCACAACCAAAAATTAATTGGATCTCTATAGAAAATAATATAAATGGGTTTATATACCTCTAGGTTTAGAAAATTATAATTACACATGTGCCCTTAATATTTTCGTAATCCATATGGAACCCCATGTCTTTAATAATAATAATAATAATATTAAAAATAAAAATAAATTTTCTTAACATGTGCTAAATTTGAAAATTAAATTAAAAATTATTTATTCAAATAATATTCAATATATATTATTTCTCAACCGACCACTAAAACCATTCCACCATTCCTCCACAATATTTATCATGACCCGAATTATGACTATTTATTTAATAAATAAATTTCACTACATTATTTTATAATAAATAAATAAATATTATATTCACTAAATAGTAAATAAATATTTATTAAATATTCTGTTCACATAATATTCTCTCAAATAACTAGTGAAAAAATATACATGAGCAAGAAAAAATGAATAATTATTAAAACATGTACAATAATAATATTTATTCATCTTGTTAAATAATAAATAATAATAATATTTAACTGAGATTCTAGATACACTTAGTGTGTGACCCTCTAAGCCTCTTTCTTAGTGGAATTAGGTAAAGCAGCCCAAAGTCCAAGGTTAGAATCTAATGGCATTCTAAGGAAACCATATAGAATTAATTCAATGCCTCAATGAAATAATATGTCATATAGATTTTTATTGTGTAATAAAATCCCTTTAACGTGATATCTCTAGTCAAGTAGGTTCCATGATGGTGCCATCAACCTATGTGATTGATGTCTATTTCTTTGAATTTTTAGAAATATAACATGCCTACAAAACACCATGGAAATGGATTTATTTAGGATATATAATTTCCATCAAAGGTCCTGAGATATAAACTTATGTTAAAGAATATAATGGATAAATCCTTTCTTGTATTATTAATTAATAAAATATTACTCCATGCCCGATGTATCCTACCTTGTCATGAATATATGTTGTCATGGTTTTCATCAATACATCAAAGTACACAACTTATAATACTCATTAATAATAATATTAATGTTTAAGGATCAATACATATGTTTAATTCTATAAACATCCAATAAAACATATAAATTTGGATTTTCTATCGGTGGGTCTTGTTCTTATAATTTTCTACAATGGAAATTACTAGTGGAATAAACTAGGAGGAGGTTCCTAAAAATCATATTAGTATCCAACCCTAATAGCTTATATCATTTGTGTCCCTAAAACTATTTCATTAATCTATAGAACATATATTTAAGAATACTTTCATGACACTTATGGTTTCTAATCATAGTGGGGTACTACTAATACCTTTCAATGCGATAACTACTCTTAGGAAATTATCACATACTATGTATAAAGAAGAAAAATCATGATGTGATAAAGAGTTTATTAATATTATAAAAAAATGAATACATATTATCAATAAGTACATAGAAGTTTGTTCTAGGGAACCAAATCTAAAAGATTCTATGAGGGGGAGTTGGGGTAATGTGAGATGAGTGTTTTATTGGAATTATTTGGGTTCATATTGATGTGAAATCTTAGTAAATGTATCATTGAATTTTTTGTGTCATGTATGAGTAGAAGACACATCCATACAATATGTAATATACTCAAAATGACTCAATAAGCAGTTCTAAAAGAAATCTATGTCTTTAAAAATGTGTTTTCAAGGGTAAAAAATAAGAAAATGACATCGAAGGTCCATAAAATCATAGGGCAATGACTGTAGAGTGATTTTTAAAATGTATTAATAGACATCATATAAATTTAAGTCGTGGTTTTCCCAGAATGATAATAAACAAATTTTTAGTGTGTTGAAACACTAAAATCGGCATGTAATGGTCAAACACATTGAAAATGACCTTTGATTAATGTAAAATTTTCTTAACACTTTAGAATGATTTTAAAAATATAAGAACCGATGATATAATTTTTTTTTATTGAGTAATTTCATGCTCACCTAACATAGGTTTAAAAGTTGATTAGATTATAATATACTTATCCATTTTAAGTTATAAGTATGGAATCATATCTTAAATTGGAATGTTTATATTTTCAAAGTGTTATAAATGATATATTATTTGTTTTATGTTAAAATTTTATCTATAAAATAACAAATTTTATGTGAAAAATTCTGAATATATTCTGTGTCTATTATGTTTCATATTTCTTTTCTTAAAATTTCTGGTTTGTATTGTGGGTGATATAGACAGTAGGTAATAGGTTGAATATTGTGATCCATGACACTCTTCAGAAGAAATTCATGATGACTCATAGTTTTTTTTGATATGGTTAAATATTATAAATTATTATACTACAATTATTATTTATTGTGTTCATTTCTGATTTATATATTATTTTTATTCTAGTTGTTGACTTGATGTTGTCAGTTTTCAAGTATGATAACTCTTTCTATAGGGGCAGTTGGATGTAGTGGAGATGGTGGGATGTATGTATTGATCATGGGTTGATGGTGAATGTTGGACATATTTTATCTGTATATATATGATTACAGAGTTTATTAATGACCGATGGTTTTTTATTTTTGATTGTGGATATATATATGACCAATGGTTATGTATATATTACTGTGAATGTATGACTGATATTATTGTGTATTTATGATTTAGTTTATTTCATGACTAAATTCATTGTTTGCATTTTTTTTAAAATTATTTGAAATAAAAAATATTCCATTTAATATTTTTAGTGGTGGTTTTATAAAACCAATGTTAAATCAAACCTCCGCTAAATATTTTTATGATGGTTTATATAGTTTTCACCTTCAAAAAATTAAACCGTTGCAATATCAATAAGTTGTGGTTATTTTATTTTCCACTATTTATTTTCTTTTTTTAAAAATAGTTTCCAAATGATGAAAAAACTAACACTAAGTATGCAAATAAATAACTTATAAAAAAAAACACTAAAACAAAGGGAATCACCACTAATTAACTGTTAATAGTGAAATATGCAGCAATTTTTCTAATCGCCACTAAACTAATTAGTGGAAGCTTAAACCGCTGTGAGTAGTAAAAATAACCACTACTGATTGCCTATTTTTTTTATAATGGGTGGGCCACTGATTTTAGTTAATCAAATCTATGATTATTATTCAATGTGACAATAGTTTCTTAGAAATGAATATATAATTAAATAAGACTATAATCATATACACTCTAATTATTCCTCTTGTTTATTTATTTTAACTTTGAATTGTGATTTTATTTTTATGTTTCTTCAACCATCATTTTGGCTATGATATATATTTAAATTCATCTGTGATATATGTTGATAATGTTTTCAATCAAATTTATTATCTTACATAGAATAAATTAATGTTTTAACCAATTAAATATTCTGGATAATTTTTTTCCTTATCATTATGTTGTACCTTAGCTAGGTCTTCTATGAGATCCAGTTTACTAAGCTTAAGAATTTGTAATTAAGGTTATCCTTACATGGAATTCCTCTCATCTGGTCTATGCTCTTCCATGGGATTGTTTACCAGCCATAGATCATCTAGATTATATGAATCTCCAATCACATATTTGTTGGAGTTAGCGTCCTAGAACCAACTATTTGTAATTTAGGTTGAATTTATATTCAAAGAAGTGAATATTAAAAAAATATCTTAATACACGCCATTCATTTTTTCATGACTTTAGTGTAATAATTTCCTAGTGTATCTGTTGCATTGAAAATTTCATATTAGTTCCCTATTATAATGAGAACCTTGAAATGACATGATGATATTCTTAATTATTTTTCTATGGTTGGATAAAATTCTATGATTTGACACATGGTATAGTGAATTTCTAGTGGGGGTACTGGTAAGAAGATGAGAATTCGTCTCATGAAGTTCACACTTGGTATTCTCTTGGATGAGAGATTATGAAAACAAACCCACCAGGGTGAATTTAACATGTTTGTATGTCATTGGAATTTCATATATGTGGGTGCATGTGATGATCCTTTTACTTTAATATTTTTATTAATGCATGTAATGATTCATTTACTTTTATGTACTGACCACAACAATGAAGTCATATGTTTATGAGAAGTGGGGTATATTGGGTGCATCATGAATGAGATGTTATTAATGAATAAGTCAAGTAAGGATTTGCCTCTTCCATATTTATGGAAGTTGATATCTCATACCTTTTATTGAAATGAAACCATCCCATTAAATTCAACAAACATAGTGTAAAAATGAGTTTATTTTAGATAGTTAAAGAAATATTTATCAAGCATATAAGTTGATGACATGAGTGTGAAACCCACTTGATGAGATATTGTGAAAAAAGGATTAAATTACATAGTGAGTGTTTGTATTTGATTGTTTTCATTGTGACATATCATATTTATTTATGGGCGACTTGATCCATTTCTAGAAATTACTATTGGACTTTAGGAAATTCCATCTAATTCCACCAAGGAAGAGGCCCAGAGGATCACATACAAAGTGTTTCCTTTAATATTAGTAAAACACTATTTATATTTAATAATTAGAAAAAATATTATTCTCAAGACAAAGAGAAAATATTTATTCAAGATTTATTAAATGATTGAAAATATTAAATAAATATTTATTCACATGATAATTTTCTAATTATATGATTATGTAATATTTATTTATCTCTTGTTATTCACACTATAATAAATAATTTTCTTATAATGTTTGGACCGATGACTCTTTTATTAAGAAAATAAAATACCCTCTTTATTTTTAGAAAGAGGGGATCCCATAACATGGCCTATAGACCTAGAGGCACAAATGTATTATAAAAACCCAACTAGATGCCTAGTGGGCATTAAATTCCATCACATCATTGTTAGTATTTGAAATTGGATCTAATACTTTAACTATATTATTTGTTTTTATAAATTAATCTCTAGTAACATTTTATTAAATTATCAAGTATTCAAAGAAATAATTTTTTACATGTTTTAAATTTTTTTAATTTTTTACTAATAATTATTTTTCTAATTTTTTTAATCAATTATTATGTTTCTTTTTTTTCTTAATATTTTTTCCTTATATGAAATATTCATGCCATCCTAAGTGATCCACCTATTCTAGCCATAAACCACACATAAGGTCTACATTGGGTCATCCTTATGGGAAAGCCCACTATAGGAAGCCTACAAGGAGGCTTTAGAGTGCTTAGTGTTTTAGTACACACTCATTTCAAGCAGTACCATGTATAAGGCCCATAGAGAATTTCTATTTGAAGTATGGGTTAAGCTAGGTAGCCTTCTAGGCCAAAGGACCATGTGCATGATATTGTAACCATTTCTGATCCCTAGTATCTAGCTCAAATTGTAGAAAGACAATAATTGTTTTATATACTGCTTGCTCTCCACATTGTCAAATTGATGTGGGACTATGATCATCTTTTAATAAATTTGGACATGATCTTGGCCATCAGTTCAAATATTTCTCCATTATTTGATCACTCTCATGTTCTTATTTAAATTTTCATGTGTCTCTTTGTTTTAATTTTTCTCATATTTATCATTCTGTCACCTATAGTTCCTCAGCTCACATAATCACTCCACTCAGATTGATTGACTAATTCACACGCACTTCTCACCTTGACTTAGCATAAATACTATTTCAAATCCTCATATGGTGGTGTCAGTGATGGTAGAACATTTTTTCTTCCATTGGTAGACCCATTATCACTCTTAGAGTTCTATAAAATAGCAGTTCTTCTTATTGATCCTTTTCAACCATGGTGTCTATCACGACCCATCCCCTGGGGCCTGTGCCGTGACTACCCCAAGCCCACATTCAATAGGATAGGGGTTGGTGAATAGAACCAGAAAGGGGTATCCCTAAAATAGGAAGGCATTGCCTTTAAACCTTTACACACATATACTAGGTACACAACAAAAGTAAACCACGTAGTAAAACTGCTGAAGTAAAAGTGAGAACTGGAAGTAAAGGGGTCAGTATACAAGCCCAACTGACAGAGATAATACAACAGAAAAAGAAAACAGATCATAAGATCGTCTTCCAAGGATCCTACCTGAAGGGTAGGTAAAAATCATCACTACAGCTCTCCACATCAACTTGTTACCTCTATGCACCGTCTAGTCCTAGCTCCCAAACCTCGATCAAAGCTGTCTGTCATTTGCACAAGACACAACAAGATGCGGGCAAAGCCCATGCATGGGTGAGTATAACAATACCCAGTAGGGACCCCAAGACCCTCAAAGGTATCTCATAATTCCACAAAGGAAAAACCACAAAGCATGATCTCAATTACAAAGCACAAGGAAAGACTCAGCTCAAACCAGATATATAACTTAAAGAATAGGAATAAAGATGATTAGTCACAAAGATAGATCATATTATTTTGTCTAAAGGCTTTTGCTGATAGACTAAAAAAAGTCTATAGGTGTTGAACCACAAAGGAATTCTAGGTGCTGTCCCACAGAGGATTTCTAGGTGTTGACCCACAGAGGATCGCTAGGTGCTGACCCACAGAGGATTGCTAGGTGCGGACCCAGAGAGGATCACTAGGTGCTTTCCCATAGAGGATCACTAGATGATGACCCACCGAGGATCACTTTTTGCTGACCCATATAGGATCTCTAGGTGTTGACCCATGGAGGATCACTAGGTGCTGACCCACTCAGAGGATCACTATTCTTTCTTCACGTCACAACCAGCCACTAGATTCCTACACTTAGTACGGTTGAATCCGAAGGATCTACTCCCCAATCCATAAGTCATATTTCAACCACCATGAAGTCCCATGAAGAAGTAATATTATGAACCAACATGTCATAAGGGTTCCAATGAAATAGGTGGCGAGTCAATCGGACGCCCGGTCTATAAGTTATAGGCATTTCAGTGCTAGGGGCCCGGTTGGAGTCGAGTCAAATCCAACCCATATGTAATCCAACTTTCTCCAAAACCCAAGTGAAGTATCTCAAAAGGACCGACTCATCTTAAGGGTTAAAACGATGAAGACGATTCATCAAACAGATGTCTAGTGTAGGAGATATAACACTTTAAGAGAAACTAGGATGTAAGTGGGTCCGGGTTCGGTCTAACCCAGTCTGACCGACCAGACCCGGTCGGACCGACCCGACCCAGCCTGATGGGTCTGGCCTAGTTTGGCTGGGCTGAGGCTGAAGGGGCTGGGCTACAGGCTCAGCCTGGACCACCGGCCCGCTGGAAAATCTTGGCCCGCTGGCTGGGCGCGGCCTGCCAGCTGGGTGTGGGGGTCAGCTCCCCTCCCGAACATACTTAGTCTGTTCGGGGTCTTCAAAGTAGTGGCACCAGTTTGCACTACTCTAGCTGGTCAGTCTGCGTGTACCAGTTGACAGCGGACCCACGAGTGCGGGTATGCCCTCCACCGTGGCTCAGATCCATGGCCCTCCTCCGGGAGTGCTGCTGCGGTGCAGCACCGCCGTCAATGCGGCTAGAAAGAACTGGCCACCACCTCCTCTAGTCTCCGACACCGCCGCACCGGCAGAGCTTCCACAGACATCTGGTGAAGCTCCGGAGGTTCGTTCCTCTTCCCGTCTACACCTATGGGCCTCCTGGGACATCCCATACACCACACATCCTTCAGTTTCGCCTTGCCATCACATTTCTCAATCGCCCACGAAGAACGCAACCAAAGAAATTTCGGACGAGGGTACAAGCCTTGTTAATTCGGCCCATGCCCTCCACATTCGCATTATTACAAGGAAAGAATTTAACATCATATTGGGTGGAATATTTTATAAAACTCTTAGAAATAATTCAAGATAAACCCCTACCTTGAATTTGTTGGAAGGTGATGGAGACGAGGAAGAAGGGTCTACGTCTGATGGTGTTCGTCGGCATTCCCCATCGCCTATCGATTCCTCCAACGACCGTTGCTCGATCACTGTTCTTCATTGGCAAGGTTTAAGACATTTAAAATTCTCTTAATTAATGTCTAGCGTTGCACTACGGTCCCACCACCATTGATCAACTGTCGCAAAAAGAAAAATAAAATAATCTTTAATTATTTCTTTTTTGTGAAGTCCAAAAATTAACTTTTTTGTCTAACTTTTTCCGAACGAAATTAAGCTTCTATTATGTGAATCCCGACACTACAAATTCAATAGTGCCCTCAAATTTTTAATCTGAGCACTGGTTCAAAATATAGAAATTACCACTTGTACGTTTACTGAACATACCTTAAAAAAAGTTCAAAATTCCATTTTGGGATCTCTAGGCTTCAAAATCATGTGCCATCAATTTTCACAGACGCATAAAAAGCCCAAATAATTTAAAAAAAAATTATATGGAAATTTTGGGTGTTTTAATTCTCTCCACCTTAGGGATTTTTGTCCTCGAAATCCACAACATAACTAGGGAAGCAAATGGGGGTACTGAGCATGAATCTGAGCCTCCCGCTCCCCTGCACTCTCCTAGAGGTTCTTGTGCTACCAACAAACTCGTACCAGAGGAATCAACTACCCACAAAGGACCCACTCCTATCTATACTCAATATCCCCTAGGAACTCCGTGAACGTTTACCCATCGTCAATGTACAGCTCTCTCTAGTCGATAATGTGAGATGGATCGTGCACATACCTCCTCAGCTCTGACACATGGAAACAATTATACACCTGGTGCATTTTTGGGGGAATAGCTAGGTGGTACACCACCTCACCTACTCTGCTGAGGATCTGGAAAGGTCCGATGAACCTCAGAGATAGCTTGTCGCCCTGACCAAATCTCTACAATCCTAATCAGGGTGGGACCCGTAAGAAGACATGGTCTCCCTACTAGAACTCCAAGTGTCTCTGTCTCTTGTTAGAATAAGACTTATGTCAGCTCTGTGCAGTCTTTATTCACTCTTAGATGATTTTCACCTTCTTAGTGGTAGCTCATACCAACTCAGGACCCATAAGTGCTAACTCCATTGGGTCTTTCTAGCAAAGATGTGATCTGCATGGTCTCCCATATAAGGCCTCAAATGACTCAATGTAGATGGTGGAGTGATAAATGTTGTTGTATGCGAACTCCATTGAGGGAAAGTGATCCTCCCAACTGCAGCCAAAAATCAAGGACACAATCAGGAAGCATGTCCTCAAGTGTCTGTATGGTCCGCTCTATCTGACCATCCATATAAGGATGAAAGGCGGTACTCAAATGTTGCTGAGTCCCGAACACCTCCTGTAATCCCTTACATAAATAGGATGTAAAACGAGCATCACGATATGAGATAATCATCAATGGAACCCCTTGATGCCGTACTATCTCCTGTATGTAGAGGTGTCCCAATCCCTTTACTGAACCCTGCTCTCGGATGGGTAAGAAGTGGGCCGACTTGGTGGGTCGGTCAACAATCACCCAGATGGAATCATGGCCCCTGGATGTACATGATATCATTGTCATGAAGTCCATGGAGATGTCATCCCACTTCTACTCTGGCACCTCAAGTGCCTAAGTCAAGCCTACTGGAACCTGGTGCTCGGCCTTCACTTGCTGACAAGTGAGGCATCATGAAACGAACTCCTCCACTGATTTCTTATCCCCTAGCCACTAGTACTAAAACTAGAGGTCTCGATACATCTTCATCACACCAGGATATACCATCAAAGGGTATGTGTTTAACTCCCTCAATATATCCTCTCGTAGTATCATTGGTACCATGGTGCGTCCCCTAAAAAGGATGACATGCTCCCCACCTTCAAAAAATCCTTCAGGAGTCCATCATGAGGATATCTAAGAATGTAAGAACTCGTAGTAAATGTCCACAAGCTGTGCCTCCCTTCCTCACTAAAGGAGTGGGGGAGTAACTATCATAGACTGAAGGTAAGCTGCTCTATCACTATCCATAAAGGATAACTGTAACGCAATAAGATGCTCTGCCGCCTCACTCAGCAACTGTAAACCAGACCACCTGTTGAGTGCATCTGATACAACATTCCATTTCCCAAGTGTAACGCCCCAACCCTAGTTACCCAGAGTTGGTGCATTATTACATAACATTGGCATGATCACAAAAGATCAAGTCTTGAAAGACCGATTAGTTTAGTAGCTTTGGAATCACTAGATACATTCATGAAGTTTACATTACATCACAAAGTGAAAACTACAACAAAATCTTGTCTCCACACTCATATCCCTTTATAATATCCCAACAGGTCATTCATAAAATACTTCCTCACATCCTGGGAAAAATAAAACATAGAAAGGGGTGAGCTCAAATGCCCAGTAAGGATAACAATATAGCAGAAACTTTATAAATAAGCATAAACATTTAAGGTAATGTATAACTAAAACAAAAGCCTTTTAAACTTGAACTTCATCATAATATGGCAGAAATAAAATGAAATAATTCCATTTACTTATTCACATGGATATTCTACTAGTCGTATAATCACATGCAATATCAATAACCACTTTCATAATGATGGAATGCATAATGCCAGACTATCATAACCACATAGTCAAGGCCTTGTGCCAAGACTACAAATAAGATTTTTTCAAGGACTTGTTCCAAGACACTAGTTTGTCTCATGAGACCTACTGATGCATCGAAGAGCTATAATAGGCACCACCCGTCACTTATTAAGTCCAATTCATTCCTCATATGAACAGGTTAAAACATAACATAAACATTCGTATTAAAACTAGCATACGAAATGTCAATAATTTCTCCATAAACCATGAATGGTATAAAAATAACACATCCACAGTCAAACATATCACAAAACCTTCAATACAATATGGATGTTTTGTATCATAATAAATAAACTTCAAATAAGCTTAAAATCCATCAAAAGATGTTGACATAGATGAAATCAAAACTATTTGAGAGAAATATATATTTTTTGAAATCATTTAAAAGTCACATAATTATAAAAGAAAACATTGACTTTGAAAATATTCTTATAATATTTTAAGGGAAGCTTCGATGAATTTATAATGGTGGAAAATAGCTACACCAGCCGTATAAGTTAAAAAAAGACATTCTTACCTCAATTCTGTTGAAAAGGTTAAAAAGGACCTTGTTTGGAAAATGACAGAAAGATTCCTTTATAAACTTATTATAAAAATTCAACAAGGGTATAAATGACTTTAACCCATAGTTTGTAAAATAGAAAGAATTATTTGAAATACATTTTTATGAAACATGGATGTGGATGAATAAAGAGGTCCTAGTAGATAATTGCATATAAACAACCTCAGATAATGAAGGGATTGTGAAACAAACCCTTACCTTGTAATTTTCCTTGGTTGAGGGTAGGTTAACCTCTTGTATAATGGTGAAATAATTGTTATTAAATTATACAATAATCATATACATTGATATGATATCATATATGATCTTTTAATATTGATTTGTTAATAATATCTTAGTATTATCATCGTTTCGGGTGTTAACTTACTCGTTTTCTTTTATATGTTTTGTTACGTAAGCCGTGTTTGTTATGGATAGGTTGTATATTATTTATATACAGAATGATATAAAGTCCTTAAAAATTATTTTTAATCATAAAATGACATTTAGACTTTAATTGATACGATGAGGAATGAATCTCATCACATTCGTGGAGACGGTAGTCCGTACATACGCACGAGCGACAATATCATTTTTTGATATTAAAATAATATATAATTGGATGGTATATCATATATAAAGAATAATTATCATGATATATTTATTATTTACATCAATTACACATCATTATCATACCCATCAAAATAATAATGTTTTGAATAACAATTACACCACGACGTGGAGACGGTAAGCCGTACCTACGCACGTATGGTGACATGTCATTCAAAGGATGGATAGAATACTGAATATGGTTGTACCATATTTATAATAACATCAAATTATATATAATATACTGGAGTTATTATTTTAGAATGGAAATAACAAAGAAAGAATAAGTTGAAGAAGAAAGGAACTTGAAAGAGGGTGGTGAAAACATTACCTCTTCTTCAGATTCTTCCTTTTGATTTGATCAAAAGGGCTCTTTAGGATGGCTTTCTGATCAAAATAATGCCTCTAGGTTGAATTTAGGGAAGTTGAGAGAATATTTGGGTAGGGTTTGGCCAAGAAAAAAGGCTTTTAAGGTGTGAATTAGAGAGAATAGGGAGTGCCCTTTTATAAGAGGGGTGAGGGGAAACTTTGGAAAAGTTAGAAATATTATTTTATAATAAATTTATATTCGGTTTATAATGGCTCCAAAGTGGATTATTTAAAGTTTAAGGTGGGTATGCATCGAAATCCTTTCAACCAATAGATTTTAGACAGGTTTGGGTCACTATATTAACCATATCATTTATATTTAACTCTTAGTTAAATAGTTTGACATTTACCATGTCTCTTTGTATTTTTATATTATATAGTTAATAAACTTACTATATACCTCCAAGTAACCACAAAGTGGTCCATTAATGATACACCAATAATTATATAAGTCCTTTTGACTAACCTTAGATTTTTAAGAATAGAATATAAATTAATAATATAATATTTTTTTTAAAAACTCTTTTATGTCAATTTTGACACTATTTGGTATTTGATTTTTGTGAAAATTATAACAGGATGATTACTTCGAAAAAACATAATTAAATCAATTATAACATGTCATATTAACCTATAAAATTAGTTTAATTTATAAAAAGGCTCAAATTACATTTATTTGGGTATTTATATTATCAATTATTTTAATATTTCATTAATTAGGTAATTACTGCATCACCATTGTGTCATAAATAAATTAAAATTTTTAATGTCTAAAAATTATAAATAAAATACCATTATGTAGGAAATATTTTTATCTTTCTAAGGAATGTTTATACTCTAATTTATCGTTTGTATAACCCTATATTAAAAATGTTTTAATAATTAAACATTGATTTTAACTCTTTTAACTCTTCTTTGAATTAAATAATAATAAATGTCATAATCTAATCCAAGTGGACCTAAATGATAATATTTTATTCCAAAGGTTGTTTTTGGTCAAGATAAACTTTTCCAATAGAATTAGTACATGTGTTAGGGTAATATTAATATCATTTTTATCCTTAATTACCCTATTTATTTTTAACCGTTGTAAATAAAAGTAAAAAGTTACTATTCAACAAAAATTATTTTTATCTTATTGAACCACATTTTACTCCTTGATATTAACCATGTCTCTCTGATTTTTGAAACTATACTCACAGAATCGGTCAAATTAATTTTTATGTGAATTTCTAAATTCTTCTAGGAGGTAGGTAAAAGATGGTGAAAAATTCAATAAAATTTTTATATATCTAAAATTATTCTAAACTAAATCCAATTATTTACATTGGGATTATATAGATATTATGTATATATTTTGACCTTAATTAAATTTAAATAAAATAAATCATTATTTAAATAAAAATTCGGTTTTAAACTATAACTCGGTGTTTCTTTCACTATTCATAAAAAATTGAATATTTTCTGAAAAATAACTAAAATTCACCCTAAGCTAATTTCGATATTCCAAATCCAAAAAAGAAGTCCATTTTGAAATATAATATTTATAAAATTTCAAAAAGTGGGTATTACTATTCATAATGGCTAGTTTGATTGGTTGTGGTGTGTGTTAGAACTCGAAGTTGCGTACAACACACGCTACTGTATTATTCAAAGAGAAGCGTACCGTGGAAGCTTGGGGTGTTACACCAAGAGTGTAGACTATTTAAAAGTCAAAATTTTGGAGGAACTCCAGCCATCGACATTGTCTCAGGTTCAGGTACTTCTGTGAGAGGATATACCTGAGACTCTTGTGATTGGAGTAGACGATAAACTGTTCACCCATCAAGTAGTGCTGCTACATCTTCAAGGAAAAGACCACTGCTGTTAAATCTAGGTCATGGGTAGCATAGTTCTACTCATGATTCCTTTGCTATTGTGATCCATAGGCGATCATCGCTTGCTCCTGCATCAGGACACATCCCAGTCTGGTCCTCGATGCGTCGTAGTAGACTACATACCCAACACCCTCTTTTGGTAGCCTCAAGATGGGGGCACTCATAAATCTCCACCTCAGCTTCTGGAAACTCTGTCGGCATCTCTCTGTCCACAAGAAATGATGTCCCTTCTTTATCAAAGCTAACAAGGGTGCTGCTACTCTGGAAAAGTCAGGTACAAATATCCAATAGTGCCTAGACAATCCCCGGAAACACCGCACCTTGGTCACACTTTTAGGAGGCTCCCAAGCAAGCATTGCCTCTATCTTTAATGGATCCACTGAAACTATATCCTCTGAGATAACGTGTCCCAAAAAGTGGACTTCATGTACCTAGAACTAGAACTTCAAGAGATTTCCATGAAGTTGATGCTCTCAGAGTATATCCATAACTATATTCAGATGTGTAGTGTGCTCCTCCTCTAACGCCGAGTATATCAAGAAGTCTTCAATGAAAACCACCACGAAGCGATCAAGGTAAGGCTGGAAGATCCTATTTATGAGTCCCATAAACACTACCGAAGGGTTGGTTATGCTAAAATGCATCACCAAGAACACATAGTGGTCATACTGACATATGAAGGATGTCTTCGGTACGTCCTCATCCCATACCCATAGCTGATGATAGCCTGATCTGAGGTATACCTTTGAAAACCACCGAGCTCCCTTCAGCTGGTTAAAGAGATAATCAATCCTCGGAAGTGGATAATTGTTATTCACAGTCACCTAGTTTAAGCACTGATAGTCCACACAAAGCCTCAAACTACTGTCTGCCTTCTTGGAGAACAAAATCAGGGCTTCCCATGGAGAAGCACTGGTACTTATGAACCCATTACTCTACAAGTCCTTCTGCAGTACCCTCATCTCATGAAGATTTGTGGGAGATATCCAATATGCTGGTGTAGATATCAATGCCTTTTAGGGGTACAAGTTGATGTAGAAGTCTACCTCTCTATGAGGAGGTAATCCCAGAACATCATCAGGAAATACATCAATATACTGGTCCACCACTATAGGATAACTTAGACTCCTCTCATCAAACGATTCAAGGGTAAGTCTAGAAAACTGATGAGTGATCAGCTGCACCCTCCACTAATAAATTCCATCCTGAGCTGCAAATGTTCTCTTCTTCACCGGTGAAGGACAACCTGGTCCCATCCTCATAGTCACACCACACTTTGTGCCTAAAACAGTCAATCAGAACATGAACTGTGGATAACTAGTCCATACCCAAGATGACATCGTAAGGCCTCGAAACTACTACTAGGAGATCCTTGCCAAAAATCTCACCTCTTAGAGTAAGATCACACTACCGATACCAGTTCTTAATCATCAAATCCTCTCCCGTAGGAGTCTCTAATCATAAGGATCAAGCCAATGTCTCTACCATAATCTCTGAGTTCTGAACAAGAGCCATGGCAATAAAAGAGTGACTAAAACATGTGTATATAAGTACTGCAGATAGGGTGGAATAGAAATAGATCGTACCTAGAATCATCTATGGAGTGTTGTGGTCGTAGGCCTCAGTTTCCTGAAGCTAAGATCGTCCCTATCCACCATCTCCCTAAGGTCGAGGTGGACCTCCTGGAGGTGGTGGCGGTAGAACCTAAAATCACCACCCATTGCCTGCTGCTCGGCCAACTCCCCTGCCATGTCCACCGCCCTACAAACCTCCTCGCTCATACCTTTGTTGCTATCTCAGTAGTCCCTCGACTATATTTGGATCATCCACGTGGGGATTTGGACAGTCATGATCCATGTTCCCCTATCTGCCACAAGAGAAACAGACTCTAGTCCTCAGATGACCTCCTCTACCTTGTGAGCTCCGCACCTCTGACCCTGCATCCCAGGGTCATCATTTGGAAGGTCTGGACTGCTTGGTCTTCTGCGTCATCTGCCTACTTCCTACTGCAGATGAATCATATAAATTTTGTTTGGTGGTGACCCTCACCATTAGTTCCTGCTCAGCTAGGATGCTATCCACCAATAGTGCTCACTCATCCACTCCAGCCTGCATCGGGATATTGAGTGATATCATCAACGCTCTAATCTCCCATCAGAGACCCTACTCAAAGGTCTGGTCCCTAAAGAAAGGGTCCCGTACCATTTCATTGGAGTAGAGAGAGAGGTCAGTGAATATCGACGGGTACTGGGCTACTATCAGAATGCCCTATTGTAAGTGCAATAGCTCCTAAATATGCACAGAGTGTAGTGTCATTGGTATGAACTCCACCTTGAAGAGGCCCTGAAAGTATAACTAGGAGAGTGTCTCCTCCTCATGTGTCTGGATCATCAAGATCCACCATCTTCCTACTATTCCCTGAAAGAGGCTAGCATCTAGGATCACCATCTGGTATGTTGGTGTCTCGACCAAACGAAAAAACCGTGGCACAGCCTCCATCCAGTCCTCAACTGCCTGCGGGTCTGTATCACCTCAAAACCTCGGAGGCCTATATATCTAGAACTTGTGAAACATACTTAGTCATTATGAACTATTTTCTAGTGGTGCTGGTGGCATATTTTTCCCTATGGGTAGTGGTGCTTCTGGTACAACACCTGAAGGTGCTATCGCCGTAAGAGGGCCCTGCACCGACGCCTCATCGCTTGTTGGGCCGTCATCATGATCTATCACTGGAATCCTAGATGGATGTCTAGGCGGTGACATCCTGTAAAGAAATAGGCGATCCATGATCAGTAAGTTATACCTGGTGATCTAACTCAAAAAAGATCAAATGAAAAACATTTCAAAAAAATACACAATCAGTGTTTTCATGTATCGAGTTGGAAATCAGAACTCAGGGTCTTGGTGTATGGATACATCGGCCACCACACCAACACTGGACTCCCCAAACTAAAACCTGAACTCAAGATACTTAAAACAATTGTTCCATTGAAAACATAGACTCTTAGTTTTTCTGGTAGAACTGACTGCCCCTCTGATACCACTTTGTCATGACCCGTCCCTAGGGGCTCGTGCCATGACTACCCCAAGGAAGCATTCCAAAGGATTGGGGTTGGCGACTAGCATTGGAAAGGCATATCCCTAAAATGAGAACACATTACCTTTAAACCTGTACACACACATATTTTGTACACAATAAAAGTAAACCACATATTAAAAATGCTCAAGTAAAATTGAAAACTGGATGTAAAGGGGCCAATATACTAGCCCAACTGAAATAGATGATACAACAAAAAAGAAATTAGCTTCTGAGATCACCCTCCAAGGATCCTACATGAAGGGTAGATACAAATCATCACTGCAACTCTCCACATCAACCGGTCACCTCCGTGCACTATCTAGTCCTAGCTCCCAAACCTTGGTCAAAGCTATTTGTTGTCTGCACAAGACACAACAGGATGCGGGCAAAGCCCGTGCAGGGGTGAGTATAACAATACCCAATAGGGACCCCAAGACCCCTGAAGGTCTCTCAGAATTCTACAATGGAAAACTAAAAATCATGATCTCAATCACAAAGCACATGTAAAGAATCATTTCAAATTAGGTATATAACTTAAAGAATGATAATAAAGATGATTAGTCATAAATATATATCATATTATTCTATTGAGAGTCTTTTTCTTCTAGACCATACAAAGTCATTAGGTCCTGACCCATATAGGATCTCTAGGTACTGACCCATAAAGGATCGCTAGGTGCTGACCCACAGAGGATCACTAGGTGCTGAACCATAGAGGATCACTAGGTGATAACCCATAGAGGATTTCTAGGTGATGACCCAAAGAGGATATCTAGGTTCTGACCCATAGAGGATAGCTTGATACTGACCCATAGAGGATCACTAGGTGCTAACCCACAGAGGATTTCTAGGTGCTGACCCACTCAGATAATCACTATTCTTTCTCCACGTCACAGTCAGCCACTGGATTCCCACACTCAGTATGCTTGATTCCAAAGGATCCTATCCATAAGCCACCATCCATATTTCAACCGCCACTAAGTCCCATAATGGATTAACCCAATTAATCACTATGTCAAAAGGCTTCCAATGCAATAGGTGGTGCATCAATCAGATGCCCGGTCTGTAAGTTATAGGCATTTTAGTATTGGGGGCCCTGTTGAATTTGAGTCCGATCCAACTTGTCCATACTACAACTTTATCCAAAATCCATGTGGAGTATCTCAAAAGGACTGCATCATCCTAAGGGTTCTATCACCATAGACGGTTCATCAAACAGATGTCTGGTTTAGATGATATAACCCTTTAAGAGAAACTGGGCCGTAAGTGGTTCCAGGTCCGGTCTGACTTGGTCGGACAGACCCGACCCAGTTGGACCGACCCAACTTGGCCCGCTGGGTCTGGCCCAAAGGGGCTGGGCTCAGCCCAGTCCAGTGGGACCTGAACCAAAGGGGCGGGGCTTGGCCTGGTGCGGCTGGGCCCAACCCAAAGGTACTTGGTCGCGGGTTAGGCCTGCTGGGCCGCAGGCTCAGCCCAGTCCACCCAGCTGGATGTGGCTCACCGAGCTGCTAGACCAACCTGGCCCGTTGGCTGGGTGTGGCCTGCCAGCTGGGTGCGGGGGTCGACTCCCCTTCCGAATAGACATAGTCCATTTGGGGCCTTCAAAGCAGGGGCGCCAGTTGGCGCCACTCTAGCTAGATGGTCTGTGTTGACTGGTTGACATCGGACCTCAGGGGCAGGGGTCTTCCCTCCGCTGTGGCTCAAAGCCGCAAACCTCCTCCGTGGTGCACCACCACCATCAATCCGGAAAGAAATAGCTAGCCATTGCCTCCTCCAGTAGTCGGTGTCGTTGCACCGATGGAGCTTCCGCGGGCCTCCAGTGAAGCTTTGGAGGTCCATTAATCTTCCCATCTATGCCTATAGGCATCTCGGAACATCGCCTACACTAATAGGCCATCTATTTCACCTTTCCAGCACATTTCTTGGTTACCCAAGAAGAACGCAACCAAAGCAAGTTCAGTAGAGGGTCCGAGCCTTGTTCTTTCAGCTCGCGCCCTCTGCGTTAGCATTATTAAAAGGAAAGAATTTAACATAATCTTAGGTGGATGAATTTATAAAACTCTTAGAAATAATTAAAGACAAACCCCTACCTTGAATTTGTTGGAAGGCGCTGCAGATGAGGAAAAAGGGTCTGCGTCAGAAGTTGTTCGTCGGCATTCGCCGTCGCCCGTCGATTCCTCCAACGACCGTTTCTCAATCACCATTCTTCGTTGGAGTGGAAATTTGCTGGCATTTTGTTAGAACATCCTCTCATAGCTCTCCCAAAACCCATGCCCAAGATTTGATTAAATAGGAGAATAATCTCCCACATTGTTTTTAATATTATGGCTCATTAATTAACAGTAATTAATGAGTCAATTAAACACACAAATATTGTCGTTACAAAACCAAAGAAATGAGAGGTTTAAGACATTTAAAAGTATCTTAATTAATGTCTGACTTTTCACTGTGGTCCCACTACCATTTCTCAATAGTTTTAAAAATAAAAATAAAATAACATTTAGTTATTTTGTTATTATTTTTGTAAACTCCAAAAATTAACTTTTTCTTCCGAATTTTTCCGAAAAAAGTTAAGCTTCCCTTAAGTGAATCCTGGTGCTGCGAATTCAATGGTGCCATCAGATTTTTAATCCAAGCACATGTTCAAAAGATAGAAATCACCGCTTGCACATTTTCTGAAGGTACCTTAAAAAAAGTTCAGAATTCCGTTCTGGGCTCTCTAGGTCTCGAAATCACATGCCATATATTTTTGCAGACTCATAATAATACAAACTAATTTAAAAAAAAAATTATATGGAAATACCATGTCTTTACAATGTCTCCTTTATTTCGGTTTCATATATGGTAAATAGAACAACCCACTATTACATAATGGTAGTTCATCCTCCAATAAAAGAACCATTGGATCAACAATGAATATTTTACATTGGTTGACCATTGGACCCTAATGGTAGCACAATTATTTATTTTTCTACTATTGGAATCCAATGGTAGCATATTTCTTCCATTAGTAGCTTCTATATTTTACTATATTTGGACATCCACAATGGTAGAGCCTCATCCAGGTGCACAATATCTTGTAAGAAGCTTCTTTAATATCCTCAGGAGCTTCTCTTCTCTTCTCTAGGGCATTGTAGGTTTTTTTCTAGCTTCCTTTTTTATACTGTTGGAATTCCAATGGTATCACAACTACGTTTCTTTGGTAGGGTATGAAAGTATCCTTCATCACCATGTATCATCTTTCTTATCTTATAATAATTTCACATCTCTCTTCATGTTCTTAATCTTTTTAGTGATTTTATCATTAAGGATCATCATTGTAATATATGGAAGTAGCTTTTTCAATGCTTCGAATGAGATCTTCCATTTTTGTTTTCTACTGATTAATTATTGCATGTATTTATGTTGTTTTATTATTTTTTATCAATAATTATTTTTTCTATTATTTCTCCTTGATCATTGGAAGTGTTTTTATTCTACCACCATTGGAAAACTCTAATGGTATTTCATCTGAAACTGTTTGATATCCAACAGTTTCATGTTTCTATTGGTTCTCCTAAAGCCTTAAGTTAACCAAGTGGCATGGAAATAGTTTTATTTTTGTTTGATTTTATTTTTTATTATCCTAAGTGGAATGGTAGATCATTTACAATGGTAGAAGAATAAGCTACCATTCTTTGTTTTTATACTATTGGGCATCCAATAGAAGAACATTTCACTAGTAGCATATTTCTTCCACCACTCTATATTTTCCCACCATTTGACACCAACTATAGGTCCATCTACCTCCATAAATTTTAATCCACCATTAGTAAAAAAAATTATAAAAAATTTATTCATTATTTTTAATTGATGTTATTAAAATAATTACTCTATAATTTTTTATTATTTTATATTGAAATATAATTGTAATAGTGTGTAAAAAATATTTATAGAATTATTTTATATACACATATATAGGTGGTTTGAAACTCATGCGATGATATGTTTTACTATACTTTTTTTTTCTTAATTATCTATAATATTATTAAGTTATCTAAATTATTTTATAAATATAATTTTATACATTTGATATACATTTTATTTTAATTATTATACTTAAAATATTAATTGTTTTATATTAATATTTCATGAAGAAATATAAAGCCCGATTGTACTCTTTTTTTCAGTGAGACTTTAACAAATGAAGGTAACAGTCATATTATTTTATTATTATACTATAACAAGTGTCGTGTAGATATTGGACATGAACACGCTCCTAGAGGATCTTTTTTTAATAATATGGGATATATCATTAAGAAATAAAACAATAACATTGCATATCATTTGAGAGATTACTTGTGATATATATTTGACACATTCTTGATTCTCTCAATTGTTCATGAACTTTTATGACTTCTATACTCTTTCTATGATCAAAAAAGGACTTTAACATTGACATTGTTACATTAAATTGATCAATAGTCATGGAGATTAAAATGAAGTGTCTATACAAGGTTCTCACACCTTTAAAAGTGATGTTCTTACTGGGTACCAATATCCTCAAGGAGTAGAGGAGATTGAGGAGTGGAGTAAAATCTTTATGATCTAAACCATTATAAATCTTGGTGTTCTCTTATTTTATTTCTGATTCACTTTATTTAAAGAATATTACAATCACTATAGATTGGTATTTTATAAAGTAAGATTATTTTTGTATTTAAATTTTTAAAATGACTATTCACCCCCTCTAGTCATATTTTCCATCACTAACTATCTAAAAATCAGTATCATAGATAGGTAAATAGATTTGTTGTTATGATATCAAAAAATTGGTATCAAACCATATGACCTTCCTTAAATGAGAGTTATCCTATTTGATTATTTATGTTTCTTATTTTTAACTCTGTACTAACCTAGAATCCTAGAATTAATAGTCAAATAAACAAAAGAAAATATTTCTATTAATATGGCAGGTGTCAATTCCAATGATGGATGGATTCCAAAGAAACCCCCATTCTTTAATGGAAGTGACTATAGATAATGGAAAGATAAAATGGAAGCCTACTGAAAACAACTGAGTTTGGATCACTGGATTATCATGGATAAACTATATGAGATACCCAAAGTAGAGCCTAAGACACTAGTAGGTAATGACATAGTAAAATATGTTTTGAATTATAAAGATAAAAATATTTTGTACTGTTCTATAAGTAGAAGTGTCTATTGCCAGGTTTTAGTTTGTAAGAAAATGCTTGACATATGAAGGATAATTCAAGTAACTCATTATGGTACTAAAAATATCAATAGAAACAAACTATGAATGCTTCGAGAAAAATACCAAGACATCAATATGGGAGATGAAGAATATGTAAACCAGATGTTCCATTAGTTCACCAGTATAAAAAATGGTATGAGTTCTCTAGAAGAAGTTTTGGACAACACAACTCAAGTGGAAAGATCACTGATAGCTCTTCTAAAAACATGGCATACCAAGAAGGTTCCCATCGATAAGAGTAAGAATTTTAAGGAGTATACTTTAGATGAAATTATAGGCTCTCTTATAGAGTATGAGTTAGAGTTGATTTTTTTGATGAGAAGTATACTAAAAGAAAAGGTATTTCATTTAAATCCAATGTTCTTGATACATATAATTCTTTTAAATTATAGTTCTAGTAAAGTGACAAGGATATGGCTCGCTTTAGTAATAAGTTTCTCAATTTCATGAAAAAAAATGGTGGAAGAGGCAGTTCAATAGGAATTCCAAAAAAAACTATAAGAAAGGTAATACTATTAACAATAATGATGTTTTAGAATTAACCTGTTATGAGTCCAAGAATAGAGGTCCCATAATTAATGAATTTCCTAAACTAAATCATCTAAATAAATAAATAGATAAAATAATAAAGAAAAAATAATGTTTTTTTGGAGGTTGGGATAGCTCAAAAAGTTTTGAATCAAGTGGCGATTTTATAAGTGAATTAGAGATAGGGAATATTTACCTAACGGGTATTCAATGTGAGGTAAATGATTCAATACTTAATCAGTTAATAACTCTGAATTTTTTTGATCATAATTCTTTATCTATAAATGAAGATGAAATTATTTCTAATTCATGTTTAGATTATGATTATGTAAATTCCAAAGTTAAGCAACTGCTTAAAGAAAATGAATAATTAAATAATGATAGAGTCAGAATAACTAAAAATTATATTGACTTGAAAATTAATAATAATAATTTGATTAAATAAAATGAGAAAATAATAAGGGAATATTAAAATATAAAAATATGTATTTTCCATAATGATAAATCTAAATAGGGTTATAATTTTTAATTTCTAAAACTAAAAGAGAAAAATAAAGGGTTACAAAATTTATGGTATAAAGATCACGATTGAAGATTTAATTTAGTTGTGGATTATATAACTAAATTATAAAATAAATTTAATAAATTAAAGAAAGAAAATAAATAATTAAGAAAAACAGCTTCTGGATCCAATGAAAAAGTTTTTACAAATTTATAAACTATTCAAAAGGAGAATATGGATTTGAAAAATGAAGATGTTAATATTAAAAGTAATTTATCTACTTTGTTAAAAGAAAATAACAATATAATAAGATGATGTATTTAATGAAACTTAACACCAATAATAATTATTTTGGATATATAAGTATAACTCCAAGTTTAAATAAGACTAACTTTTTTAAAATCTCAAATAGAATCATTTTCAGTGTAATCAGTTTTAAATTAAGAATGAAAGGGAATTATACCAATGAGTGTTCACTAATATTTACACAATAATTTGTTCATAATAGAACTTTAATTATTATAGATTTATTTTCTAATCATAACACTAATAAATTCTTTAAATCAATTTGGGTTCTAAATTTTTCTTTTATTAATCCAAATGAACCCAAGTTAGAATGGGTACTAAAATAGTCTATTTCATTGTTTAATTTAAAGAAGTATTCCTTATAAGTCTCAATGAATCATGGAACTTAGAAATTTTATGCCCTAGGAACACGATGGGTGATATTTCAAAGTTTCTATCATTTAATTCATTTTATGGCATCTTTATCACATTTGGAGACAACTCTAAAGGTCATATTAAAGGTATTGGTGACATTGGTTTTTATAAAATAGTTATTATTTAAAAATTTTTATATGTACTTGTTTTAAAAAAAATCTAATAAGTATATCATGGTTATGTGATGATGGATTAAATTTTATATTTGAAAATGATAAATGTACTGTTCTAAAAAATAAATTTCCTTTATTATCTACAAATAGAAAAGAAAATGTATAGATTATTGATTTTTATGATCTAATCAAAAAAAGGTTAAGAGTTTTAATTATATGAAAATCAAATGACATTCTATGGAATATAAGGCTTGGGAATGAAAATTGCAGACTGTTGCACAAACTGTCAAAGTATGAACAGGTTTGAAACTACCCAGGCAACATACAAGTAAATACATCATGTGTAATTCCTATTTAAAGAGAAAACAACAAAAAGAAGGATTTAAATCTATAAATGATGATAGTATGGCTAGATGTTTATAATTATTAAATCTTGACTTGTATAGACCTATAAAACCTGCTAGTTTTGGTGGTAAAAATTATGTTTTTTTAACTGTAAATGTTTATAGTAGATTCTTTGGGATTTATTTTTTATCCCATAAAAATTAAACTATTTCCAAATTTTGTTCTTTATATAAGTTTATTGAACATTTAAAAAATGATTCAATAATCTCTATTAGAAGTGATATAGGTGGTAAATTTTAGAATTTGGAGTTTGATAAATTTTGAGAATAAAATGGATATAAAAAATATTTCTTGGCCCCTAGTACACCACAATAGAATGGTGTGGTAGAAAGAAGAATAAAACTATTCATGAAATGGCTATGTCCATGATAATAAAATTTTCTGCACCTAAATACTTTTAGGAAGAAGTTATATGTAACGACCCAATGTTTTATCAATAGAAACTAATTTCTTATAATTATGTCATATAATCACATGAAATTATAACATAATGAATGAATAAGTACTATGTTACCTTTAGACATAATTTTGACACTTGTGTGTTTTGAATTTTGAAAAGTTGGCATACACAGTTGCGATCAGTAAGATGTTTGGAGTCTGATAAGAAAAACATATTTTTTTGGTGAATAGTAACCTACCCTTACGAATTGTAACAACCCGAAATTTTGAATAAATATTGTTTCCTAATTTCATGTGTTATTTTATTTTTATACTCAACAAAAATGTTTTATTTGATAAACATGATTATAATTAAAATGACACCATTGGGTTTTGAATGTTATATGACCATTGGTCAATATGACCGCTGTGAACAAAATGTTTTGATTATTGTTTCTAAATACAAGTAATCTTGGTTAATTAATATAGAAAGAAGATTCGATGACCTCACCCAGTAGTCATGGACTGATCGAAGCCCATTTAACAGAACTTGGGAAGGAAGTAGCACCACTGGGCTTTGCTCTGGACCAAACCCAAGCTGAACTTCATCATGTGAAGCTAGAATAGAATCACCTTCGCGAGAAGTTCAACCTGATAGAAATTACTACTCGTGCGATTTTGGCCAAGCCTCCCTCGGATTCTCTCACCTTAGCACACCTTACACTTAGGTCCTATGCTGGTGTGATAAGGGGCTACTTAAGGAGACCGTAACTGCCTTGTGTAATTCTTTGTTTTAAATAAAAATTGGGATTTCTTCTTATGATGATGTTTATGACTTTTCAAATGTCCGGATAAATATAGTATGCATATTTTTGATGAATTTTAGAGAAAATATAATTTAAAAAAAATGTTTATGTAAACCTTAAATAATTAAAAATGTGTAATGATTTTCAAAAAATGGTCTTCTACAATTATGTTCAGTACGAAATTTAGAGTCTAATAAGATCAACTTGATTTTTTGATGAATAGTAAATTATGAATAGTGATTTTATGCTTAGGATTAGTAATGTGACCAAATGGATTAGTAATCTCACTTAAAGAAAGTTTTAAAATATTCTAGGCACCTTGATTAAGTAATGTGATTCAATAAAATGGTTAAATAACGGTTTCATAAATTATTATTCAAGTATTAGTTTTTTTCGGGTGAATAGTGTTTTTTAATTAAAAATTAAATTAAAAATATTTAGAAAATTATTTTTATAAAATGGATTCAATTTTTTAACTCAGAGCATCAATATTATGTTAAGATAATTTTTGGGTTTTTTTCTAAAAAAATGAATTTTCGGTGAATAGTGTATTTATTTAAAAATAAAATTAAAAATATTTAGAAAATTCTTTTTATAAAATGGAGTTCATTTTTGAAATCAGAGAATTGATATTTGGTTAGTGTGAAATTTTGGGATTTTTCTGAGAAAGTTGAATTTTCAGTGAATAGTAAAAATACAGTTTTAGGGTTTCGGTATGTTTAATGACATCATAATTGTGTCATGGTGATGTCATGAGATATTTTAAGTTTTGGCTAACCTAAGGTGATGGATATTTGTATTGGGGGCCCCATTTGGCCCAACTTAATGGGAAATATCATGGGAGAGCACATGGTTTTGAGAAAAGCACATGTGAGGTGTCCCTTGGCCATTAATGCCTTGTCCCCTCACTTTCCCTATAAATACCAAGCCCTCCTCTCATCCATTCGACTCCAAAACCATCCTAAACGAAGTTATAGTCTCCTTACCTCCCAAGGAGTCCTCCCAAGGTGCCCCCAAACCCTCAAGGTCCAAACCTTTGAGTTTTAAGAGTTACATTTTAAGGCAAGGGATCGGATCTCTCTCTTTCTTTTCAAGAAATATCTTTTATGTAATTTATTTTTTGCTCCATGTTATTATGTTAAAGGGTGTTAATTTATACTCCTATTACTGCCCTTTTCATTTTCACATAACGAGAGATCCCCTCTTACTCTCATTATTTCGTTTTATGAAGTTTTAAGTGGCACCGTTAGGCTGCCGAAATTTTTGTAACGAATTCTTTCTCCCTTCTCATTTTTCAAGATCTATTTTCATGTAAAGTATTTCAAGTTACTTTTTATTATGTTGGGGTATGATATCTAAATTTATCATACTGATATTTTATGATCATATGATGAGAGAACCCATTTGATCTCTTCAATTCAGTATTTTGAAGTTTTAAGTGGCGCCGTTAGGCTGTCAAATTTTTAAGTGGTTCTTCACCCTTATCATTTTGAAGTTCTACTTTCATGTCAATTCTTTCAAGTTCCTTTTTGTTATGTTCGGGTATGATATCTATATCTATCATAATGATATTTTATGATCATATGATGAGAGGCCCCATTTGATCTCTTCAATTCAATATTTTAAAGTTTTAAGTGGCGCTGTTAGGCTGCCGAATTTTTAAGTGGTTCTTCACCCTTCTCGTTTTGAAGTTCTACTTTCATGTAAATTCATTCAAGTTCCTTTTTGTTATGTTGGGGTATTATCTCTATATCTATAATACTGATATTTTATTACCATATGATGAGAGACCCAATTTGATCTCTTCAATTCAGTATTTTGAAGTTTAAGTGGCGTCGTTAGGCTGCTGAATTTTTAAGTGGTCCTTGCACCGTTCTCCCTTTTCAAAGTTCTAATTCCATGTAAAGTCTTGAAAGTTCCTTTTTATTATGTTGGGGTATGATATCTATATCTATCATACTGATCTTTTATGTTCATATGATGAGAGACACTATTTTATCTCATCAATTCATTTTTGGTTGAAGTTTATGTAACAATGTTAGGCTGCCGAATTTTCATAAGATAAATCTTATTTTTGTCTTCCTTTCATGTTCTTCATTTCATATGGTATATTTTCAAATTTCATTACCATGTTCTTAAATCCCTTATATTCTGTCCCTCTGCTATTTTATGGTTCATTTATGAATGTTTGACCCATGTCCCCTCTCTTTTAAATGTTTTCTAAAAACCTTGTAACATAGCCGTTATGCTGCAGAATTTTCGTCTCAAAATGTCTCTCTCTTTTTTCTAAAGATAATTTATTTTATTAAGTGAATACTCAAAGATCTTATTTATATAGGGGTATTCACATATATATCAAAATGTTCTATTTTAAATTCTGGGATTTACATACGTGAAACCTGCTTTCCCTTTCCGTGGGTTTAAAGTGACATAAAGATCATGTCTTTAAAGAAGTTTTTAAAACGTTATGATTATGAAATGAAACCCATTTATTTTATGCTATATGGGTTGTTTATGAAATGATTGATGATGATATGTGTTTCTCACATGATAATAAAGTCAAATTTAAGGGTGAGCCCTGATAGCGCTCCAATGCATTGGGTAATGATGTAACCACTAGAGATTACAATTTTCACAATATCTTGGTGAATAAACTTGGTAATTTTCAAATGACACCTTGGGGATGGACCTTGGTGATATGTTCATGATTGTCTATATTAAATGTTGTATCCACATCTTCAAGTTATGAAAAATGTTATATTTATTATGATATGACTCATGATTTCTTTCTCATGCCTTAAAGTTCTTTTCATGGCCTTATTGAAGTATCTCAAGTTCACATGTAAAATGTTTCTCTTGTTTCCCTTACTAGGCCTTCTGCTCACCCTTTCTTTTGATGTATGTCCCCAGGTTATGAGATGCAGTAATGAACCTAGGATGAACATGAGGAGAAGCCTTTCAAGTGTTTAAGAAGAATGTTTTATTTTTTTCATGTTTTATGTTCCTGGTTTCCAAGACACTAAACCTTAAAGATCCTCAGTTTGTGTAATGTAATGAAAGTTTATGTTATAAAAAGACGGGATGCTATAGTTGGTATCAAAGTATGGTTTAGTTATTTGTGGAAATTAGTATATGAAAACTTTAGGAAGAAGCCTATAGAAAAGTTTATATATAGGAAATTTTCCTGGTATTTTGGTGAGTATTGAGTAATGGGTTGCAAAGCAAATACATCCCTGTCTGGATACGAGCAGGTAGAGGTGGCTCTGGCACAGATGTACATAGGGGTAAAACCCAAAAACACCTCTTTGAGCTAGACTCGAACGGGAACTGGTACACGACAACGGGCCTTACTGTACTATTGGTTATGACACTCCCGGGGGATATGCTTTGGTAAATTCATAAGCTTAGTATGAACCATTATTAAAGGAACAAGGATAAAACAAAATAAAGATTCACATAAGAATATATGATCATGGATAACCTAGTTTGGAACCTAGGGGATCACAAGTTAGTATATACTTTTATTCTACATGTTTATCCTTTTATGCTTAAAGTTTCCTTTTCATGATTATTAGCTAAGTATTTAAGCCCCTAATTATAGTTTCTTTTCTTAGTTAATGGAGGGAAATGGAAGAACATGTCACAACAACCAATGTGATAGGAAATACGATGATTTCCATATTAATATGACAGAGATGATTAGGGGATTAAAGGATGGTTATTATTTTGGAAGACGTTCACTATTTTGGGGACCCTATATGATCGAGGTAAATAGATTACTATGGTATTTTCATTGAGGAGTAAGGTTGACTTATATTTTGAAGAATCGATGAATTTAAGGTGGACTTATAGTAATTTAGGTTACTTATGGGAATGATTAACCTGTCTTGGGTAAAATATGTTTAGGTTAGCTACTTTTGTTATAAGATGTTAGGAGTAGTTGATGTTGTTCGGAGATGAACAATGAAGTTTATTTTGGAAGAATATGTTATCAAATCTTTCTTGTATTTGGGTTTCAATCTTAGTTTAGTTTATTTTGAGGAATTTTAAGGACCATTATTTATGGAATGGTCTATGATGACCTTTGGGTAGTACCATGGAACTTTGAAGATTTAAAAGTAGTTTCCATTCCTATGGGATTCTTTCTTTTTGAAGAGTTGTTTTTAACTTACCCTTTCTGTTTTTGGGATAATGTTTAAAGATAGAAGAAATAAATAGTTAATATTTTTTGGATTATGTGATTCTCTAGAAGATGATTCTTGTGTTTTGATGAGACCAAGTAGTTTTGAATGCTCATCGTTTGGAGAAAAGATTAGTTTGGTAGAAACTTATTAAAGGGTGAAACTCTACATGAAGGTAGATATATTTACTTATGTTTTTGTTCTATGTTGTAAATGAATTCCTCAAAATTATGAAAAGGAACGTAAAACAAAAACGTTGTTGGTTTACGTTTCCTACTAGGTAATCAATGATCGTTTACACACATCATAAGTTTGGGATTTTCTTATGGTTAACCTTCTCCTAATCATGTTTTCTATCACTATCCTTTAGAACGTGACCCTTTGTTTTCTCCTCCATGTCCATGTTTCCTACATGGAATCCTAGTATGAGTAAACTTGGGTGGCCTTTGTACTTCCTTTTCTTTCTTTTAAAGTAATAGTGTTACTGACTCTTTTTCCGATGTGGGACTTTCAATGAAATTTCAAAACCCAATTTTAAAAATTGCAAGGACACAATTTCTTAAGGGGGGAAGATTGTAACGACCCAAAATTTTGAATAAATATTGTTTCCTAATTTCATGTGTTATTTTATTTTTATACTAAAAAAAAATGTTTTATTTGATAAACATGATTATAATTAAAATGAGACCATTGGGTTTTGACTGTTATATGACCATTGGTCAATATGACCGCTGTGAACAAAATGATTTGATTATTGTCTCTAAATACAAGTAATATTGGTTAATTAATATAGAAAGAAGATTCGATGACCTCACCCAGTAGTCATGGACTGATCGAAGCCCATTTAACAGAACTTGGGAAGGAGGTAGCACCACTGGGCTTTGCTCTGGACCAAACCCAAGCTGAACTTCATCGTGTGAATCTAGAACGGAATCGCCTTCGTGAGAAGTTCAACCTGATAGAAATTACTACTCGTGTGATGTTGGCCGAGCCTCCCTCGGATTCTCTCACCTTAGCACACCTTACACTTAGGTCCTATGCTGGTGTGATAAGGGGCTACTTAAGGAGACCGTAACTGCCTTGTGTAATCCTTTGTTTTAAATAAAAATTGGGATTTCTTCTTATGATGATGTTTATGACTTTTCAAATGTCCGGATAAATATAGTATGCATATTTTTGATGAATTTTAGAGAAAAGATATTTAAAAAAAAATGTTTATGTAAACCTTAAATAATTAAAAATGTGGAATGATTTTCAAAAAATGGTCTTCTACAATTATGTTCAGTACGAAATTTAGAGTCTAATAAGATCAACTTGATTTTTGATGAATAGTAAATTATGAATAGTTATTTTATGCTTAGGATTAGTAATGTGACCAAATGGATTAGTAATCTCACTTAAAGAAAGTTTTAAAATAATCTAGGCACCTTGATTAAGTAATGTGATTCAATAAAATGGTTAAATAACGGTTTCATAAATTATTATTCAAATATTAGTTTTTTCGGGGGAATAGTGTTTTTTAATTTAAAATTAAATTAAAAATATTTAGAAAATTATTTTTATAAAATGGATTTCATTTTTGAACTCAAAGCATCGACATTATGTTAAGATAATTTTTGGGGTTTTTTCTGAAAAAAATGAATTTTCGGTGAATAGTGTATTTATTTAAAAATAAAATTAAAAATATTTAGAAAATTATTTCTATAAAATGGAGTTCATTTTTGAAATTAGAGAATTGATATTTGGTTAGTGTAAAATTTTGGGATTTTTCTGAGAAAGTTGAATTTTCAGTGAATAGTAAAAATACAGTTTTAGGGTTTTGGTATGTTTAATGACATCATAACTGTGTCATGGTGATGTCATGAGATATTTTAAGGGTTGGCCGACCTATGGTTATGGATATTTGTATTGGGGGCCCCATGTGTCCTAAATTAATGGGAAATATCATGGGAGAGCACATGGTTTTGAGAAAAGCACATGTGAGGTGTCCCTTGGCCATTAATGCCTTGTCCCCTCACTTTCCCTATAAATACCAAGCACTCCTCTCATCCATTCGACTCCAAAACCATTCTCAAGGAAGTTCCGGTCTCCTTAACTCCCAAGGAGTCCTCCAAAGGTTCCCCCAAGTCCTCAAGGTTCAAACCTTTTAGTTTTAAGAGTTACATTTTAAGGTAAGGGATCCGATCTCTCTTTTTTTTTCAAGAAATATCTTTTATGTAATTTCTTTTATGCTCCATGTTCTTATGTTAAAGGGTGTTATTTTATACTTCTATTACTGCCCTTTTCATTTTCACATAACGAGAGATCCCCTCTTACTCTCATTATTTCGTTTTATGAAGTTTTAAGTGGCACCGTTAGGCTGCCGAAATTTTTGTAACGAATTCTTTCTCCCTTCTCATTTTTCAAGATCTATTTTCATGTAAAGTATTTCAAGTTACTTTTTATTATGTTGGGGTATGATATCTAAATTTATCATACTGATATTTTATGATCATATGATGAGAGAACCCATTTGATCTCTTCAATTCAGTATTTTGAAGTTTTAAGTGGCGCCGTTATGCTGTCAAATTTTTAAGTGGTTCTTCACCCTTATCATTTTGAAGTTCTACTTTCATGTCAATTCTTTCAAGTTCCTTTTTGTTATGTTCGGGTATGATCTCTATATCTATCATAATGATATTTTATGATCATATGATGAGAGGCCCCATTTGATCTCTTCAATTCAATATTTTAAAGTTTTAAGTGGCGCTGTTAGGCTGCCGAATTTTTAAGTGGTTCTTCACCCTTCTCGTTTTGAAGTTCTACTTTCATGTAAATTCATTCAAGTTCCTTTTTGTTATGTTGGGGTATTATATCTATATATATAATACTGATATTTTATTACCATATGATGAGAGACCCAATTTGATCTCTTCAATTCAGTATTTTGAAGTTTAAGTGGCGTCGTTAGGCTGCTGAATTTTTAAGTGGTCCTTGCACCGTTCTCCCTTTTCAAAGTTCTAATTCCATGTAAAGTCTTGAAAGTTCCTTTTTATTATGTTGGGGTATGATATCTATATCTATCATACTGATCTTTTATGTTCATATGATGAGAGACACTATTTTATCTCATCAATTCATTTTTGGTTGAAGTTTATGTAACAATGTTAGGCTGCCGAATTTTCATAAGATAAATCTTATTTTTGTCTTCCTTTCATGTTCTTCATTTCATATGGTATATTTTCAAATTTCATTACCATGTTCTTAAATCCCTTATATTCTGTACCTCTGCTATTTTATGGTTCATTTATGAATGTTTGACCCATGTCCCCTCTCTTTTAAATGTTTTCTAAAAACCTTGTAACATAGCCGTTATGCTGCAGAATTTTCGTCTCAAAATGTCTCTCTCTTTTTTCTAAAGATAATTTATTTTATTAAGTGAATACTCAAAGATCTTATTTCTATAGGGGTATTCACATATATATCAAAATTTTCTATTTTAAATTCTGGGATTTACATACGTGAAACCCGCTTTCCCTTACCGTGGGTTTAAAGTGACATAAAGATCATGTCTTTAAAGCAGTTTTTAAAACATTATGATTATGAAATGAAACCCATTTATTTTATGCTATATGGGTTGTTTATGAAATGATTAATGATGATATGTGTGGATCACATGATAATAAAGTCAAATTTAAGGGTGCGCCCTGATAGCGCTCCAATGCATTGGGTAATGATGTAACCACTAGAGATTACAATTTTGACAATATCTTGGTGAATAACCTTGGTAATTTTCAAATGACACCTTGGTGATGGACCTTGGTGATATGTTCATGATTGTATATATTAAATGTTGTAGCCACATCTTAAAGTTATGAAAAATGTTATATTTATTATGATATGCCACATGATTTCTTTCTCATGCCTTAAAGTTCTTTTCATGGCCTTATTGAAGTATCTCAAGTTCACATGTAAAATGTTTCTCTTGTTTCCCTTACTGGGCCTTATGCTCACCCTTTCTTTTGATGTATGTCCCCAGGTTATGAGATGCAGTAATGAACCTAGGATGAACATGAGGAGAAGCCTTTCAAGTGTTTAAGAAGAATGTTTTATTTTTTTCATGTTTTATGTTCCTAGTTTCCAAGACACTAAACCTTAAAGATCCTCAGTTTGTGTAATGTAATGAAAGTTTATGTTATAAAAATACGGGATGCTATACGAATAGTAACCTACCCTTATGAATAGTAATGCGGCCCTTATGAATAATAAATCATCCAAAAGAATAGTAACCTCACCCTTAAATATATAAATAAAATTTAGGCATCGTATAAGTGATAATATGACCATAATAAAAGTATTGGTATTTTTGTAAGTCATAAATAATTTATTACAATTAAGTAATTTATTTAAAAGAAAATTTATTTTCCTAAAATGTGTTAATAAATTAAAAATTTCATTTCTTATGGTTTTAAGATAATTTTATAAGACCTAATGTAATTTTTGAAAGCATTATAAAATCAGTTATAGTTTTAAAATCTGTATTTTTCAAGTAAATTATGATTTTAATTAAAAATTAAATTAATAATATTTAGAACATTGTTTTCATAAAATTGAGTTCATTTTTGGATTCTATACATTGAAAAATAGTTTGGGTGAATTTTTGGGATTTTTCTAAAATACTTGAATTTTTAGTGAATAGTAAAATACGATAATTTACGATAAATGATAAATACATGAATTATGATGTCATAAGCTAATGTATGGATGACGTAAAGCCATTATCTCAAACTCACATGCACTCTTTACAATTTTTGGATAGAAGAATCATTACTATTTATTTTCTTATGGAAAAATAATAAACTAGTAATTAAAATATTAAGAAAACCCTCCCCTCCACTATAAAAACCACCCACACTCCCCTCTTCTCTTGACTCATCTAAAGGCTTGTGACTTACCTAAATTATGACCAAATATATACCCAGTATATTCCCCCACATCATTTAGTCTTTTTTCTCCTCAAAATTCCAAATCCTCTCCCATTAAGAGGCTCTCAAGGAAGATTAAATCAAGAGGTAAATTCCTCTTTACTTTTCTTTCATTTTCTTCTCATGTTCCTTTGTTCTCTTTTCTTTCCTAACCTCACCTCTTCCAAATGGTATGAAAAATCCAGTACCATACATGTAATATAATTTTGTTATTCTAATGGGAAAATTCTTTATCATCTCTCATTTTCCCTCCTTTTACACTAGTAGTAAAGACACCACCTGAGATGTGTTAATTTACCACCTTCAAGGATGATGGGTTTTCAATTTCTTTTACCATCTTCAATTATGGTCATGAAACCATTTTTTATTGTTTAACCAGATTATTATGTAATATATCCTATGTAAGGTTCTATAATCTTTTTGTACACATGATATTAAATTATTATGGAAAATGAGTTCATAGTGATCACAAACCGCCAATATACCCAAATGGGTATCACTAAAGTTTTATATAATGATTTATCTTAAATCCAAGTAACCAAAATATATTTATAACCATTTAACCTTATGGATGTTCAATAATAAAATATAACTCCAATTTTGGACAACCATCCCCATTTTACATGATTATCTATTCATAAAAATAAGTAAACTGATCGTAAAAAACAAGAAACAATCAGACTCGAACAATGAAATTGAACCACTTAACCCATCAAAAAGGCCATGAATAAACTTAAAAAGGTTATAATAAATATTTTACATATTTAATAGGTTCTATAATTTTTAATTAATGAACCTAATTAAATTATTCAGGTCATTAATATCAAGTGGAGAACACTATCAGACTTAAGGTAAGGGATCTTCTCTATTTCACTTTTATTCAAGAGTGTCCTCTATGTTATTCCCTTTTATGTGTAATAAATAATGATGGAGTATGATTTATCGCCTCAAAAATACTTCCCATATGATTTATAAGTGATGATAAACCTCTTTTCTATCTCATTAATCCCTATTAAGTATACCTGATACCATGCCGATAATCCGTAAGAGATTCTACCTAAACCTCCTTTATTCCTTTGAGTTGCCTTATCTTTCTTTACCAAAATGAAGTTATATTATATTTTTTACGTGAATCTTATAAATGATGTGTACATGTACCAAATTCATTTATCAATACCCATTCATCATTATATTTTGGGTATATACGTGCTTTTAAGTGATTCCCTCCTCAATACTTCCTGATAAACAAACCTCTTTTGAGGGAACCTCCCAAATTCTTACGCAATTTCAAGGGAACTATATATTATATTTTATTCCAAAATTTTCATTATAAAATATTTAATTTTTTTTATTATGAAAACCTTATTGGTTCACTTCTGGTTTTATATAAATGATTGTTCCCTTTTTTATTTTAAAGGATCTATAGTATTTTCCTTAAAACCGCACAAAAATGTTTTAATGATAAAATTTATTAAATAATTTTCTTACGTGTTTTCACTTATAATTGAAATCACTTAATATCTTGAATTCCTATTTTACCTTATGAATTTCCATGTATATTTTATTTCATTTCTTTCATGGACACTTTTATGATACACCCATTTGGTATGATTTGTAACATGATTGTGGTACCCAATTCTTTCCACGAGTAACCCTTAAGTTTATATAAGATTGATTATATATGATTATTTATGTGGAAAAAATATTCATGAAAAGTTAAGATGGGTGTAACCAAATATCCCTCCAATGGATTGGGTAAAGTTAAGTCTCTTGAGACATTATGTGTGACGGTCTTGGGAGTTATCCTTGTCTTGTGCTACCATGTGTGATGGTCTTGGTGGTTAGCCTTGAATTATGATACCATGTGAAATGGTCTTGGAGGTTAGACTTGATGTCATGAACCAACCTGGGGTGACCCTAAACTAGTCATCCGAGCTGATCCGTGATATGGACCGAAGGGCATTCCTAATCCCCACGGGTTGGTAACTAGTGCCGAGAATCAAATATAAATTGAGTGGGAATGATTTCATCCCAATAACAAAGATCAAATAAATAAACTAATCAAAGTGAGAACACAGAAAAAACCCACAAATGAACATAAATAGATAAAAAGATGACCTAGAAACAATATGCAACTAAATAGACCGAAAAATAAAACAATTAGAATGAAACCGAGAACAAAGTAAAACTAAACCAAGATACCACTATCTCCATGTGACATCTTGGTCTCCTCCAACCATAAGACCAAACCCACTCCAACCGTGAGCACTTGAGCCCGGAAACCAAAATGAATGTCAAACCTACAAAATAGCTCGGGTCTACTAACACTAAGTTGTACAGGTAGGGTGTGAGCTAATAGCTCAATAGGAAATCATCACAGAGTCCAAGTGTTTCCTTTCCCAAAAATAGACCATTAAACTAGTTTGAAATATAATTATAAACATAGAATTTTCACATTTTATTAAACAACCACAACTTTACCATTTTAAAGGCCAACACAAGCCACTATCCATTTGTCAAGAAAACCACAATTTTATAACAAAAACCCAAACCAAAAAATACTAGTAACAATTTTCAATGGAACAAATTTGAATTGAAAATAGTTTCAAATAATGATACTTTAAATAAAAAGAACTTACTTTTAAAATTACCAACCCAACCAACTATATGCCGATGAGAGGTGAAATATAATCATTGAGCACTAGTCATGGGAACACCCCTAGGAACTAGCTAGATGTGGGCCCCAGGTACCCCGTATCTTGGTTAAAAGTTACCATAATAAATATCTATTATCGTGCACATGAGACACTAGTAGGAGAATCATCTATAACCTAGTGGTCCCCATCATCATCATCATCATCATCATAATCATCATCATCATAGTTTAGTTAGTGTTTTCATCATCAAACTTTCTACAATAAACAGGGATGAAACCACTTCAGATCACTAGCAAACTAGTACATGTCCACCCACCCAGATACCCAAGTTTCCCTTTTTGTGCTCAATAAAGTTTCAAACATCACATGATACCACTTACATAACTAATCAACCAAAGAAATCATAACATTTCATAAAACACCACTTACATATCACAAAACCATTATTGTAAACTTATACAGATCGAAACATTTATAAATCACTTATAAAGCCACGAGGAAAACCACTTCAACTAGAATTTACTAAAAAAGAATTTCCACATTTTATTAAAAACATGCAACTCTAAAAACATGCCAGACAAGACTTTATGTTTATTCACACAAATATATTTACAAAAACCTTTCCAAATCATTTCTAAAACCATCTTCAAGTGTGAAATTCTAAAAAACCCCTCAAGCAAAACATTTTCCAAAATACACACACAAAAATCCAAATGGGAATGACCCCCTGATATTAAATTTTAAACCATATTTATAAACCACATGAATAATAAAACATTATTTAGAAAAAAAGAACCATTCAAGAAACCAATATTTCAAGGAACCTAGTTTAATGCACCATCTTCATTTGAGGGAACAACCATGTGTGCACCTAGTGCACCCATGGATGTTCCAAAATCCAATGGTACACCAAACATACAAGAGGAAACCCAAAAAACTTTCCCACAAAACCTACCATTTTCTTTAAAACCATATCCAACCATCCACACTATTTAGGGAATATAAAACAAATCCCCTTATAACCATGAAACCCTTTTTAAAACATTTTAACACATTTAACAAGATAAAACATTACCAAACCATACACACCAAATCAAGTTCAAAAATAATATATAACCATCACCCCATAATATAGGATAAAAATTTCATGGAAACCCCCAATTTAACTTTAAAAGAATAATGGAATTTTAAACAATAACCCTAGGTTCTATAAACATTAGAATTTCACACAAATCCTTTTGAAAAGCTATTTTTAGTAAATTTTACCGAGATGAAATCACCATTTTTATAAATCTATAAATATATTAGAGGTAATAAAGAAATTTAATAATTAAATGTGAACATAAAAGTGCTCATGGAGTGTTCTGGAAAGGAAAAATTTGGAAACACCGACCTCAACTAGGTGCTAATGGGGTAAAACTCCAAGGAGAGGAATAATCAAGCCATACAGATTCTCATCACACCCTACCCACAAGAAAACAAAGAAAAATAATCCAAACAGAACCCTAGGGTTCGGCTAAACATGAACCAAGCAAAGAGAAATCTAGGAAATGAGATAGGAGGAAGAGAAGAAGGGTAATGGGGAATATTTGATGGAGAACCACCGACCTTCGATGATAAATTACCCCCAAAAATGACCCAAAACAATGGAGAATGAAGGGGGAGGTTCCTCTATTATATTCCCAACTAGTAGGGATTCATTTGGGAGGTAGAATAACCTAAAATGGGTCTCTAGGTCAAAATTTATTAAGCCTGTAAGTGGCTGCATGCTTTTTGAAAACTGTGTGCAAACCGTGTGAGGGATACTGGAAATTTTTTTCTACTTTGTAGTAATAGGTTGTACAGTTTGGGAAAACCATGCTCAAACCATGTAACCTGAAAAATTGGTCAAAATCCATTAAATGACACCCAAAACACTATAGAAGACCCACCCAAATATCCTTCAATGATTTAAACACAATATAGTTACACCGTGGGTATCACAAACTCTACACTATGAAGGTTTATCCCAAGAGCATTCACTACAACCATGAATAGGTCCATAAGAAAACAAAAACCAAGAAAACATGATGATTTTTTTGGAAACTCAACCCAAACCTCACCCAAAAGGTCTATCATCAAGAAAAGAATAAAATAAAAGAGTATCCGAGGTCAGGGTGTGACAATTCTCCCCACCACAGACACTTTATGCCCCCAGAAATTCACCCAACCGAAAGTTAACCAAAACTTGAATCCATGCCTGATCAAAGCAAAGAGAAACCACAAACCTCACGGTGACTATTCAGTCTAAAATTTACACCCGACTAATCAAGATGTAACCACAACATAAGAATGAGGATGAGGGGGTTCTCCCCACCATAAAGACTCAGCTAATAAAAAAACATTAAATCCCCAAACAACACCCTCACTGTAACCAGGAACTAGGGATTTTAATATTTTAATGTTTCTAGGAAGATCACATGGTTTGGATTCATGGTTTACCAAACCGTGAACCAATTGTGTGCGAGCTACTAGAAAGAGGGGGCACCCCGCACAACTTGGACACAAGGTTTCAAAACCATGCACCAACTGTGCCAATGCCTCTATGTAAAAATGACACCATGCTGCACAGTTACCTAGGAAAGGAGCACAATTTCCTATAACCTTGTGCAAACCATGAAAAGGGTATAAATTCACCTGAAACATAAAAAATTTGAAAATTTTAACCGTGACTCCACCCAAACTTCCTTGTACATGCTGGACATGACTGTAATCAAAATAGGGAACCTACCACATGAACCAAACCCACCATACATAAATTTTATAAATTCATGTATCTCCAAATGAGCATCAATAAAAGTTAAAAATAAGGCCGGCCTGTACAAGGTAAGACACACTCAAAAGGGGAAGAAAAAATTCAAAAGGCCACATTCATATAGACTCAGCTAATTGGGTTACAGAAGAACAAGTCCATCATAAATTTACAATGAAATGATGAACTTGTAGAAAAAAGAAAGAAAAAATGAGGAATATTTAAATATATTATTCCCAACACTTAAGGAAAAAACTGGAACAAGGTTTCACTCACCCTTAGAAACCCCTGACTATGCGCAAGATTCACCCCAAGACCTGTGTCTAGGGCTCTGATAGCTGAAGCATCTCTTACCTCACAGTCAGTCATGATAATCCCTTAATCAAAACTCCTTTTGGAGGGATGAGACAAGATGAAAACCAACTTCCATTGGTCCAAAATTGGACCCTCAAACAAACCTAAGACAACATGGTCTTTAACAACCTTAGAAGTTCCCAACAACCCAAATACACACTCTTCTTCCTTCAAACCACTTCACTACCTCTATTCATCCTCTATCACTTTGAAGGACATGCGAAAACTGAGAATAATCCAATGTTGGGAAGGAATCATTGAAAATTTTGGGTACCTTTCTAGGTGGAATATTCCAAACAACACAAAGAACACCAATTAAAACCCAACATCAATTCGAATCACATTCAGAAGGAACATATAAATTCTAAACAAAAGGCTCAGAAACCAAACATATACAAACACAAACAAAAATCACCTTTCCAAAAACCAACATTTCATTTAAAATTCAAAACATCCTTATCCCAATGCCAATTTCCTAATACCAAAACCCACTTTTCACAAAACAAAATCCACATTCTAAAAAAAACCAATTTCCAAAATCAGTTTTTTTCACTTTCAATTTCACTTTAGAAAAACAAGGCCATGCCTTTGATTTAAATAAAAAACCCATGGTATCCTAAAAACCATCACATATGATCCCATCCGCATCTACTTACATCATCAACACACAAGTTCCAACTTACAGTTTCCATACAAACTCTCACATATGTGAACTTCCATAAGGATTTCCAAGGGTTACACATTTCTTTACCTCATCAAAACCCAAACTTTTACCAAATTCCAATCCAAACACTTTTCTTTAAAAAAAATTATACCAATTTAAAAACCAATTAAAAGAAATCATTTTTCATTTTCATAAACCAGTTTAATTTTAAAGGATTAATCACATCAACCAAGATCTAAATAAAACATTACTCATGACAAACCACTAGAATGAGGAACTAGTGTCTATTCCTAACTTGGAGACATGGTAGTGGGACATGCCCCAAGTAATCCATAACACTAAGAGGACCTTGAACTATGTACTTGGACCCCACATGGGTCACTACTCCATGTGAGCTCACAACGTGACACTGGTTCACCTCCATCATCACCCCCAATCCAAAACAAAGACAATAGACTCAAATCCCAAACTTCCCCTAGTAACTCAAGGTTCATAATGAGAAAGGGTTCATGATTCCCTTCCTGTACCAACCTCCCAAGTCTTGAAAACCCTAATATCCAAAAAAAACACCCCAAATAACAAGGGCCTGCTCCGATACCATTTTGTCATGAACCAACTTGAGACGACCCTGAACCGGTCATCTGAGATGATCTGCAGCATGGCCTAAAGGGCATTCCCAATCCCCATGGGCTGACAACTAGTGTCAGGAATCAGATATAAATTGTGTGGTAATGATTTCAACCCAATAACCAGGATCAAATAAATAAAGTAATAAAAGTTAGAATGAAACAACAACCCATGACTGAACATAAATAGATAAACAGATGACCCAGATACAATATGTAACTAAACAGACTGAAAAATAAAACAAATAAAATGAAACTAAAAAAAAAATTAAAACTAGACCAAGCTACTGCTATCTACATGTGACACCTTGGTAACATCCAACCATAAGACAAAACCCACTTCAACCATGATCACCTGATCCAGGAAACCTGAATTAATGTTGAACCTTTAAAACAACTCGTGTCTACCGACACCGAGTGTTATAGGTAGGGTGTGAGCTTACAACTCAGTATGAAATCACCACAGAGCCGAAGTGTTTGATTTACCAAGAGAATCCATTAAAAGTAGTTTTAAATACAATTATAAAAATATATTTTTTACATTTTATTAAACAACCACAACTTTATCTCTTTAAAGGACAACACCTGCCACTATCCATTTTCAAGAAAACTACCATTTTATTACAAAAACACAAACCAAACAATACTAGTAACAATTTTAAATGGAACAAATTTAAATTGAAATCAGTTTCAAATAATGACACTTTAAATACAGAGCACTTACTTTTAAAATTACCAACCCAACCTACCATATGACGACGGGAGGTGTAATATAATCATTGAGCACTAGTCATGGGAACACCCCTAGGCACTAGCTAGATGTGGGCCCAAGGTACCCCGTATCTCAGTGAAAATTAACCACAATAAATATAGATTATCACAAACACTATCCACTAGTAGGAGAATCATCCATAACTTAGTAGTCTCCAACATTATAATTATCATAGTTTAGTCAGTGTTGTCATCGCCAAACTTGCTACCTGAAATAGGGAAAAAACCACCCCGAATCACTTGAATACTAGTACACATCCACCCACCCAGATACCTGAGTTTCCCTTTTTGTGATCTATAAATTTTCACACGTCACATGATACCACTTACACAATTCATCAACAAAACCAATCATTACATTTCATAAACCACCACTTGCACATCCAAACCCATTCTTTAAAACTTATGCACATTGAAACATTTACAAATCACTTTTAAAACCATAAGGAACACCACTTCCCTAATAATTTTCTAAACAATCCTTTCCACATTTTAGAAAAAACATTCCAAATTGGACTTTATGTTTTCACACCCAAATAAATTTACCAAAACATTTCCAAATCATTTCTGAAACCATTTTCAAGTGTGAAATTCCAAACATCCCCTCCAGCCAATTTTTTTTCCAAAACACACACACCAAAAGAAAAACAGGAATACCCCCCTAAGATTCAATTTTAAACCATATTTAGAAACCACATTTATAATCCAACATTATTTTGAAAATAGGAACCATTCAGGAAACCAATATTTCAAGGAACCCGATTTAATGCACCATCTTCATTTGAGGTCACAACCATGTGTGAACCTAGTAAACCCATGTATGAGCCAACATCCAATGGTACACCAAACATACAAGAGGACACCCAAAAAAATTTCCCACAAAACCCACCATTTTCTTTAAAACCACATCCAACCATCCACACTGTTTAGGGAACGTAAAACAAGACCCTTATAACCATAAAACGCCTTCTAAAACATTTTAACAATTTTAGCGAGCTAAAAAATTACCAAAACATACACACCAAATCAAGTTAACAAACAAGAAATAACCATCACACCATAATCATGGATAAAAATTTCAGAAACCCCCCCAATTTAACTTTAAAAGAACAATGGTATTTTAAATAATAACCCTAGGTGCTATAAACCTAGGAATTTCAAACAAATACCTTTGAAAACATATTTTTAGTAAATTATACCAACAAGAAATAACTATTAACATAAATCTATAGATATATTATAGGTGAGAAATACATTTAAAAATTAAATTTAAACACATATGTTCTCATGGAATGTTCTGGAAAGGAAAAAGATGGAAACACCTACCTCAACCATGTGCGGATGAGATAAAACTACAAGGAGATGAAGAATCGAGACTTATGGAATATACGAACAACCTATCCACAAGAAAATGAACCAAAATCATCCAAACCTAACCTTAGGGTTCAGAAAAACAAGAACCAATCCAAGAGAGATCTAGGAAATGAGAGGGGGGGAAGAGGAGAAGAGGAATCAGGAAGATTTGATGAAGAACCACTGAACTTTGGTAAGAAATATACCAAAAAATGACCCAAAATGATTGATAATTAAGAGGAGGTAACTGGTAGGGATTCATTTGAGAGGTGTAATAACCTAAAAAATGTCTCTAGGTAAAAAGTTATTAATCCTGTAAGTGGCTACACCGTTTTTTAAACCGTGTGTAAACTGTGCAAGGGTAACTATAAAAACTTTTCTACTTTGTAGTAATAGGTTCACAATTTGGGAAAACTGTTCTCAAATAGTGTGACCTGAAAAATTGGTCAAAAAACCATAAATGACACCCTAAAAACTAGGGAAGACCCACCCAAAGATCCTTCAAAGATTTAAACACAATATAGTGACATTGTGGGTGTCACAAACTCTCCACCATGAAGCTTTCTACCAAGACCATTCACTAGAACCATGATTAGGTCTAGAAGAAAATAGAAACCAAGAAAACACAAAGAATTTTGTTGGACACTCATACCAAACCTCAACCAAAAGGCCCATCATTGAGAAAATAATAAAAAAAAGAGTATTAGAGGTTGGGGTGTAACACTTGACTTGTTCTAAAGTCATGTTTTATGTTGTTTAAACATTATTATGACTCCATGTTTATATGATTATATGTTTATATGTCATGATTCCATATGTTACATGCCTTTTTTATATAATCATTTCATTCCTTCTATCCCATGTGCTAATGCTTTGTTCTTATGGTTATTCTCTTATTGGGATATTTGGATCATCCCTTTGTTCATGTGTTCTCCAAGGTACCCTATGCTGATATTTGAGCAAAATTGAAGTTATGAGATCAATTTGAAGATTAAATAAAGAAATGTTTTATTTATTTCCACGTTTTTAGTTTTATGTACCTAGTTTTCCAAGACACTAGACTTTACAATCCTTAGCTTGTGCTATTATGTATAATTATGATTAAAATCAGGTAATGTTATATATAAAAGGCTAGGGTAACTATAGTTGGTATCAGAGGATGGTCTAGTTATTTTTGGATATTAGTAATATAAAAATTTAGTAAGAACCTTAAATATGAGACTATGTATAAGAAAACACCCCTAAATTTTGGTAAGTATATATTAAGAATTTTATGAAGAAAATACATTCATGTATAGATACAAATAGGTAGAGGTGGTTCTGAAACAGATGTATCTATGGGTAAAAACCAAAAACAATACCTTGACTTAAACTTGAATTGAAACTGGTGCATAAAAATATGCCTTTCTGCACTCTTGGTTTGACACTCCCAGGGGATATGCTTTGGTAAATTCATTATCTGGGTACAAAACATAATTAAGGGATGAAAAAAATCCCATAAGAATATAAGTTATGAAATAGATCAAAGATAACCTAGATTGAAACATAAGAAATCACATGTTAGGATATAATTATCCTTTATAACCTTATCCTCTTATTTTCAAAGTTTCCTTTTATGCTCAATAGCTTAGTATTCCAGCCCTGTAATTGTACGCACTTTTTCTTAGTTAATGGTGGGGAATAGAAGACCACATTCCAAAAATTAATGTGATAGGTAATGTGAATATTTCTTTAATGATATGCCTAATATGATGGGAATAGGTGCTCAAAACTTCATGACAGTACTTGATCAGCTGGATCAAGTTATGAATAATAACTTTAATCATGTGAAACAACCTCCTCCTCCAAGGAAAGATCAAGTTTCTCTAGAATCCTTTATGCAGCAAAAGCCTCCCATGTTTAGCAGATCTTCTGATCCCCTACTCGTAGAATAGTAGATTAACTCCATTGAAAAGATATTCCCTATCCTCTAGTACTTAATAAAAGATAAATTCACACTAGAGGTCTATCATTTTGATGGGGAAGCTGATTTTTGGTAGAAAATGATCAAGAATATGAAGTCCCAAGTTCTTTTTCAATACTATTTATGCTTTGGTCATTTTTGACCAAGGCATCACCGTTTTAAAAAAAATGAAGTCCCAAGATGAAATTGATTCCATGGATTTGGAGGAACTCAAGAGAATTTTTTTCAATAAATATTTTCCACAAACCCTCCATCCCAAGATAGAAAGAGAGTTCCTCACACTCAATCAGTAGAAAGATGAGTCCATCGGAGTGTATGAAGCAAATTTCACAAGGATTGCAAGGTACACCTCTGGATTTGTCTTGAACACCAAAATCAAGGTGGATCTCTTCTTTAGTAGACTAAAGCTAAGTCTATGAAAAACATTGGTGATTCGAGACTTTGATAGATATGAGGAGATTGTTCGTTGTGCCCTCAAGGTTGAAATAGAGATCAAAGACTCTCAATGGTATCGTGGGCCTGATGACAAGAAGAGGAAAATGGAATCTAATGTGGGTGGTCCCAAAAATAAATTCCATGATGGAAAGAAGCCTAATCATCCAATTTATAAAAATTGTGGGAAGAAGCATCATAGTAACTGTTTAAAGGGAACCAGGAATTGCTTAAAATGTGGAAAGATGGGACATTTGGCTAAAAACTTTCGATGAGATATAAATAATCCTGCTAATATGGAAGAAGAAAGGAAGATTCAGATAAATGCTCATCTAGTGGTGTAGTGTTACAACTACAAGGAACATGGGCATTATGCGAACAATTTCCCTAAGTTAAGGGTTGTCTGAGGCAATCAATAACAACCTACAAGGAAACAAGGAAGGTATTATTATATCACCACTATTAAGGTGGAATCAGACAATGATGTGGTGACATGTACACTAGTTATTCATTTAATAATATCGAACATACAATTTGATTCTAGTTCTATGCATTCTTTCATATCTTGAATGTTTAGTAGAACTATTTAAACACCACCTCAAAATTTGGAGGATAAGTTATCTATGAGAAAAAAATGGGGAAATTATTACATCCATGGTTTATAACTCCTCCCCGATTAATGTTTGTGGATTGAACCTCCTAAAAAATGTCATCATACTTCATTTAGTGGAGTTCGACGCTATCCTGAGCATGGATTAGAAATCTTTATACAAACCCAACATCAATTGTTGGGAAAGGGAGGTCACACTTCACACCCAAAAGCATCCTAAAATTCTTTACAAGTGTAAGGAGGAAGTTGAATCTCCTTTAGAATCATTATCTCATTTTTGGATATTAAATCCTTATGTCTAGCTCAAATGATTGAGGCAAAGGAGAGAATCACGCATGAAGACATGCCCATCGTGAGGGATTACACTGATGTATTCCCTGAATAGTTTTCTAGTCTTCCTCCTAATCGAGTGGTTGAGTTCCCAATTGAACTTATTCTTGGATCTATTCCTATATCAAATATACCTTATAGAATGGCCATCGTAGATTTGGAGGAGTTAAAGAAGTAGCTATAGGAGAATCTGGAGAAGGGTTTTATATACCCGAGTGCTTCACCGTGGGATGCGCCAGTCCTCTTTATGAAGAAGAAGGATGGATCAATGTTCCTATGTATTGATTATAGTGAGATCAATAAAATCATGATAAAGAACAAGTATCCCCTACCATAGATATATTACTTGTTCGATCAACTTTATGGGGCCAGTTATTTCTCTATGGTGGACCTTCGGTCAGGATATCACCAATTAAACGTAAGGAAGGAAGATATTCCCAAGACTGCCTTTCGAACGAGGTATGGAAACTATAAGTTCATAGTGATGCCCTTAAAACCCATTAATGCTCCAGAAATTTTCATGGATTTAATGAATAGAGTCTTTATAGATTACCTAAACAAATTTGTGGTAGTATTTATTAATGATATTCAGATATACTCCAAGAGCAAGGAGGAACACGAGTAGAACTTGAATACTGTGCTAAAGACTTTGTGAAGGGAGAATCTGTATGAAAAGTAAAATAAATTTGAGTTTTTTATGGAGGACGTATCATTATTGGGGCATGTTAACACTAACAAAGAGATATCTGTAGACCCTACCAAGACAAAGGAAATTGAAGAGTTGCTGAGGACAACATCTGTAATGGAGATCCACAACTTTCTAGGTCTAGCTGGGTACTATCGACGATTTGTGAAGAACTTATTATGATTGTCAAACCCAATGACTAAGATGACATAGTAATGGAGTGAAGTTTGTTTGGACTTAAGAATGTGAAGACTATTTAAAGGAGTTGAGAAAGAGTCTTATCACTGCACCAATACTCATGCTCCCAATGAGTGAATAACTCTTTATGGTGTACATTGATTCTTCAAAGATGGGCTTAGGATTTTGCTGATATAAAATGATAAAGTGATAGCCTATGCCTAATGGAAACCGAAAATCAATGATAAAAACTATCCCACGGATGATCTGAAGTTGGCATCTATGATATTTACATTGAAAATCTAGAGGAATTATATCCATGGGGAGAAGTGTGAGATATATAATGATCACAAGAGTCTCAAATATACATTTACACAAAAAGATCTTAATATGTGCCATCGATGATGGATAGAGCTCATCAAGGATTATGAATTCTCAATCCAATACCATCACGACAAGGAAAATAAGGTGGTGGAGGCTCTAAGTAGAAAGGATCCTACATTTTTATTAATGATGAGAACTGAAAAGGATCCAGTATTCTTAGATTTGTAGAGTATGGACATGGAAATCATTAAGGGAGGAACATCTTCAATACTCTCTAAAATGATTTCTCAACCATCCCTCATGGAGAAAATAAATGATGCTCAAAGAAAAGATGTGGAGATTTAGAAAAGGGTGGAAGATATTAGAAATGGGAAATCCTTTGAGTTTATGATTGATGAGGAAGGAGTTGTAATATTTGGGTCATGGTTATGTGTACCATCCAATCCAGAGATAAAGGAGCTTCTGAATGACACACATAGCTCAACCTTCTCTATCCACCTAGGGATCACAAAGATATATCGAGATCTCCAAGAGAAATTTTGGTGGGACAATAAGAATAAGTATATTACTGATTATACATCAAAGTGGATGATGCAAACACTACCCATACAAACATGTAAGTGGGATAACATCACCATGGACATTGGAACTAGACATCTAAGGACATACAAAGGGAACAAATGCTATATGGGTCATTGTGGATCATCTTACAAAGACATATCACTTTATAGAAATTCTATAGGACTTATAATTTGATCAAATTTCATGGATATATATCAAAGAGGTGGTAATATTTCATGGAGTACCACTATCCATTTTATACGATAGAGATCTGAGATTCACCTTGATGTTCTGGAAAAGTTTCCAACATGATCTAAGCACTAAACTGATCTTCATTACGACCTATCATCCTCAAACTAATGGTTAATATGAGTGAACTATTTGAGAAACTATAAGATATGTTGAGAGCTTGTTCTATAGACTTTAAAGGAATATGAGACCATCATCTTCCACTGGTCAAATTCTCCTACAATAATAGTTTCCACTCGAGCATCTAAATGACACCGTACAAATACCATAATGGAAAAAGATGTAGAACACCGACATGCTGGGATAAAGTAGCTTAACATAAGCTTTTAAGACCTAAAATGGTTGAAGAAATGGTGGAGAAGGTGAAAACCATTCAGCAAGACATCAAGCCAGCCCAAAGTCGACAAAAGAATTATGCAGACAATCATCGACGAGACCTTGAGTTTAATGTTGGAGACATGGTATTTCTATGCATATCACCATGGAAGAAGGTCATGAGGTTTGGGAAGAAAGGAAGTTTAAGTCCCAGGTACATTGGCCCCTTTGATATTCTTGATCGTTTCAGGACGTGGCCAATTGACTAGCACTTCCACCTACAATTCCTAAAGTACACGATGTATTCCATGTATCCCTCTTAAGGAAGTACATACCAGATCCCTCACATATAGTTTCTTCAAAGGTGGTATAGTTGAAGAATGATATTTCTTATGAGGATCATCCAATGAAGATCTTGGATCATAGAGATAAAGTTATACCTAACAAGACTACTCACCTGGTCAAAGTACTGTGGTGGAACCATAAGTATTGAGAAGTAACATGGGAACTAGAGGAGGAAATAAAGGAAAAGTACCCACACCTGTTTATGGCTTAGAATGTAAAATAAAATTTAGAGGGTGAAATTTCACAAGGCGGGAATAATGTAATGACCTAATGTTTTATCAATGGAAATTCCATTTTTATAATTACGTCATATAATCACAAGAAATCATAATAGAATGAAAAACTATGTACTATGTAACCTTTAAACATAATTTTGACACTTCTGTGTTTTGAATTTTAAAAATATGACTACACGATAGCGATCCGTAAGATGTTTTGAGTCTGATAAGGCAAAATTGTAACCAACCCTTATGAATAGTAACATACCCTTATGAATAATAATATTACCGTTATGAATAGTAAATCTTCTAAAAGAATAGTAATGTCACCCTTGAATGTATAAATAAAATTTATTCATCTTATAAGTGAAAATATGACCATAATAAAAGTATTGGTATTTTTGTAAGTTAGAAATAATTAATTACAATTAATTAATTAATTTAAAATAAAATGTATTTTCCTAAAATATGTTCATAAATTAAAAATTTTAGGCCTTCTAGTTTTAAGATAATTTTATAAGACCTTATGTAATTTTTGAAAGCATTATAAAATGAGTTATAGTATTAAAATATGTATTTTTCAAGTAAATTATGATTTTAATTAAAAATTAAATTAATCATATTTAGAAAATTATTTTCATAAAATGGAGTTCGTTTTTTTTGAAAATACTTGAATTTTTGGTGAATATTAAAATACGACAATTTATGATAAATGCTAAATACATGAATTATGATGTCTTCAACTGATTTATGGTGGATGCAAGGCCATTATCTCAAACTCACATGAAATATTTACTATTTTTGGTTACAAAAATAATTGATATTACTTGTCCTATAAAAATATTAATCTAATAATTAAAATATTAAGAAAACCCTCCTCCCATCCACTATAAACCCCCCCCCCCCCACACTCCCCTCTTCTATTAACTCCTCCCAAGCCTTATGAATTCTCTAAATTCTTCCCAAATATCTCCCCAAGCTCCTCCCCCATGTCCATTAGACTTTGGTCTCCTCAAAAACAAAACCCTCTCCCCTTAAGAGGCTCTCAAGGAAGATTAAATCAAGAGGTAAATTCCTCAATTATTTTCTTTGATTTTCTTTTCATGTTCCTTTGCTATCTTCTCTTTCCTAACCTCTTCTCATCTAAATGGTATGCCAAATCTAGTACCATACATATAATGGAATGTTTTTGTGGTAATGGGATAATTCTTTATCATTTCTCATTTCCCCTCCTTTTATACTAGTAGTAAAGACACCATCAAAGATGTTTTAATTTACCACATTCAAGGATGATGGGTTTTCATTTTCTTTTTTACATCTTCAATTCTGGTCATGAAACCATTTTTTATGGTCGAACCATATTATTATGTAATATATCCTATTTAAGGTTCTATAATATGTTTTTACACATGATATTAAATTATAATGCAAAATGAGTTCGTGGTGATCCAAAACCGCCAATAAACCCAAAAGGTTATCACTAGAGTTTTATATAATGATTCACCTTCACTCTAAGTAACCAAATTAAATTTACAACCATGTAACCTGATGGATGTTCAATAGTAAAATATAACTCTAATTCTGGGCAAATATCCCCATTTTTCATGATTCTCCATTCATGAAAATAAGTAAACTAATCGTATAAAACAAGAAAAGAAATGGACTCGAACAATGAAATCAAACAACATAACCCATCAAAAAGGTCATTAATAAACTTAAAAATGTTATAATAAATATTTTAAATATATAATAGGTTATGTAATTATTAATTAATGAACCTAATTTTATTATTCAAGTCATTAATATCAAGTGGAGAACTCCATCAGGCTTAAGGTAAGGGATCCTCTATATTTCACTTTTATTCAAGAATGTCCTCTATGTTATGCCATTATAATGACCCATACTTTACATACATTGTTAATACTTCAAAATTGAAGCACACTTATTACAACATATGACAAAACCACAAAGGACCGTATAGGTATAGTGTCTTTAGAAACTGGGAAACATAAACAACTGGTTCATAAATCTTCTACAGTGTCTCCCATTTATTTCATCATATCTAGGGTCCCTTTTAGCATATTCTACTTAATATCCATCTTCCTGACCTAGGGAAAAGAAAACATAAAAGGGTGAGCTCAAATGCTCAGCAAGGGCAAATAAAGGAAATAAAAATCATATCATATCTTTTTGAAAATTATAACCTGCAAAAGAGATCATAATATCTTAACATGGAACAAATCATAGAAGTGAAAATGAGATCCCCATAATGATAACATAAAACTTGAAACTTTGTGGCATGCACACATAATCATGGAAAATCATTTCTTGTTAGTCATGACTCATTGCCAAGACTATCTTAGTGGACAAAGTCCCTTTCTGAACCGAGTTCACTCCTCGTTTCAGTCCTGTATCACTGAACCGAAATAACCTTCCGTTCCAGCCATGTATATCTCATGAGATATAAAATATTTACCCAATGCATTGGAGGGAGATATAGGTCCCACCCATCTTATAATGAATCCTTTATTATGTGTGCCACATAATCATAAAACATACATCATCGCATAACACATGTAACAAAAATGGGATTCTTGAAACATCATGACATCATAAATCAATTCATATAAGATAAAGGAATTCATAAAAATAATTCCATCACAACATGAACAAATCAATTTAATAATAGGGATAAAAACAGAACCCTTTATTATCTTAGATGGAAAATAATTTTGATAAAACACTTGAACTCCATTCTTGAGGAAAATATCCTTTCTTCTTCAAAAACATTTTTCCTTTCATAACATGTCATACAACTTTAAAATAAAAGAAGTTGATTAAAAATAAACTTGAAAACTTGTAAAGGAAGCTTCTTGGAAACAATGTTTTAAAAATCCATTCATGCCGTATAAGTTAAAAAAAACATTCTTCGTACTTTTGTCGGAAAAGTCAAAAAGTACCTCGTACGAAAAACGACAAAAGATTCCTTTCGTACATATTACTAAAAACTAACCGAAGGGTAAAAATGGATTTAAACAATTTTAGGTGGATGGAAATAATATTACATATTGATGAAACATGGATGTGGATGATAAAATACACCCCAGTAAATACTTACGAATAAACAATCTCAGATAAAAATGAGATTGTGATATTTCCCTTACCTTAGGTCCGATTTGCTTTGTTCGTGTCCGAAGCTCCTGTATAATGGTTTAAATAATGTTATTGACTTATTCCAGAATCATACATATTTATATGAGATCATATATGGTCATATTATTAGCTTCTTGTTAGTAATATTTCATTGTTACTTGTTACTCGGGTCTTTATAACTTTTTGTTCTTATGCGCGTTTTGTCGAATAAATCCTTATTCTTATCTTTAGGTTATAGATAATTCATTTCCAGAATGGTATTAGTGTATTATATTCCATATTAATTCATTCAATTCATTTATATAATCATTATGAAATGAAGATCATGTAGAACGAGTCGCATCACATCGTGGAGACGGTATTCCGTACGTACGCACGAGTGATGATATCGTTCCTATGATCGTGGAATTGTATTGGAGTATATATATATTATTTCAGTATCAATATTACTTCATAATAATCATATATAGTTACTCATTACACCATTATACCCATCCTTTTAAGGTGATGGTGGAAAATAGATTACACCACGGCGTGGAGACGGTATTCCGTACGTACGCACGCGCGGTGATTTCATTTTTCCGTAGGATGGATAGAACGTGAATTAGGGTTGTTTCATATTTATAATAACATATCAGTATGTAAGTAATACTGATGTTATTACTTTATCATGAAACAACTAAAGAAGAAGAAGTTGAAGAAGAAAGAAATTGAAAAGATCGGTAATGGATATTACCTCTTCTTTGGAACGCCTCTTTGAATCCTCCACTTAAGGAACTAAGATTGGTCTTTGGAGAAGACCAGGACCTCTATGATTATTCTAGGGAAGTGGAGAGGAGAAAATGGCAGGGGTTGGCCGAGCTTGAGTGCTCAAATTGGTGTGAGGAGGAGGGGGAGGAGGTGCCCTTTTATAAGGGAGGAGAGGGGCACCTTAGGAATATCTCAAAATATTATTTTATATTAAAGTAAAAATCGGTTTATAATGGTTCCAAAGGGTCTTATTTAGAAGATAAAGTGGGGAAGGGTCGGAATCCTATCAACCAATAGGATTTAGACAAGTTTAGGGTATTATTTTAACCTTATCAATTAGATTTAACTCTAAGTTAAATAATTTAACTTTTACCATGTCTTTTTGTTTTCTTTCACTATATGGTTAATACACTTACTATAACATGCCAAACGAACCCCAAATTGTTTATTATTAATATATATATCCTTATCTAAGTCATTTGGCCGAACCTTAGATTTTTAGGAATAAAATAAAAATTAATAATATAATATTTTATTTAAAAACTATTTTGTGTCAATTTTGACACTATTTGATATATGATTTTTGTGAAAGTCATAACAGAATTATATGTTCGAACCAAGTTGATTAAATCAACAATAATATATCATAGTAACCTAGAAAATTAGTGGAATTCATAAAAAGTCTTAAATTACATTTATTTTGGTATTTATATTATCAATTATGTCAATATTTCATTAATAAGATAATTACTGCATCATCTTTGTGTCATAAATAAATTATATTATTTGATGTCTAAAAATTACAAATAAAATACCATCATGTAGGAAATCTTTTTAGATTTCTAATGAATATTTACAATCGAATTTATCTTATGTATAACCCCATATTAAAAATGATTTACTTATTAAACTTTGATTTTAACTATTTTAACCCTTCTTTAAATAAATTAATAATAAATGTCCTAATCTAATCCAAGTGGGCCTAAATGGTCATATTTTATTCCTAAGTTTGTTTTTGGTCGAATTACACTTGTACAATAGAATTAGGACATGTGTTAGGGTAATATTAATATCATATTTACCCTTAGTTACCCTATTTACTATTAACCGCGGTAAAAATAGTAAAAAGTTACTATTCACCAAAAAAATTATTTTTATCTCATTGAACAACATTTTACTTACTGATATCAACCGTGTCTGTCGGATTTTTGAAATTCCATTCACAGAAGCGGTAAAATTAAGTTTTATGCAAAATTCAGTTTTTAACCTACCACTTAGTGGTTTCACTATTCATCAAAAATTGAAAGTTTTCAGAAAAATACCAAAATTTCACCCTAGGCTAATTTCGATATTCTGGGTCCAAAAATGAAGTCCATTTTGAAAAATAAAATTTCAAAAAGTGGTTATTACTATTCATAACGGCTAGTTTTAATAGCATATTGTTGTTTAGTGAAACTCGGTATTGCGTACGACGCAAGCTATTGAGGAAGGTCGCGATTGCGTGTAAAGAAAGACAAGCAAGTGTTGTGTAGAAAAATATTCCTTTGATGATTTATATAACATAAAAGTCTCGGGTGTTACATTCTACCCCCCTTAAAAAGAATTTCGCCCTCGAAATTCGTCACTTTGTAACAAACAGATGAGGATACTTCTCCCTCATCATATCCTCAAGCTCCCATGTAGCTTCTTCAAGTTGGTGGTTCCTCCATAAAACTTTCACCAATCGAGTGGTCTTGTTTCGTAGGACTTTTTCGCTACGATCCAGAATCTCTATCGGCTGTTCTTCATAAGAAAGATCTTGCTCCAGCGGTACAACTTCTGAGCTGAGTACATGTGAAGGATCTGGTATGTACTTTCTCAGGAGAGATACATGGAACACATCGTTAACTTGAGAGAGATTCGGTGGAAGCGCCAATCGGTAAGCTACCTTCCCAACATGATCCAGTATTTCGAAAGGACCGATATATCTAGGGCTCAACTTCCCCTTCTTTCCAAATCTCATAACCCTCTTCCAGGGAGATATTCGTAAGAACACTTTATCACCCACTTCAAACTCTAGGTCTTTTCTTCGATTGTCGGCATAACTTTTCTGTCGACTCTGAGCTGCGCTTATGTGTTGTTGAATAGATATGACCTTTTCTGCCATTTCATCAATGAGATCAGGTCCTAATAGCTTTCTTTCCCCAACTTCATCCCAGCAAGTTGGAGTCCTGCATTTCTTTCCATAGAGAGCTTCATAAGGAGCCATCTGAATACTGGAGTGAAAGCTATTATTATAAGAAAATTACACCAAAGGTAGGTGTTGATCCCAACCTCCTTTGAAATCCATAGAGCAAGCTCTCAACATATCTTCTAGGGTTTGAATTGTTCTCTCAGACTGACCGTCTGTCTGGGGATGATAAGCAGTGCTGAAACTCAACTCTGTATCCAGAGTATGCTGAAGACTTCGCCAGAACTTCGAGGTAAATCTTGGATCCCGATCCGATACAATAGAAAGTGGCACTCCATGCAATCTTACCACTTCCTTTACATATATCCTGGCAAGCTGATCTAGAGAGAAATCCTCTCTAATAGCAATGAAGTATGCAGACTTTTTAAGACGATCAACTATGACCCAAATAGCATTATTGCCTTTGGATGTTTTAGGAAGTCCTGTGACAAAGTCCATAGTGATGTTTTCCCATTTCCATTCGGGTATGGGTAATGGTTGTAACATCCCCTTAGACTTCTGTCTCTCAGCTTTAACTTGTTGACAAACCAAGCATCGAGAGACATATTCAGCAACATCTCTTTTCATGCCATCCCACCAGAAGTACTCTTTCAGGTCCCTATACATCTTCGTGCTTCCAGGATGAATAGAGAATGAAGAACTATGAGCCTCATCCAGTAGCTCCTTCTTTAATTCGGGGATGGAAGGAACACAAACCCGATTCCTGAACTTTATTATCCCATCACAATCAAGGTTGAATTCAAGAACATTTCTCACCTTCTTTTGTAACTCGACATCTTCTTTCTGTGCCTCTTTAATCTTCACATGTATAGATGGTTGAACATTCATTTGAGAAAGATAAGATTTTTCCCCTTCCATTATAATTCCAAGATCCATCCTTTGTAAATCCATAAATATTGGATCTTTTGTGATCCTCATCATGGATAAACTAGCATGGTCTTGTCGACTTAATGCATCTGCCACCTTGTTTGCTTTCCCAGGGTGGTAATGGATTGAGCAGTCATAATCCTTAATCAGTTCCAACCATCTTCTTTGACGCATATTCAGCTCCTTTTGTGTGAAAATATACTTTAAACTTTTATGATCAGTATAAATATCACACCTTTCACCATAAAGGTAATGCCTCCAAATCTTTAATGCAAAGATTACCGCATCCAACTCTAAATCATGTGTTGGGTAATTTTGCTCATGGATTTTCAACTGTCGTGAGGCATAAGCTATCACCATATCATTTTGCATAAGAACACAGCCCAATCCCTTCTTGGATGCATCACTGTAGATCACAAACCTTTCTCCACTATAAGGCAGTGTGAGCACAGGTGCACTGGATAACCTTCTTTTCAACTCCTTGAAATTCTCTTCACATTCCTCTGTCCAGACAAACTTAACTCCTTTCCGAGTCAACTTGGTGAGTGGATTAGATAATTGTGAAAAATCTTTTACAAAACGTCGATAATATCCAGCCAAACCAAGAAAACTTCGAATCTCAGTTACCGTTGTTGGTCTCGACCATCTTTCGATAACCTCTGTTTTTGCTGGATCCACATATATCCCCTCTTTTGAGATTATGTGACCCAAAAATGAAACTTTTTGAAGCCAAAATTCACACTTGGTAAATTTGGCATAAAGCTTCTCCTTTCTCAGGGTCTTCAATATAATTCTCAAGTGATCTTCATGCTCTTCCTTGCTCTTTGAATAGACAAGAATATTGTCTATAAAGACTACCACAAATTGATCAAGATAGTCTCTAAAGACTCTATTCATTAGATCCATGAAGATAGCAGGGGCATTAGTAAGACCAAATGGCATCACTATAAATTCATAGTGTCCATACCTTGTACGGAAAGCCGTCTTTGGTATATCCTCCCTTTTGACCCTTAATTGATGATACCCTGAACGAAGATCAATCTTGGAAAAGTATTGAGCTCCGCGTAGTTGGTCAAATAAGTCATCAATGCGTGGGAGAGGATATTTGTTCTTGATAGTGATCTTGTTAAGTTCTCTATAATCAATGCAGAGTCTCATTGATCCGTCTTTCTTCTTAACAAATAGAACAGGTGCTCCCCAAGGTGACGCACTAGGGCGTATGAATCCCTTATCAAGATTCTCTTGGAGTTGCTTCTTCAATTCCTGCAACTCAATTGGGGCCATTCTATAAGGTGTCTTTGAAATAGGCAAAGCACCCGGTACGAGTTCTATTGAAAACTCAACTTCACGATTTGGTGGAAGACCCGGTAATTCATCCGGAAAGACATCATCAAACTGCCGTACAATGGGCATATTCTTAATCGTGAGTTTCTCACCAACCATTTGAGATAAATAACCTTCATTTAGTGGAATCAATACCCATAAAATGGAAGAAATTTCCACTGGAAGGTTATGTTCATCCTTGCATTGATAGACGATCATAGATTGATCTGGAATATGAAATGTGACTTCCCTTCTTTGGAAATTGATATGAGATACATGTAGAGAAAGCCAATCCATGCCAAGAATCACATCAAATTCCACTAAAGGAAGGATCACAAGATTTGCAGGAAGCACTTTCCCACAAACTTCGATCGGAGAAGAATTATAAACTTCTGATGCGACTGTTGTGCCATTAGGTGTTGTCACAGCTAACTCAACATCTAATTGTTGAGGTAATACGGTGATACCCTTAGAAAATTCTTTAGAAATAAAAGAGTGGGTGGATCCAGAATCAAATAAAACATTTGCTACTTTAGAGTGGATGGTAAGTGTACCTTTCACCACTTCGTTATCGTACTCCACATCGCTGATAGAAATTGCATGTGACTTTCCTTTGTCTTTAGCCTTAAGATTTTGTTGATGTCGACCATCATCATCAACCCTTGGATTTGGGCATTGATTGGCATAATGCCCCATCTCCTTGCACTTGAAACATTGAAGTGTAGTAGGTTCATTCTGTGTATCCCTTCCTTTGTTTGCGTCATTAGACATCTTCTTCCCATTATCATGGCATTCAAATGCCCGATGACCTTCTTTTCCACATTTAAAACATTTACTTGTCCCTTTAAGACAACTCCCTCCATGTTTCTTTCCACACTTTGAGCATAAGGAAAAGCTCATCTTCTTTTCCGTGTTCTCTTTAGATTTTTCTTTGAATTCCATCTTCCTCTTCTTATCAAACCCATGTGACTGATGGGTTACTCCAATCTCCATCTCGACTTTGAGAGCACATCGAACGATTTCCTCGTAGCTATTGAAGTCTCTTATGGCTAACGTCCTTCGAAGACTTGGTTTTAAGCCACTAAAGAATCGATCGATCTTACTCTCAGGTTGGATAATAATACCAGAAGCGTACCTTGCAAGTCTTGTAAAATTTGCTTCATAGGTACTAACAGATTCATCATCCCTTTGCTTCAGTTCAAGGAACTCTTTCTCCAACTTTGTTCGGATAATACGAGGGAAGTACTTATTGAAAAATAAGTTCTTGAACTCGTCCCATTCCATAGACTCAATTTCATCCCTTTGCCTCGTATTCTTAATAAGATTCCACCATTGATCAACATCTCCTTCCAAACGATACACTGCTAGGATGACTTTATCATGTTCAGAACATTGAAGAACTAAAAATATCTTTTCAGTAGTACTAATCCATTGTTCAGCAACTAATGGATCAGTAGACCCACTGAAAGAAGGTGGACGCTGCCTCATGAAGGATTCAACAGAATGTTGCTCCTTCCTTTGCTTGTTTGGAAGTCCTGCATGATTCATAGCTTGAGAAAGTTGTGTGAGCATGGCTACAAGATTTTTCATTCCAGCTCCCATATCGTTTGGTTGCTCAGGGGGACAATCATTGCATTGCCCATCGCATTCCGCATTAACACGGTTCCTTTGGGTTCCAGCCATTGACTAAAACCAAGAAGAATAGTGTGAGCAACACTAATTATAATAGGAAAACCACATAATTCAAGAATAAAATTTTCATGCTTAAGGTCTTATCCTAGGTTATTCAAGGACATTTCTAAAACACTAAGATTGTGTTCTATGCTTAGACTTATCCTTAGGGTTCTTACTAAGGCTTTCACATCCTAGTTTCCAAAGGTTGACTATACCTTTCCTCTGATACCAACTATAATGACCCATACTTTACATACATTGTTAATACTTCAAAATTGAAGCACACTTATTACAACATATGACAAAACCACAAAGGACCGTATAGGTATAGTGTCTTTAGAAACTGGGAAACATAAACAACTGGTTCATAAATCTTCTACAGTGTCTCCCATTTATTCCATCATATCTAGGGTCCCTTTTAGCATATTCTACTTAATATCCATCTTCCTGACCTGGGGAAAAGAAAACATAAAAGGGTGAGCTCAAATGCTCAGCAAGGGAAAATAAAGGAAATAAAAATCATATCATATCTTTTTGAAAATTATAACCTGTAAAAGAGATCATAATATCTTAACATGGAACAAATCATAGAAGTGAAAATGAGATCCCCATAATGATAACATAAAACTTGAAACTTTTTGGCATGCACACATAATCATGGAAAATCATTTCTTGTTAGTCATGACTCATTGCCAAGACTATCTTAGTGGACAAAGTCCCTTTCTGAACCGAGTTCACTCCTCGTTTCAGTCCTGTATCACTGAACCGAAATAACCTTCCGTTCCAGCCATGTCTATCTCATGAGATATAAAATATTTACCCAATGCATTGGAGGGAGATATAGGTCCCACCCATCTTATAATGAATCCTTTCTTATGTGTGCCACATAATCATAAAACAAACATCATCGCATAACACATGTAACAAAAATGGGATTCTTGAAACATCATGACATCATAAATCAATTCATATAAGATAAAGGAATTCATAAAAATAATTCCATCACAACATGAAAAAATCAATTTAATAATAGGGATAAAAACAGAACCCTTTATTATCTTAGATGGAAAATAATTTTGATAAAACACTTGAACTCCATTCTTGAGGAAAATATCCTTTCTTCTTCAAAAACATTTTTCCTTTCATAACATGTCATACAACTTTAAAATAAAAGAAGTTGATTAAAAATAAACTTGAAAACTTGTAAAGGAAGCTTCTTGGAAACAATGTTTTAAAAATCCATTCATGCCGTATAAGTTAAAAAAACATTCTTCGTACTTTTGTCGGAAAAGTCAAAAAGTACCTCGTACGAAAAACGACAAAAGATTCCTTTCGTACATATTACTAAAAACTCACCGAAGGGTAAAAATGGATTTAAACAATTGTAGGTGGATGGAAATAATATTACATATTGATGAAACATGGATGTGGATGATAAAATACACCCCAGTAAATACTTACGAATAAACAATCTCGGATAAAAATGAGATTGTGATATTTCCCTTACCTTAGGTCCGATTTGCTTTGTTCGTGTCCGAAGCTCCTGTATAATGGTTTAAATAATGTTATTGACTTATTCCAGAATCATACATATTGATATGAGATCATATATGGTCATATTATTAGCTTCTTGTTAGTAATATTTCATTGTTACTTGTTACTCGGGTCTTTATAACTTTTTGTTCTTATGCGCGTTTTGTCGAATAAATCCTTATTCTTATCTTTAGGTTATAGATAATTCATTTCCAGAATGGTATTAGTGTAGTATATTCCATATTCATTCATTCAATTCATTTATATAATCATTATGAAATGAAGATCATGTAGAACGAGTCGCATCACATCGTGGAGACGGTATTCCGTACGTACGCACGAGTGATGATATCGTTCCTATGATCGTGGAATTGTATTGGAGTATATATATATTATTTCAGTATCAATATTACTTCATAATAATCATATATAGTTACTCATTACACCATTATACCCATCCTTGTAAGGTGATGGGGGAAAATAGATTACACCACGGCGTGGAGACGATATTCCGTACGTACGCACGCGCGGTGATTTCATTTTTCCGTAGGATGGATAGAACGTGAATTAGGGTTGTTTCATATTTATAATAACATATCAGTATGTAAGTAATACTGATGTTATTACTTTATCATGAAACAACTAAAGAAGAAAAAGTTGAAGAAGAAAGAAATTGAAAAGATCGGTAATGGATATTACCTCTTCTTTGGAACGCCTCTTTGAATCCTCCACTTAAGGAACTAAGATTGGTCTTTGGAGAAGACCAGGACCTCTAGGATTATTCTAGGGAAGTGGAGAGGAGAAAATGTCAGGGGTTGGCCGAGCTTGAGGGCTCAAATTGGTGTGAGGAGGAGGGGGAGGAGGTGCCCTTTTATAAGGGAGGAGAGGGGCACCTTAGGAATATCTCAAAATATTATTTTATATTAAAGTAAAAATCGGTTTATAATGGTTCCAAAGGGTCTTATTTAGAAGATAAAGTGGGGAAGGGTCGAAATCCTATCAACCAATAGGATTTAGACAAGTTTAGAGTATTATTTTAACCTTATCAATTAGATTTAACTCTAAGTTAAATAATTTAACTTTTACCATGTCTTTTTGTTTTCTTTCACTATATGGTTAATACACTTACTATAACATGCCAAACGAACCCCAAATTGTTTATTATTAATATATATATCCTTATCTAAGTCATTTGGCCGAACCTTAGATTTTTAGGAATAAAATAACAATTAATAATATAATATTTGATTTAAAAACTATTTTGTGTCAATTTTGAGACTATTTGATATATGATTTTTGTGAAAGTCATAACAGAATTATATGTTCGAACCAAGTTGATTAAATCAACACTAATATATCATAGTAACCTAGAAAATTAGTGGAATTCATAAAAAGTCTTAAATTACATTTATTTTGGTATTTATATTATCAATTATGTCAATATTTCATTAATAAGATAATTACTGCATCATCTTTGTGTCATAAATAAATTATATTATTTGATGTCTAAAAATTACAAATAAAATACCATCATGTATGAAATCTTTTTAGCTTTCTAATGAATATTTACAATCGAATTTATCTTATGTATAACCCCATATTAAAAATGATTTACTTATTAAACTTTGATTTTAACTATTTTAACCCTTCTTTAAATAAATTAATAATAAATGTCCTAATCTAATCCAAGTGGGCCTAAATGGTCATATTTTATTCCTAAGTTTGTTTTTCGTCGAATTACACTTGTCCAATAGAATTATGACATGTGTTAGGGTAATATTAATATCATATTTACCCTTAGTTACCCTATTTACTATTAACCGCGGTAAAAATAGTAAAAAGTTACTATTCACCAAAAAAATTATTTTTATCTCATTGAACCACATTTTACTTACTGATATCAACCGTGTCTGTCGGATTTTTGAAATTCCATTCACAGAAGCGGTAAAATTAAGTTTTATGCAAAATTCAGTTTTTAACCTACCACTTAGTGGTTTCACTATTCATCAAAAATTGAAAGTTTTCAGAAAAATACCAAAATTTCACCCTAGGCTAATTTCTATATTCTGAGTCCAAAAATGAAGTCCATTTTGAAAAATAAAATTTCAAAAAGTGGTTATTACTATTCATAACGGCTAGTTTTAATAGCATATTGTTGTTTAGTGAAACTCGGTATTGCGTACGACGCAAGCTATCGAGGAAGGTCGCGATTGCGTGTAAAGCAAGCCAAGCAAGTGTTGTGTAGAAAAAGATTCCTTTGATGATTTATATAACATAAAAGTCTCGGGTGTTACAGCCATTTTATGTGTAATACCTAATTATGGGGATATGATTTATCACCTCATCCATACTTACCTCATGATTTATAAGTTATAATTAACCCTCTTTATCTCTCATTAATCCCTCTTAATTACACCCAATACAATGGCAATAATCCGTAAGGGATTCTACCCGAACCTCCTTTCTTCCTTCAGGTTGCCTTATCTTTCTTTTTCCAAAATGAAGTTATCTTATATTTTTTATGTGAATCTTATAAATTCTGTGTACATGTACCAAATTCATTTATCAATACCCTTTCATCATTCTCTTTCAGGTATATACATGTTTTAAGTGATTCCCTCCTCAATACTTCTCGATAAGCAAACCTGTTTCGAGGGAACTTCCCGAATTCTTTACTGATTTCAAGTGAAATATATATTATATTTTAACCCACCATTGTCTTTATAAAATATTTATTTTTTATCATGAGAACTTTCTTGGTTCACTTCTGGTTTTATATAAACTATTGTTCCCTTTTCTATTTTAAAGGACCTATAGTATTTTCTTTAAAATCGCACAAAAATGTTTTAATGCTAAAATTTCTTAAATACTTTTCTTACATATTGTCAATTCTACTTGACATAACTTACCATGATACATTCCTATTTTCCCTTATTAATTTCAAAGTATATTTTAGTTCCTTTATTTCATGGACACTTTTATGATATGCCCATTTGTTATTCTTTATGACATGATTGTGGTACCCAATTCTTTCCATGGATAACCTTTATGTTTATGTAAGATTTATTATGTATAATTCTTTATGTGGAAAACATATTCATGAAAAGTTAATATGGGTGCGACCTAATAGAGATCTAATGCATTGGGTAAAGTTGAGTCTCATGAGACGTTATTTGCGACGGTCTTGGTGCTTAGCCTTGGCTTGTGCTACCATCTGCGACAGTCTTGGTGGTTAGCCTTAGCTTGTGCTACCTTGTGAAACGGTCTTGGGGGTTAGCCTTGACTTGTGGTAAAGTCACATTTCATGTTTTTTCCACATTATTATGACTCCATGTTTATATGATTCCATGTATATGTTATGATTCCATATGTTATATGCCTTTTTATATCATCATGTCATGCCTTCTATCCCATGTGCTAATGCTTTGTTGTTATTGTTACTCCCTTACTGGGATATTTAGCTCATCCCTTTGTTCATTTGTTCCCTAGGGTACCCTATGAAGATGTTTGAGCACAATGGAAGTTAAGAGATCAATTTTTATATTAAAAAATAAATGTTTTATTTAGTTCCATGTTTTTAGTTTTATATACCTAGTCTTCCAAGACACTAGACTTTACTATCCTTGGATTGTACTCTGATGTATAATTATGCTTAAAATCATGTAATGTTATACATAAAAGGTTAGGGTCTCTATACTGCAAATATATCTTACCATGTTTTAAATATAGTTTCAATTATATTTTTCTTAAATAAGACCCCTTAGGAGAATTTCAATGGTTTTAAACCAAAAGTTTTATATTTTAAGGTCTTTGGCTATAAAGTGTTTATCGTAGATACAAAATATAATTTAGAAAAAATTAGAATCTAAATCATATGAAGGGATATTTTTAGGATATTACAATTCTAGAAAATCTTATAGAGTTTTTAATAAGAAAAACTTAGCTGTTGAATAATTTTTTCATGTTAATTTTAATGAAAATAATTATATAAGTAGAATTTTGAATCATTCAAAGAAAATAATGAATTTATAGAATTTAATTTTGGCGAAGATAATGATCAAGATAATGATAATGAATCAGTTTATGTGGAAAATATATTTTCTCAAAATGATCCAATGGAATGGAAAATTATTAAAGATCAACCTATTAAAAAAAATAAATGGTAATGTAGAATCTAGAATTCAAACCAGAAAATATGTTTTTCTTTACTATGAAAACTCTTCCTTTATTGTTAACTTTGTTCATATCAATGTTTAAAATACTTTAATTGATTCAAATTGGATTAATGTAATACCGGATGAGTTAAATAAAAATTAAAGGAATAAATTGTGGGATTTATTTTCTTTTCTAAAAGATTAACCTATTATAATATCTAAATGGTTTTTCTATAATAAAATTTAGGAAGATGGAATCATAATTAAAAATAAATAAAGAATATTAGCTCAAGGTTATTCCCAGGAAGAAGGAATTTAATTTTAAGATTCTTTTTCTCCTATTTCTTGAATATAAGAAATTATAATTATATTAGCCTTTACTATTTTTAGAAACATCAAATTATTTCAAATGGATGTAAAAATAGCCTTTTTAAATTGAATTATTTTAGAGTAAGCCTATGTTAGAAAACCCCATGGATTTGAAAATGATAATTTCTAGATTTTTTTAAACTTAATAAATCCTTATATGGTCTTAAGAAAGCTCCATGATTTTGGTTTGAAATACTAACACAATTTTAATTATAAAATGAATTTGTTAAAGATAAGGTTAATCTAACCTTGTTTATAAAAATGGTTTCAAGTGATATAATGATTATATAGTATATTTTGATGATATAATATTTAGTTCAAAAAATGACCCTCCGTGTAATGATATTTCTAAACTTATGACAAGTGAATTTGACATGATCTTAGTGGGAGAAATAATTTTTTTTAAAAAATAAATAAAAAGAAATATAAAATTTTCTTAAATCAAGATAAGTATGCTAAAGAACTTGTAAAAAGATTTGTAATTGATTCTAGTGAAAGTATGAAAACACCAAAGAGTACTAATTCAAAATTATAATTAGAAAAATTTAGTATTTTAGTTTATATTAAACTATTTAGAGTAATGATAAGAAGTCTATTGTATCTCAACTCTTTTAGACCATAAATCATTTTCTCAATTTTATTGTGTTCTAGGTTTCAATGAAACCCCAAAAAATTTCATCTAGAAGAATTTAAAATAGTAATTTGATATATCAATGGTAATTTTTGTATTGGACTATTCTATTCTAATGATAATTGATTTGATTTATTATCTTACTCTGATTATAACTTTAAAGGTTCTAGAATTGATCAGAAAAGAACTATATTTATGTTAAATTTTTAGAAAAAAGGTTAATTTCATGTATATATAAGAAATGTTTTTTAATATCACTATCAATAGCTGAGGCTGAATATGTTGTTGCAGTTAGCTTTTTTTCATAGAGTATTTAGATAAAACAAACTTTGTATGATTTTAATATTAGTTTTGATAAAATTCCTATTTATTGTGATAACTAAAGTAGTATTTAGATTTCTAAAAACCCTCTTTAACACTTTAATAAACACATAAATATTATAATTAATTTCATTAGGGATCTTGTAAATAAAGGTGATATTTTTTAGAATTTGTTCCAACTGAGAAACAATTAGATGACATTTTCAAAATGCCCCTCGATTCTGTTAAATTTTAAAAGATGAAATTTAAATTGGGTTTTTAGAAGCTTAAAATAACTATTAGTATAATCACATCCCTTAAATATTTTTTATATGTTTTCTATAATTTAATGTTTTTTTCTACCTTGATTAAATGATAATTAGATCACACTATTTACATTTTCAATGTTTAACTGTTACTCTATTTTATTTCTTTGAATCATTGAATACTGTAATTAGTTATTACTCTCATGATAATATAATACTATATTTATTTTAATGTAATTTATTTTTTTTTAAAATGGAGTCTATTTTATATATTATTTTTAATGTACTTTTTGATAAATTTCACAAAGGGGGATATTTTTTTAGAAAATATAATATAAGTTATATTTTATAATTTTAAAAATGGGTATTACATTATTATTTGAAAGTGGATATAATAATATAATGATATTTTTTTGATAAATTAATTTTATTAACATTTTATTAAATTCTAAAGTGTTTTAATAAATTAATATTTTTTTCTTACAAGTTTTTAAAATGTTAACTTCTTATAAATTATTATGATTCTAATTCGTTTATCAATTATTATGTTTATTAATATATTTTTTTCTACCTTATATAAAAATTTTGGGGATATCCCTCAACCACACTTAGGGGACCGATTGGGTCAACTCCATGGGAAGGCCCACCATAGGCATCCCACAATGAGAATTTGGAGTGCTCAATGTGCATAGTACATGATCATTGTATGCGAGCCCAGGTATAAGGTCGGTATAGCAAGCCTACTATGTTCATGGGTTGGGATAGGTAGCCCATAGGGCCACATTCCTATGTGTGTGATAGTGTTAGTAGTGCTGATCCTTGGTAGCGAGCTTGAATGGTGTGATAGTATGACTTATTTGATATACCACTTGCTCTCTACATCACCAAATTGATGTGGGACTACAATATAACTTCACTATTCATATTTAAAAAATATGATACATTTTCTCATCCACCTATTTAAATATTTATCAACTATTCTATCACCCACACATTCTTATTTAGACTCCCATGCATCTCTTTGTTTGAATTTTTCTCATCTTCTACCTTATATCACCTGTGGTTCCTAATCTTGTAGAATCACTCAACCCAACTTGATTGAAAATTTCACTTGTACTTATCACCTTGACATTAAATAAAATTATTATTCAAATACTCATTTGGTGGCCTTAGAAATGGTAGCACATTTTTTCTTCCACCAGTAGACCCATTATCACAGGTAGTGTTCCATCCAACAATAGTTATCTTTATCGATCATTTTCAACCATGGTGTATCCTTTCTTCTGGTATTTTTTGGTAGATAGATCAACCCAATAATTCATGATGATAGTTCATGCTTCAATGTAAAATCCATTGGATCAATGATGGATCTTTTACAATGGTTGACTGTTATACCCTAATAGTAGGGCTGTTCTATGTTTTTATACTATTAAAATCTAATGATAGTATATTTATTCAACCAGTAGATTTTATTTTTTTTATACCATTATAAATCCCCAATGGTAGCACCTCCTTTAGTTGTATAGTATCTTGAAAAAGTAATTTTCACTATCCATAGCATCTTTTCTCATCCTCTCTCGGTTGATGTAGGTTTTTTTATCTTCTATGTTTTTCTACCATTGGACTTCCAATAGTTTCACCTTCAAGTTTCTTCAGTAGTGGATGGGATTATTCTTCTTCAATATATACCATATTACTTATCTTATTCTCCCTATACATCTATATTCATGTTCTTAATCATTATAGTGAGTTTATCACTGAATCTCATAGTTGTAAGCTTTGGTGGTAAGTTTTTTAAAGATTTTTAAAAGCTCTTACTTTATTGTTTAATAATGATTAATTATTGATTGTTTATAAGTTGTATTATTATATTTTATAAGTAGTTATTTTATCTGATGTTTCTTCCTAATCATAGACATTTTTTTATTCTGACACTATTGGAAATCTCAAATGGTAGATCATCTACCACCACTAAACATCCAATGGTAGAATGTCTCTATTGATTCTCCTAAAGACTTTAGTTAACTAAGTAGAATGGAAATAGTTTTATCTTGGTTGGATTTTATTTTTTATTATCCTAAGTGCAATGGTAGATCATTTCAACGGGTATAAGAATAAGCTACCATTCTCTATTTTTATACTGTTGGACATCCAAAAATAAAACATTTCACCGATATCATATTTCTACCACCACTTTATATTTTTCCACCATTGGACACTAATAGTAGGTTAATCTACCACAAATATTTTTAATCCACCATTAGTTAAAATTTTGTTTCTAAAATATTTATTCATTATTTTTAATTGATGTTATTAAAAAATTTAATTTGTTTAATTTTTTATTATTTTCTATTGAAATATAATTGTAAGAGTTTATAAAAAATAATTGTTTCATTATATTATATACACATATACATGTAGATTGAAACTCATGTGATGCATTATTTCACTATAATTTTTAATATATTAGTAATATAGAATATTATTCCTTTATTTAAACTATTTTATAAATATAACTTATTTACATTTTATATAATTTTAATTTTAATTGTTATGCTTAAAATATTATTTATTTTATATTAATATTTCATGAAGAAATATAAATCCCGATTATACTCTTTTTTTTCAATTAGGATTTAACAAAACAAAGATAACAGTCATATAATTTTATTTTTATAATCTAACTAGTATCGTGAAGATATTGGACATGAACATGATCCTAGAGTATCGTTATTTTAATGAACTTGGAGATATATTAAAGGAATAAAACAATAGTAGTATAGATCATTCGAGAGGTTACTCTTGATATATCTTTGATACATCCTTGCTGATCTTAATTGTTCAAGATCTTATGCCACTTTTGTATTCTGGATGTGATCACAAAAGGAATTGAACATCAACCTTTTTCCATTCAAGTGTTCAATGATCATTGAGCTTCAACATATTCAAAATTTCTAGTCATATGCTAATTTTTATTTATTTTTTTATTCATGTAATATTTTTCTTTCTATTTTTTGTCGAGTATGGTTTATGATTTTCCAATTCAAAAGAATGTATTGCATCATATGGTTATCTACCACCTAATAGGAATTCTGTATTGTGACTCTTGATAAAAATTCATGTGAACATACAAGGTTGGTCTCCAGTAACAGACTGGATTGTGTCTTTGAGTTGTTTACAAGATAGTTCTTTTAACAAGGTTCTCAAACTTTTAAAAGCAAGGTTCTCAGTGGGTACCAAACTCCTCTAGGAGTAGAGGAAATTGATGAGTATACTAGGATCTTTGTGATCTAAAATACTAAAAATCTTGGTGTTCTTTCATTTTATTTCAATTGCACTTAATTTTAAGAACACTATACTGACTACAAATTTTTATTTTATGAAATATGATTGTTTTTGTCTTTAAAATTTTAAAATGACTATTCACCCCATCTAGTTATATTTTATATCACTAACTATACAACAATAATGTACCCTCGACCTAACCATCCCATAGGCCTAATTCCTTCCTAGTCTAACCATCACTCGATCGTTCTCGCCCTGACCCACCATCAATACTTTTCTTTCCCACATCACTATAACTCAAAAGGACCACCATCGATGCACTATGATCACAATAGATTATCATCATCATCACCAAATCATTAGGATCTCCTGATGATAAATCTATAATTACCACCTCAACCACATCCTTCATCATCAACCAACTCTACCATCAACACATCATGCGTCGAAAAACCCGTGATCCCCCACACTTGCAATGTATTGATGCTGGAATCCAACCCCACGCACTATGTGCATGGGAAAGAAACCCACCACCCAAAACATTATGGGGGAAAATGTGATATGTGTAGGGGTTGAAACCCAACCCCTTTCCCAATGGATTCCTTAAATAGGTACATGTCACCAATTGACCTGCATCCCATTAGCAAAATATAATAAATAATTATTTATTAATTAAAAAAATAATTTATTTATCCATGTGAATATTAAATAAATATTTATTAATATGATTTTGAATATAAAATTTATTTATTTATTGAATTAATGAATAATATTTATTTAAATATTTATTCTAGAATTAAATAAATGTTAAGGAGGATAAGAAAACCATATTTTTTATGGTGATAAAAATTTATTTTCCATATTGTAAAACAAATATTTATCATTGTGTGGGTTAGTGAATGCCATAGAATAAAACAATAATGTGATTTTATTACATTTAATGATGTTAATTTTGGTTTTAATATATTATTAAGGGTCATTGTACAATTAATTAAATATCAAACCCTAACCCTAAATCTATAAATAGACTACTATGTTAATTGAAGAAAGGTTAATTATTATGCACAAAAATTTCCTCTCTAGATCTCCCTATTCCTATATTACTCTCAAGATAGAAAAGAATAATATAAATTCCTTCATGTTTAAAGGAATTTAAATCAATCAAATTGAACAACACTTTATAATCAATTGGTTATTCTATCACCCAAAATTTCATCAGTGTTGTTAGGTGATTGAAGAAGCATGTGTGGATCACTGCTAGTGGGACTCTATTTTGGGTTATCACTATGAAATGATGATACACCAATCAGATTACAATGAAAAAAAAATTAGTAGAGAAATATATCAATACTGAGGTAATATTTCTTCATGTATTTTAAATTAATAATAAATCAATGTTAAAATATCCTCTTCCCTAGTTCTGGAAAAAATTATTTGTCAATATTTTTTAAAAATATTTTTTTTGGTCATGTAATTCACATCAAGTAAATTGTGAATGATCCATTTAATTAAAAAAAATACATGTTATATATAGGCACAATAGACACTTCTACTACATCCATAACCATCAAGTGATATCAGAGTATTCACATTAAATTTTTTAATTATTTAATTATTGTTGATCGTTATGTTAATTTTAATTTCTTTCAATTCGTTCTTGAATATAATAATCAATATCTCTTCTTATTATCTTATTTTATCACTCATTTATATTATATACAATTAAAATTTTAATTAATAACATATGAATAATTCATCCAGAGGTTTCAAGAAGTCTAACCAGACATTATGGGATTACACGGTGTGTTTTTATAGTACACATCATGTATCCCAGTTCATTACACCAGGATGTATCAAAAATTAATTCACCACATCATTTATTGAATAAAAAATGGTTAATTAATAACATGTTGACCAATCTAGGCTAGTACACAACATGTGGGACTACACACCATGTAACTAGGTTATTTCCATGTAGTTCACACATTTTTGTGAAGAAATATTCATAGTAAAATACTCGAGTGATAATTACATGACATGTAGGGACTGACAGTCATGTAACAAGGAAGATACATGGTGTGTACCAAATATACATTCCATGTACCCCAAATATTTCCATTCATAAATATACACTAAGTTTCTAGGCATGTATCATGTTCATATGATGAGAATAATACATGACATGTAGTTGGATGTACATTTTGTGTAGCCAACTTGTTTATGAAAAAAATAATATTTAATGTGTTATTCATTTTAAGAACAAAAACATGTGTTTTTGTTTCATTTATTGACTCATACAAATAATGTTAGAGGTTATATATATAATTCTTAATTTATTTTGGCATAAATTAAAAAATTATATACCATGTATAGTCGTAATACATCAAATACTCTATGAACATTAAAATAATTTCACAACACATTAATTAAAATGTGTTCTTTGTGTCATTAATTAATTCATACACTCCATGTAATTATGTGATAAAACATGTATTCTATATAGAACATGAGTAAACTATATATTATCTCTATAAAAGATGAGTATTTTGAATAGGTACTCACCAAGCTGACTCTAAGTACAAGTTTTATACTTATTTTTTTAAATTTTAAATAAAATTTATTTATTTAAAATCCTCGAGGATGGGTATCTCAAGGAAAAATTAGATAGAGATTAGGATAATTTTAATTAATTGATTTATTAGACAATTAATTGAATTAATTCACATGCGTTTACCATAATAAAATAATAAACAAAAAAACAATGCTAGATAGTTATTTTAAATGCATATTCATTGAACTAGTGGATGATCATGGGATTAGACTGTCTTGTGTATGTGTATGGTTTCTTTAAATTTAATTTTTTCTTGAGTTTTTGTAATTATTTTATTAAATTAAATTAATGACCTATGATTGCTCCCTCCCTTATTATAATGAATAGGCCTCTATTATCATAGTTTTATTTATATAAAACCCCCTTTATGGTCCCCTTCACTTGTGAGTGAAGTAAAATAATCATAAGTATGGAGCTCCTAGGTGCATGGAGTTGGTTTGAGATGGAGCCAACCTGAAACCAAACCAAGGAGATACAAAAGAAAGAGGTGGAATACTACAAACTATAGGCCATGCCAACACAAGAAGTTTTCCCCATAGGATCAATAGTTTATTTATTTCTAACTCAATAAATAAAGCACTAGCTAAATAATCACACCACATTTTATTTATGTTTATTTCATGATTAATTTTATGGATGAGAGACCATGATCACATAAATAAATGGATTAATATGAAAATATGGAATTAAAATAAAAGTATTATGTGTAAATATTTTATCAGTACATGACTAATCACTTAAATAAAATCCACTTAATAATAAAAATATGTGTAAAAGATAAAATAATAAAATTTTAACATAATAAAAAAATCACTCAAGTTAATATTAAGTCATTACAAATTCTATTATTGGATTTAGAATGAAACCATATAACTAAGTGTTTGAGTGACCCTTGTTAGGAAACTTAATTTTATCAGGGATTTAAAATAATGATTTTGTGTTGATTCAAATATTTTAACATAAAATTAATAACCCTTTATAGATTTAATGTATCTCAGAGGCAAGTGTTGATGAAATATGAGTCAAGATTACAGGATCAGGGAGTCCACTAAACACACCTAGGAATATCTATCCCATAGTTGAATATATTTCCTACATAAATACCTTTGAGCACCTGACTAGGACCATTACTGGTTCATGAGAAGGTAAATATAGTTCCTAGACACTATAATTTTCACATTAAGGGGAATTATAAGTTCAATGGTGATGGAAATTGATACTTTATAAAAAAGTGTGATACTTAATAATTTTTTATTAAAAAATTATATATTTGATAATTTGTAATCAAGTAAAGTACTAATAATCTTATTTTTTTAGCATTATAGAATAATGAAAAATTCATGAACCACATTTTCCCTATGATCAATTTTGGAGAAAGGCCATATTTTTACTTTTAGTAACTTCTATGAATGGTTTAGATGCTTATGTTTTGTACTGTTCCATGAAGAGATGTCGTATGTGCTATAATTTTCAATCCTTGATCCACATACTAAATAGGTGAGTGGTGAGGAGTTTTTTTTTCTATTAAATAAACCTGAATGATGAAATATATGTTTAGTGTTTAATGTTTTAATCTATGTCTATTGAACTTATAATGTTTTATGGAAACATTGATGCATATATAATTCCCTAGAATATTTGTGATCTTTATCAAGAGATATCCAAACAAGAAAACTTTGAGATATACAAGGTGTTCTTCATGAGAAAACTTATAAAAAGTGCACCGAATGGGCCTTAGATAGTAAAATTCATTATCAATATTTATAACTTAGAGGTTCTATGGTATAATCTAACTGAATAACTATATACCAATCACATTATTTCATCACTCCACTGAAGCTTCTTTAGTTTTTTATAAATTTTAATATGAACAATGATGATAAGTATCCCCTAGATCTTCTCACTCTACTTAACCAAGTTTTAAAGGATGCAAAGCATGAAAATCCTTCTTTCCATATGGTGAATAATAAGAAATTCAAGACAAAGAACTCAAAGACAAACTATAATTCTAATGTTTATTCACAATTCCCTTATAAGAAGAGGATGATTAAGAGGCATGCAATAGAAAATAGTGATATATATTTCACACATGGTAATAAGGGATACTAGAAAAAGAACTAAACCCAGGTAAATAAGAAATGGGAAGGTTCAAACACATTTATTTTCAATTATAATCTATCTATTTATAGAAATTGGGTATTAGATACAACATGTGGTTCTCAAATTTGTATTTAAATATAGGAACGAAATATTTTTTGAAAAGGTGTATCTATGAGAAGAAAATAGATTCAGAATTTTTTCTATCGCTATTTAAGATTATCACCTCATGTTGTCATCTATAATGATCTTGGTTTTGAATGATTGTTACTATGTGTTTTTAGTTACCAAAATCAATTTTTCCATGTATAGACTAGATATATATGGATTTAGTTTCAATTTTGAAAATAATTATTGGTTCTTTTATAGATAAATAATTTGTTATGGTAAGAAATATTTTAATAATGGTCTTTTCAAGTTGGATTACACGAACCAAGTTGTGGATATCAATAATGATGATAGTTCACATGAATCAGACCACACCCAACCATGGAATTACCATATAGGCTATATAAATTAATTTTTTTTACCACATTACACCAAGATGAATATTGGGATTCATTTTAACTAAAACCATTTTGTGTATTTCATGCATGTCTATAAAGGAAAATGAAAAAATCCCCATTTGGTGGAAAAGGTGAAAGGTATATTGAGCTTCTTCAATTGGTTCATAACAATGTGTATGGACCATTTTGAGTTGAATCCATGTGTGGGTACTCATGCTTCATAAATTTTACTGATGATTTTAGTAGATATAGATATGTCTACTTAATGAGGTACAAGTTAGATTCCTTTGATAGATTCAAGGAATATAATATGAAGTTGAGAACCAACATGGTAGTAATATTTATAATCTTCACTCAATTATGGAAGAGAATATCTTAATCATGAATTTATTGATTACTTATGATATTTTACAATTTTATCTTAACTCACTTATCCTTATACACCAAAATGGGATAGTGTAAGTGAAAGGAGTAATGACACCCTTTATACATGGTGAGATCAATTATGAGTCATGTGAGTCTTCCATTATCCTTTTGAGAATATTCATTATAGACAACAAAAATTCTATGTAAAATAATTAGAAAGCTTACAGAAATAGAAAGATATAGATTTCTAGTCATAGAGTATACTGACTTATTATTAGTCGATAATAAGGATCACATAACCTACATAGAACCAGTAAGTGGTAAAGAAGCTAAAAAATGGAAAGAATCTATTAATTTTGAAATGGATTCCATATAATAAAACTAAGTTTGGGTTTTTTATATCCTCCAATGGATATAAATATCATCTGTTGAAAATGGGTATTCCATAAGAAGCATGACATGGATGGACAAGTTAGTACCTATAAAGCATGACATGTTGCCAAAGAGTTTAAGTAACATTATGAAATAGACTATGAAGAAACCTTTTCTCCAGTTTCCATGATAAAATACCATATAAGTATACTTTCCATATTAACTTACTATGACCTTGATATTTGAATGATGAATTTCAAAATAGATTTCCTCAATGGGAAACTTTAGGAAGATGTTTATATGACACCACTAGAAGGGGTTGTGATTCTAAAGGATCCTAATAAGTTATGTAAGTTTTAGAGATTCATTTATGGATTAAATTAAACATATAGGTTATAGAACATAAAATTTGATAAATCCATAATTGAATTTTGTTTTATAAATAATTAATGTGAGCCTAGTGTCTATAAGGGGTTTAGTGGGAGTACAATCATTTTTCTAATAGTTTATGTAGATAACATACTACTTATTAGAAATAAAATATCAGTCTTATAGTATGTTAGATCCTAGTTGAAAATTTGTTTCTCCATGAAGGTATAAGTGAAGGAATATATATTATTGTGATCAAGATCCATCATGACAGATCAAAGAGGCTACTTGGACTAAGTCAATATATATATATATTGATAAGATATTAAAGATATTAAATATGGAACAATAAAAGAGGTTATTGTTTATAGTGTCATATGGAATTCATATTTCCAAGAATATGTGTCCTCAGTATCATGAGGAAGATATAAGATTGAAAGAATTCCATATATGTCATTGATTGGGTTAGTCATCTATGCTATTCTATGTATAAGGCTATAATGACACATACACATTATGTGTGGTGGGAAGATATCATGTTGACCTAGGTGATTAACATTCGATAGAAGTTAAGACCATCCTTATGAATATAAGTCATATTAATGATATGGTTCATGTCTATGGAGGGAATGAGGAACTATTCATCTGGGGATATACAAATTCTAGATTGCAGATAGATCAAGGTGATTTGAAATCACTACCGATATGCATTTTCAGTCTTAATATAATTATTGTGAGATGTAATAGCTCAAAGAAAGATATGGTCGCTAATTATACATAAGATTTTGAGTACATTACAGCTTTTGAGGAATCTAAAGAATCGGTTTGGATTTATAACTTCATCAAATATCTTGATGTGGTTCCTAGAAATAAAGACCCTATCACACTCTATTATGATAATAATATATTTACTGATCTTTTAAAGGAGATGAGGTCACATAAGAAGATAAAACACATACTTCATAAGTATCATATCTTGAGGTATTTTTCTCAAAGAGGTGACATTACAGTGAGCAGAGTCTCTATGGAAGATAATATGGAAGACCCCTTAACAAAATCCTTAACTCAATAGAAACATGATCATCAAGTGAGATCTAGTGGACTAAAATTCATTGGTAGTTTTATCTAGTCCAAGTGGGAGTATTTTACATTTGGTATCTTAGAACCAATTGTTTGTACATTAAATTTAATTTATATTAAAATTAGTGAATATTAATAAAATATCTTATTACATAACATTCATTTTTCTATATGACTTTAATGTAATGATTTTCTAGATTAGCTGTCACATTGAAAAATTTATAGTAGTTCCCCACTATGATGATAACATTACAATTCCATAATGATATTCTTAAATGTTATTCTATGGTTAGATAAAATTATATGATGGGATGCAAGGTACATTGACTGTTAGTTATGAGTACTCGTAAGATAATGGGACTTTATCTCATGAAACTCACACTTGGTAATATCTAAGAAGTGATATTATAAAAAAATACCTACTAGTATACAATCTACATGTTTTCATGTCATTAGAATTTTTTGTTGGTAACCATGTGTGACAATCCTTAGACTTTTAGATTATTAATAATGCATTCCATGAATCATTTACTTTGATGTAATGACCAAAACAATGATGATACATGTTTTTTAGAATTATGGTATGTTGGGTGCATTACAAATGACATGTTATTAATGAATAAGTTGAGGAAGTATTTTTCCCTTACATCTTTATAGTAGTTGATATATCAACCCTTTTATTGAAATAGAACCGTAACATTAAAATTCCATTATCATGGTGTAACAACGATCTTATTTTAGATAGTCAATGAAAGATGTATCAAGTATATAGGTTTATGATACACTTGAAGAACATGCTTGATTATATGTCACAACTAATAGAGTATATTACACAATGATCGTTCATATATGGTTGTTGTCATTGTGACATATATTCTTCTTCTATGGGTGTCTTGATCTATTTATAGACAATAATATTGGAATATAGGAAATACCACCCAATTCTACCAAGGAAGAGGCCTTGAGGGTGACACACAAAATTATTTCTTTGATATTAGTTAAATAATATTTATATTTAACAATAGAATAAATATAATTTTCTAGTATGAGAAGTAAAATTTATTCAATATTTATTAAATGATCTAAAACATTAAATAAAAACTTAGTCGCACACTAATTGTTTAATTACATGAATATATAATATTTATTTATTAATTTTTATTTTCACCATAATAAATAAATAAATATTTAATAAATAAATATTTATTAAATAAATATTTATTTAGTTATGTGAATATTAAATAAATATTTATTCTAAAAAATTTGAATAATATATATATATATATATATATTTATTGAATGAATAATATTTATTTAAATATTTATTTGAGAATCCAATACATGTTGAGGATAAAAAGTAGACCAAATTTTGTTTGATTATGAATATTTATTTATCAGATTTTAAAATAAAAATTGATCATTGTATAAGTTAGCATATTCCATAAAATAGTTTAAAATAATTATATTTTTATATGGAATGATGTTTCTTTTGGGTTTAATATATTATTATGATTCATTGTGCAAGTATTTAAAAATTAAACCCTAACCCCAAGTCTATAAATAGACTACTATGCCAATTTGGGAAAGGTTAATTATTATGCATAATAATTTCATCATAAGATATCCCACCTATCATTCTCTTAAGATAGAGAAGATCAAAAGAAATTCCTTCAATTTTAGAATAATGTGAATTGATAAAAGTGAAAAACACAAGATTAAAAATTAGTCATTCTAGCACCTGACATTTTAGTTGTGTTGTTCAGAGATCAAAGGAGCACATATAGATCACTGATAGATAGGCTATGCTTTAGGTTCTCACTATGAAATGTCAATACACTGATCAAGTTAAAACAATGAATACCATTAATTAAGATATATATGAAGATCAAGGTAATATTTATTCTTATGTTTTTAATTAATTATAAATTAACATGAAAAAATCCTCTCCTTTGGTTCAAGAAAAAATTTATTTGTAAATATTCTTGAAATTTTTTTCCTTGGCCATAGAGTTCACATCATGTACATTATGAATGATCCATTGAATTTGAAAAAATATATGTTTGATATAAGAACAATAGAAACTTACACTATGTCCAGAACCATTGTCATTTGTGTTTTTGTACCATGTTTGTTTACCCTCATATATTGGGTCAATTCATATTTATTACTTCACTAACTATCAGATGAGGATGTGTATAAAATGATTTGTTACAAGGTTTAAGATTTTGAATGACTTATTCAACCATAACTACCAAAATACACTTTATCCCACATTTCCATTGAATGCCTCATCATTTCACTTTCCCATAAACATTGCCTCAACCCTTTGGGTTTCAAGGGATTTTTGATTTTGTTCATTTTAGAGAGAGAAAATTAGGAAGGAATTTCTGGTTCACTGAGAGAGAAACTAAGATGAATAGCTGAATGAGGAGTCTAGTTCAAGACCTTTCCACTAATTCATTATGTATTCAATTCACTAATCCTCACTTCATGATCCCTGTGTATAACTTTAATGGAGAAAAAGGAGATACATTTGATTCTTTGGAGTATAAACACCTTTCATGGAGTGGAGTCAAATGATTCATATCCATTATATCTTCAACCATAACTTGGTATTAGTATTGTGACATAACTTTATAAGTGATTTAATTTATTATATGTTTTATATCCATTATGTTATTAATTTTACTTTTTAATTTGGGTGTGTAGTGTGTGTTTTCAAAGAAGGTAAGTAGCTAAATCCTTATGATAGACCTGATCACCCCCACCTAGTTTAGCTATGTATGCTTCCTTGGAAAGTTTCTCTAATCCTTTACTTCTTAGAGTTCCTTTTAATCCTCATTGTTTTATTTCTTCATAATAAAGGACTTTTGAGGTAGTGTTCTTGTCATGCATGTTGGTCCAATGTGGGACAAAACATGATAAAAATTTATGTCCCTTTCCTTTACATCCTTCTTATCTGAAGCATTCTCATCATGATCTTCCTTATCAAATTTTATTTTTATTTTCATAAAAAATGATTTATCCATACAAATAAAAAACCACCATTATATCTTAGTGGATCTTAGGCTATTGTATATATATTTCCACTTCAAAGCAACCCATAAAAAATGTATCATACCCCTCATATGTATAATGATGATTTTTAAAATTTTTGATATAAATAATTTTGATGGGGTAATTAATTTTAACCTATAGAGGATTAAAATTAGTGCACTTAGAAATCATTATGAGATTCTTAATGCTCTATATGGTCTAAAAATGTCACCATTGTGTATAATGATAGAAAATACACTATTACCTATCTTGATGTGTCTTCCAATGTACTTCATAAATATCTTAGCCTCATATTGTTGGTTTTAGGTGATAAGGTTATTTGGTAGGTTTTTTATCATTCTAATACTACTAAATATGGTATAAACAAGAACCTATATATATTAATAAATCATTGGTTGTAATATTACATAAGAAAATTAAATTATATAACTTTAAAATGAACCCTATAACTGAAGTAAAAATTTATATAAATGATTTTAACAATATAGTTTTGGACATGTCAAATATATATGTTACGATTAATGATGAATACATTGAAATTATCCTTTTAACTTCCTTATATTATTCATATAACTCATTTAAAGACTCAATGATAAATGGTAGGGATACTCTTTCATTTGAAGAGGAGAAATCATTCGTATTATATAACAAAAATTTAGAAACAAGGGTTTGAAAAAATAGTGGTTAAGGGATTAAAAATAAGATGAAGAAATGAATATAGAGGTAAGGAGAGGGATAAAAATAAGTCTAGAAGAAGTAATTCTAAGTATAATATTAGGGTATTGAAAGGTTATTAGTGTAAAAAACCAAGAATATTAGTCATTTCCCTAAAAATAAGAATAATTATAAATAAAACAACGATCATTCATTATCAGTGGAGTAGGACTTGATGCTACTGGTGTGATAAATGTGTGCTTGAATACCATGTCTAAGGAGTGGGTCCTTGATTTGATATTCCCTTTCCATATTTGTCCAGAGAGAAAATTACTCTATAATTTATGTGATCTTGAGTGTGGTGATATATATTTAGGGAATGTTAAGAGTTTTCACATTGTGGGAATAAGTTTTGCTTCTTAAGAGCTTAAAAATAGAATGGTGAAAACTTTGAATGAGGTTAGGTTGGAACCCAAGTAAAAACAAAACCTCATTTCCCTAGGTATGCTTGACCAAAAGTGTTGAACCTTTCAGTCTGATTTTAGTAATATTTGAATTTATAGGGGATGACTCACTATAATGAAAGGAAATATCATTAATGGGTTATATATAGTAGATTGTAAAATAAATTTGAAGCTATTAAAAACCACTTATAACCCAATTATAGATAAAAATATTATTTGGAATAAAATTTTTGGCTATATAAGTAACAAGGGCTTGAATGAACTGAGTAAACTAAGAATGTTAACTGAAATAATATAGAATAAAATCCCCTTTTATAAGGATCATTTTTTTTAAAATCCAAGATAGAGAGTTTCAAAAGCACTCTATACATAGCTTGGAACCCACTTGAATATGTGAATTAAGATATATGGGGGTCATCCAGGAATTATATCCATGGTAGAGGCTATTACTTTGTGACATTTATTGATGATTTATCATTTCATATTTGAATTTAAATATTAAAATATAACTATAATACACTTTAAATGTTTTATAATTAGAAAACTTATGTAAAAAATTATATGGTAATGTACTTGAAAACCCTCAAAACTGATAATGGGTTAGATTAATTTTTCTAACAACTTTTTTTGAGTTATGTAACTATGAGAGAATCTTTAGACACTGAACTATTGTAGGAACCTCACAATATAACTATTTTGATGAGCATATTAATAGTGATATCCTATTTAGGGTGATAAGTGAAATAGATATTCCCAAAATCCATATATGTATATGATACAGTTAACCTATATCATATGGCATGTTACAGGGATATAATATGCGGCAATATCCAAATGCATATTCTATATATGGGAATATCATTTATTATGATACATAGATATCATAATACACTACCTTTTCGTATCATATTCCTTTAAATGAATAAATATTATAGTGATAACATGCTACTTCCCATGACATTCAGATTCTCTCCCATTAGTTATCATTAACACATGGAGATTGAATTCACTTAAGTGTTAAGAACATCACCAAAAGGGATATAAACTAGTATAACCACTTGTTGATTACCCATGAATTATATTAAACATGCATAAATGAATAAAGGCATGGGGAATTTACCTGGGGACTATATAAAAGGATATCACCATGATATGGTTATTATTCAAGTTTTCCCAATCCTAGGCCATATATCTCTCCCTATGAATCTCTCTTATTTATCCTTATTTTTACAATGAGACAATATCATTCCATAATGAAAGGGGGAATCCCAATTGAAAATTGAGCTATTAAACCATCACATAGACACAAAACATTGAATGTATTCCATTTGGATACCACTTTGGTTTTATTTATCAAGAATGTGGGGAAAATATAGCTACAGAAATTCTTTAGTGAAAGGTTCATGTGCAATGTCCTTCATTTAAAATTTATTTGTTTTTGATTTCCATGCATGGAGTTATTGGATTTTTTTGTTTTTTTATTTATTCCATTTTTTTAAACAAATATCATTTGATCCTAAAGAACATATCAGTGGTATTATATCATTACCATGGTGTTAAAAACTTAAAATCATGTTTAAAATAAAGACATTGGAATTGTTTCTCAAAATATAGTATTATAGATATATTACAATATAATGGACATGGTAGGGTAGTAGAGTGATACCTATTTTTATGTTACATTGGCCAAGCCTATATGGATTAATCATTATTTGGTGTAGACTATGCAGGTTCAATCACAAGCGAGTGATAGGTTAATCACACATAAACCATTTTACATTGTGATTAATATGATGCGAGCCGATGCAATGTTAATCCTACATTATTTAATAGTATGCAAACATAGTATCTACATGATTAATCACATGCAAAAGGTGAGGATTAATATCATTCAAGTCTTTGTAGTGTAGTATTAATATTACACATGATAATTTTTATGTCACACACCACATGAGTTATTCCTATATAGATATAGTGTTTTGTGAAGTTAATCTCACACAGTCACTAAGTTAATGTCACAATGTGCTTTTTTTAATGCACGTGATCCCCTAGTGATATTTTAACCTTAAATAGATCCTTGTTCATGAAATTAATTCTACAAAAGTTGGTTCAAAATCATATATCCTGATAAGTTTAATATTACATTGGCTTCATAATTATTCTTATGCTAGGATGGGATTTATTCCTACACAGACACCACAAGTCATCAAAAACGACTTAGAAGAATTTTTTTCCTAAAATTTAATCATGAATTTAATTAAATAATTTTTAAATTTTTGATATATTATAGTTAAATTTATTTTGGGATATTTATTAAATTATATATATTTTTTAAATTTTAAATTATAAATTTTTTTTATAATTAAATAATAAATGTTTTTGAAACTTTAATTAAATAAATATCCATAATATTAAAAGTTAATATTAAAGTAATATTTTTATGAAATATATGACATGAATTATTATTTAGATATAATTTTTTATATTGAAATTATAAGTGAAAATTTTAAAATGTTAATAAATTACAAAATAAGGCCAAAATATAAAAGTGATTATATTTATATCATGGATTGTTAAAATTTTTTAATTTGAATTGTTCAAATTTTTTAGTTTGATTTGTTAAAATTAATGCATTATTTAAGAAATTATATAAAACAAATAAAAAAATATTTTATGATTGATTTGATCAAGGTATAAATAACATTAAATAAGTGGTATTTTGGATTATTTAAATTGTTACATAATATAATTGAAATATAAATTTTTTATATTTCATGTAATAATATATATTTAAAGTAAATTCCATATAATAAATAATATGAAGGGGTTAATATTAAGATATAAATTTTTTATATTCAAAATTATAAAATTTCTATAAGGTTGGATACATTTATAAAGTGTTTATTTTTAGATTTATTTGTGAATTGTTCATAAATTTTCATCTCATGTTTAAATATATTAATTGTTTATTCGTTAATTTATTCACTTGTTTATTAATGATAAATATAATTTTTATATTATAAATTATAGTATGATTCAATTTGATTGTTTAACTGCTTTTAAAATATCATACATGCATATTTGGAGTTAAATGTTTGGTATGATGATGGATTTAGTTTTTTTCTACCTTGAATTATGATTGTATTGAGTTATGAGGATGAATTAAGTAGTTAATTATTACTTATACACATTATGAGTTTGAATTATGATGGAATTAAAGTCTATATTGAGTAAAGTATCCCTAGGTAAGTGGAATTTGGGTCAGACTGCTAACTAGATCAGAGGCTTATGCCTCATCTAGAAAAAAGGGTCGACTATTTATGGATATAGACTTACTCATGTGAGGATTAGTGATTTCATATAATTCCAATCCTTTACATGAAATTATTTTATGTAACTTATTCTTCAGATGGATTTGGATATATATGGATATAATTGATTTTTATTTTCTGTTCGCAACAAAATCTATGAGAAATGTAAAGAGTAACACATCAATATGATTTGAAAAAAATTGGTTTGTTAGAAGGAATAAGATTCCAACTATATCATTAGAAGGGAATAAATGAGATAAGACAATGTGAAATTATATCCCCTTTTAAAAAATATTATATGTTTGATTCATTCGAGAGAAAACATATATCAAGACCTTGATCATTCAACTAGGTTTGTTCTGTATAATAAAGGTTCCCATGAATTATCTTGTGAAAGGTATGGTAGAAATATATAACCCTAAGAGTTTTATAACCAAATCCTATTGTGATATTTGGGTTACACTTATCTAATAAACCCTAAATTTTACGATACTATAGGAATTGTGTTAAGTTTATCCATATGATATATTAGATGAAGAGTTTTTTTCTCAACTATATGAAAATCATATATTATATGATTGGGTTAATTACCTACCTAAATAGCTATACAGTGAAAGGAATTCCAAAATGGAATCATTTCTTAGTAAAATATAGATCTTTATCCACAAATGGATATGATTAATTTAAAATGGGTCATAATTTTAATGGGTGATCATTTAATAAAGTTACTTATTAAATATATGTAAAACATGGTACCAATATTATAAAATATTTTATTTTGGATGAATAACTTCATTATCAGCCAACATGACTTTGAGATTAATATTTTAAAGGGGAATCTTAATGTAATAAAATCCTAAGACTTGTAACTTAAGAAAATTTATTAAGGAGATATTATATGTGTTATAAAAACACCTTCATGAGTCAATGGAATTACTGTTATGGGTATAAAAAAAGTTACATAAAACCTAAGGTTATTAATTATAGAATATAGAATGAATAATAAGTTGTCATTAGAAAGGGGTGCAAAAATTTAGTTCTCATAATTAGTTAAAGTGGTGTAACTTTTTATGAATTTAGTTTTAGAGAAATTGAAAGTATTTTAAACAAGTATATTTAACTAGAGTGATGAGAGGTAATGGGTTAATGGGTGGTATTACCAGTTTCAATGCTATCCTTGTCTTAAAAATAGTTCACTCCTCTTCTTATTAATTGATAAATGAAATAATCCAAAATTACTTCATAATTCATACTTGGTTGAAAGAAATAGTTAGGTTTAATCTACTAGTAATCACTATGTGATCACCCCTACTTCATATGTGTTTGAAAAAATATCAAATGATACCCAAAATAATAATAAAAATCCAAAACTACTCAGAAAAAACCAAATCGGGAAAAGTTTCTCTGAAGAAATTCAATTATAGTTTACCGACTTCACAAAAATATTATTAATAACTAGATAATAAGAACTTATGTTTTTTTATTAAATCATATATAAGAATAAATGAGTGCATTTTGAATGAAAATGATCAACCATGGCAATAAGAAAATAACAAGAATAATATATTGAACACTATCACACTCAAAATTATATCCAACTATAGAATGCATAAATAAACTAATAGAAGATGAAATTTTATTGACTTAAGTACTAGAATCAAGTATTTAAAATATTTCCCCTTTTACATCCCTAACCACTAAAGGGGTTTACCCCTCTATTCGAGATATAGTAGGAAGTGGTAAAAATAATAGAAAAAATCATAGTAATAGGGATAAAATAGAAATTAAAACTCAGAAATTTGATCAAAAGTGTTTCCCCCTGGACTCTTAATCCTCTATATATATATATATATATATATATTTTATTTTTTATTCCCAATCAAACCCAAATAGATTATTTCCCCTTTTAATTTTAATATCTTCCCTGAAACTTTAAGTACATTATGAATTTACATTTTTAATTATTTCCTCCCAATCTTTGGTCATTAGTGAAACTTGAGGGATTCATTCTTCACATATTCATAGATCATACCCTTTGATCAATGTGGGTAGTAAACTAAAGATATATATAGTATTTAAATGGATGGAGATCTTGGAATGGATACCTTGTGGAATCACTTTGAGTTTGTGCCACACTATGTTAGGGAATTATCCATGATCCGAATCTTAAGAATTTTAATGTCCTGACTTATTCCACCCCTTTACGGTGTGGAATACATCACTATAATGAAAGAACCTACAAAATATTAGTCGTATTAAAAATTTACCAAAGTCACTTAGTTTCATTATTGGACCTCCCACAGTGTGTACTTCTATTATTTTCATTCCTCTATGACTGGAAAGAGAGACATTAACGTATGAATTCATATTCTATGATAAAAAGATTATTTATCTTATTTTCATTAGGAAATTGAAATATCATACATGATATATAGACTAAAATATCAAAAAGTAAAAAACCTTATGCATCTCTTTCCACCTATTCAAAATATCTTACGTAACAACTTGAACGAACTTAAGAAAGTTCAAAAATAGTACCCGTGATCCATTTATCTTCTTAGATAATGGAAAATATATTATGAAACTGATGGTAACTCTATAAAATCTTACTTATTAGTTGAATTATGTTATTCATAAACATACATCACTAATTTACCACTTCTGATGCTCAAGGGTTTTATGTATCTACCAAAATATCTCACACAACTCTAAAAAATTATGTTGGAATTACAAATATATTATGTACCAATGAGAGCTATGACTTTTCCATTTCCCTAACTTGATTTCAAGAAAAAAATATAGAGAACCAAAAAATATATTATGTATATAGGGAAAGATCTATAATTAGATAATTTTTAATGAAATATAAAGAATATCTTACACATAACCTCTGAATTTCTTGATTTGGAAAAATATGATTCTTACCATTATATATTACATATTCTAGGACATTTAAAAAATTATAAAGGTCTGTTCAAAACTATAATTCCATATAATTTTTCTAGATTAGTTTCAAACTACTTTATCCTTCTACAAATGAATCCATGTTTTCTTTAAGACCATTCTAACCAAGAACAAACATAATCCAACCCTTAACAAGAACTTCTTCTTTTTTCTATGAATACCTCAAGTTTTTACACTACCATATTTCACTTAAATACATATCTAAAACACACATTGTTTATTAACCATAAATCCAACACAACTTCATCATTAGGATTCCATTATTTTTTATATTATCCAATAGAACTTCCATAATCATATCATTCTTCCCTAACCATATTCAACCAAAAATCTAACCTTCAAATCAATATAAAAAAGGATTATTAAGAGATATGAAATAATTTTATTTAAGAAATTAAATAATTAAATGAAATTCACAATTTTTTTCCATTCTAAATAATATTTAAAAAATACTATATAATAAAAATTTAATCCCAACCCATACTAAAACCTAATTAATATGTAAATGTTAGAGAGTAAAATTAATAAAATATCAATAAAATATAATTAATTTACTACCTATATAAATTACCTAAAATATAAACCTTATACTCATAGATAATAAAACTTCAAAAATAGTACCTAATAATTTTTTTAAAACACAATCAAAAGTGAGTTCCCTTTTAAACATTCATGTTACTGAAAAATTATCATGCCTCTTAAATGATCTTAATTCTATTTTATTCTTGAATTACATTTAATTTATTTCTAACTTTACATCCTCTCATACTTATTTATACCTACCTTCTTGGAAATATTTTACTCATCACTCAAAGAGAGAATTTTTATATTTTTTTCTCATTCCAAGATCTTGAATAGATCACTATATGCTTTCCGAGTCTCAAAATATCCACCTAATGAGTGAATTACTTATGATTATTATGAGGAATTTATAGGGTTGGTCTATGGATAAAAGTTGGCAGATATTTATTGGATATGGTTTCCTAAAACCAACTTCTATGTACATTGTGATTACCAATATTCATTTTTTTTTCAAATTAATTTTTTATCTCATCACAATTATTATTTTTTGTGACATAGAATATGATAATATCTTAAGAGTAACTATTAAACTGAAAGGTCATAGCAGTTCCTTGTTATGATGAGAACCTAGAAGTGATGCAATAATATTCATACTTATATGCTCTATAGCCAAATGATACCATTTTATGGGACAAAAATGTTACAACCTATTAGTGGTGGAAACTCACAATACTTTGAGGATCTTTCTCATGTTTTATGACCTTGGTAATTTCTAGTGCATAGATTATGAGAACACAAACTGCTAGTAGGAAATCCAAATTTATATATGTCATTGGATATTCCTATTTTCAGATGTGTGTATCTCATCCTTATACATTATTATTATTATTAATGGTTATTATTTTTCATGTAAATTTATGTATTTATGAAAACCATGATGATATATGGTCTCGAATAAGTAGGATAAATTGGGTACATCATAAGTAATATTTAATTAATGAATAATATAAGAAATTATTTCACCCTTCTGTTCTTTAATGAAATATGAAATTCTAGTCCCTTTGATGAGAATTTAAAAACCTAAATAAATCTATTACCATGGTTTTATATGGTAAGGTTAATTTTTTGGAAAGAAAATAAAGTACATTGAGCACATAAGATGCTAACACAAGCATGCAACCTTCTTGATTTATGATATCATGATAAAGAGATTATATTTTATAGTAAGAATTCATGTGAGTTTTTATATCATCGAGATATTAAATTATTTATCCATGGATTCCTCAGAGTTATTATTGATTATAACCTTTTACTTTAGGCGGTTTCGCCTAATCTCACTAATAAAGAGACCTAGCGGGTCACACACTAAGTGTATCCAGAACCTCAGTTAAATATTAAATATTATTTATTATTTAACAAGTTGAATAAAAATTATACATATATGTGGTTTAAAACTATTCATGTATCACCCCTAGTTTGAGGTATATAACTATTATTTATGTCCTTTTAATTATATAATTTTTCTGGGTGGAGTTTGGGAGAGTTTGGGCAGATTTTGGAAAGTTTTGGAAGCCTTTTTTATGGCTGCACAATTTGAGCACGGTTAGGGGAAACCGTGCGAGATGAAACCGTGCAGGAAGTGGGGTTACACACGGCTTGTGCATGGTTTGTCGAACTATGAGATTCATACATGAAATATTCCCCTTTAAGGCAGCATTAGGCTCATATCTTGTCTAACCATCAAAGCTAACCGTGCGGCCTGTAAAAAATGGGTTTTAAAAAATATGGGATTAGTCGAGATTGCCCTAAAGACACCCAAACCTTATCCCACTCGAGCCTCACTTGGTATTCCCTCTTATCAAGGGTTTGGGGTTATATAACACTTGATTTGTAAGAGATTTTAAGGTATTTAAAGGTGGTTTTAATGTGATTCATCTCGGGTAAGTCTTATCTCTTGGTTGTTTTGTGGTTTTTGCTATATATACTCTTCCCTTATTCTTGGTTTTCTAGATATAAATCCATTTCATGTAGAGATATGTTTGTTTTTTCATTGATGATATTAAGTCTTGTATATTATATTTAAGGAAATCTATAGTGGTTTTGGTGGGGTGTTTGTCTGGATTTGTGGTGTAGTTTCTTGTGAGCCGATTTTAGTGGAACCCTAATGGTAGGTGGATTCTCTCTTGACTCCACTTGGTTAGAACTAGTGGTTTTGGTTATAGTTAATTTTTTTCTTGAAATTAATTGTGATAATGACATTCTAATCTTTTTGGAAACACATTTGGTTATGATTTGGGGGATTTTGGGGAAAATGGGTTATAGTTTCCAAAAGGGGCTTTCTTATGTGATTTTTAAAAGTTGATTCTAATTAGTTAGTGGTTGATTATGAAAAATGTTTTGTGAAAGATGGTTTTCAATAAATATGTTTTTTTAAAATGTGTTTGGGCATTGAAATTTGGTTAAAGGGTATTTTCAATAAATGGGTGATTTGTTGAAGGGAATTGACAAGTTTTGGAAATGATTGTGTGCTTATTGTGTGGCCTTGGTGATTTTTTCTTGTTGGTTGATTAAGTGTTATGGATTTTTATTATTATGTATAAGTGGGTGGGAAGTCTCACTATAAAATATGATGGATAGTGGATGAAAGATCCACCTTTATTGGTAGTGGTCAGGAAGCACCACTAGTTGGAAATGTAGTGAACGGGTTGGACAGAAGCTCTACCATTTTGGTTGCCTTATTTTATGTTTCTTTGTAAGATAGAATTTGTTGTGATAATTTGAAATGGTTAAAGGGCTTATGTCATGGTTGTTTGGATTTCTCTTGGGTTTCATGGTCTTGGTAAGGAGGCTCGATAATGGTGGATTTGGTTTGTTTTAAATTATTGAACTATTTAATGTTTTATATAAACTGTTTTATATAAATGTTGTAATGGTTTTATCCTAGTGGCATGTGCAGGGAAGTAATTTTGGTAAAAACTGATAATTATTATTAATCACCCCCTTCTTTGGAACTTTAGTGATTTTACAGATGTTGTATTTTAGGACATAAGTAAGGTTAAAGCATCTCATTTTGCTAGTGGTTCAACATGATGCTTTGGTGATGTTGTGGTGCTTGGAGCATGGGGCATGGTGTGAAGCTATGGATGATGTGTTAGTTATTTGGTGTCTTGTTGTGTAGTCTTCTGCTTGGTACTCTGATTTTTGGTTTGGTTGTATTGGAATTTGGGAATTGTTATGGAATAATTATTTGTCTTTTTGGTAATGTATGGGTTGTGTTGTTTGGTCGATAGGCATCATAGAGTTTTTTGAAAGTGAATTTTTTGGTTGTTTGATTTTATCTCAACCGAAAATCATTCCCTAATTTATTCTCAAAGCCCTCGACATTTATTTCCAGCATTTGGAGCCTTGGGAACATCACTTAATGAAAATTATCATTACTCCGCCCTCTCAGGATAGTGGGATGGGGTGTGATGTTACAAGTGGTATTAGTTTTTTCATTTTTTTTCTTTCAAGTGAGAGAATTTGTTTGGTCCTTTGGTGTTGGCTGTTGGTCTTGGTGTTGACATTTTTCCTTGATCTATTCCTTGATTCAGGATGGTAGAAAGGTGTAGTATTATTGCAACTTGGAATGTATATCATAAAAGGAAGTATCTAACCATTTTATGTTGAACTTCAAGTTACTAGGGAGTTGGGTACATAAGTATTTGGAGACACTAATAAGCATTGGATATCTCATTATTGTGGATGTAGCCAATGAGATCAGTATGGCATGCATGGTAGAAATGACTTCCCACTAGGATTCATATTTCAATAGGGTATAATGATATATGGTGTGATATGAATGTGTGTATTTTTAAAATCTAAATTGGGGTTCAAAATAGAAGGATTTGAATCATGGAAACCAATGGTATTTTGAAAATAGGATGATTTTCAAAACATGGTGGATTTTTTAGAACAATGCATCATGGGAAACGTGAACTTGTGGAAATCTTGGTTGTGATAGTTGTTATGTAATTTAAATTTAATTTTTTTTACCCTTTCTTGTTATGGTAGTGGGACTTATGGTTGCTTTTTTGTTGATAGAAATGACACTGGGTAGGTGTCGTAGAGACCAATCGAAGGAAGCTGCTGAAAATGTGGTTTCACCTGAGCCCCAGGTGAACCAATAACTAGTGTAGAGTATAGTGGAAGCTTTCCAAGTTGTGGAAAGTGAGAATAAAGGGGATGAACCAAAGAATGTAGATCATGTGGTTTAGTTTCAAAGGTATAATCCACCAGTGTTTAGGGATGATTCAGAGCCAGAAAGAGCTGAGGCATGGATGAACAGAATGAATATGATATTTGACTTCTTGGGAACACTAGAAGATATAATCGTGAAGTTAGCCACATACATGTTGGAATATCTTGCACTTCAGTGGTGGGAGATGGCGATCCCAGATGGGATGGATCAAAGTATGACATGGGAGGGTTTTGAAGAGTTGTTTAATAAAAGATTATACCCTCATACATTTAGAATTAAGTGTAAAATAGATTTCTTCAGTTTGAAGTAAGGGAACATGGTGGTAATAGAATATATAGCTAAGTTTATGAACTTAATGCGGTTTTCACCTGAGGTGGCAGGTAGTACATTGTTGAAGGTACAAATTTTTGAAGCTGGGTTGAACCAGGAAATTCATTCTAAGATAACAACACTATGTATAAATGATTACACGGATATGGTGAAAATAGATACAGTGGATGAGCTGGATCTTTTAGGGAACATAGGTGGGGGAAGCATGTTAGTACCCATGGGGAATAGTGGGAACTCAAATAATAGGTTTATGAAAATGAGGTACAATTATTTCTATTGTGGGAGTATGGCTCAGAATCCGATGACAGGATTAGTGAATCTTCCTCTGAAGCTTTAGAGTAAGATGAGATGTTTTTTAGTGTGGTTCTACGAGCCACATCAAGTAGGATTTTACAGAACAACCTTGATCATGTCATAATTGTAAGTAGATGGGGAATCTACAACGTTATTGTCAGAATGCTCCAAGGTCGGGTGTCCGTGACACTCCTTAGGGGTTGTAGGGGCTTTATGCCTTGATGAGACGAGTGCATCATCATACCCCTCAGTAGTAGAGTAAAGTTAGTAATGGTGATTCAAGGAACAAAATGACTTCTCTATAGGGAAAAAAAGAACAGAGTTTGGTAAGTAAGTAGTTTTTTGGAGCAGAGAAGGTTATGGTGGACGATCAGTCGAGACTATCCACTGTGTGAGGTATGATTCTTTCAAATTCAATGTTGATGAAAGATTTATTTGATATGGGTGGTTCACATTCTTTTATTACTACTCGAATCATTTATTTGTTGGGTTTACATGTGGAAATGATTCCATCTGTTTTGAAACTACAAACTACTCTGTGTAAAATAGATTGTCAAGATTTTCTTTGCAGAGAATGTTGCTTAGTTGTGGATGACATTGAATTGATGTTGGATTTCTCAGTGCTTGATATGGATGCTTATGAAATAATCCTGGGAATAGATTGGTTGGCAATGTTTAAGGTTCACAGTGATTTCTATGTGAAAATGATTAGTTTTATGATGGGGGATGGCGTTGAACATCTCTGTAGAGGGGATAAGAAAGAAAATCTAGGTGAAATAGATTTGTTATCACCAGATCTTGGAACAATATTGTATCATTTAGTGGTGTTTTCATTGGAATCAGTGGAAGTAGTTGAGTAGAGTGTTCTTCTGGAAAATTTGGATTAGTTTATGGACGCATTTCCTAAATAATTATCAGGGTTTCCACCTATGAGAGTAGTGGAGTTTATGATTGATCTCCTTCCGAGGACCAATCCAATATCACTTCTATCTTACCATATGGCATCAGAATAATTGTGGGAATTAAAGGTGCAGTTGGAGGAGTTAGAGAACAAAGGGTTCATCAGGCCTAAAATGTTTTCATGGGAAGTGCTGATGTTGTTTGTTAAAAATGCAGATGGAACTTTGTGACTCTGTGTGGATTATCATAGAATTAATCAGGTTACGGTAAAAAAATGATATCCACTTCCACACATTGATGATTTGTTTGACTAGTAGATGGGAGATCAGTGGTTCTCCCAGATTAAATTGAGGTCAAGATATTATCAATTGTCGGTGAGTAAGGAGGATATCTCGATTTTTTTTTCAGAAGTAGACATGGCTATTATGAGTATGTGGTTATTCCCTTTGGTCTAACTAATGCACTAGAAGTATTGATGGCATTGATGAATCAGATATTTCAGAGATATATGGATTCTTTTATGGTGTTATTTTTGGATGATATACTAGTGTATTCAAGGAAAAAGGTAGAGCATGAGAAGAACATGGTGATAGTGTTGGGGATCTTGAGGGACCATCAGTTGTATGCCAAATTGTAAAAGTGTGACTTTTAGATATAGGAGGTTTGTTTCCTTGGCCATGTTATTTCCAAGAAATGTGTTTCAATTTATCTAGAAAAGATATAGGCTGTTATCTCCTAGAAACCACCAAGGAATGTTTTCAAGATATGAAGCTTCCTTGGTCTAGCAGGATATTATTGATGTTTTGTTAGTGATTTCTCATGATTGGCTCTGCCAATGACAACTTTTACAATGACTAATATCCAATTTCAATGGGATGCACAATGTCATAAATGTTTTGAAGAGTTAAAGGGTTGCCTTACATAAGCACCAATCTTGGTTTTTCCTGAACCAAGAAAAGGGTACATGGTGTATTGTGACACATCAGGATTAGGTTTGGGGCGTGTTCTCATGTAGGGGGATCATGTTGTTGCATATGGCTCACAGAAGTTGAGGTTTCATGAGAAAAACTACCCAACACATGATTTGGATTTGGAAACAGTGGTTCATGCTTTAAAAATGTGGCGTCATTATCTCTTTGGTGAGAAATTCATGATATTTATTGATCATAAATTTTTAAAACATATTTTATTATAGATATATTTGAATTTGAGGAAAATGAGGTGGATATAATATCTCTAGATTCTTTACTTTCAATTAATGTACACACAGGGTAAGTGAAATTCAGTGGTGGATGCATTAAGTAGAAAATCATGTGCTCATGTAGTGAAATAGGTATTAGATCAGTGGCTGTTGATGTCGGTCATAACCGACATGTGGTTGGAATGTGAGGACTGAGGTGAAAAATCAATCTTCTTTCCAGTTTTTTTGGTTCCTAACTTTGTTGGTTTGGTTAAAGAAGAACAAGCATATGATTCCGAATGTGTGGTGGTGAGGTCGAAACTCAATGGTGGGGAGACCATTGAGGGCTAGGAATTGAATGGGAATTCAGTCTTCTGTTTTTAGAATCAGATGGTGGTACCTGTGTCTTTTCAGAAGGAACATCTTAGGTCTTACCATCATTCCAGGTGGTTTGTTCATCCTAGAATTCATAAAATGTATAAGGTGTTGAAAGTGCAGTTTTGGTGGGTTGGTATGAAAAGGGATGTGGATAAGTTTGTCTCGATATGCTTGATTTGTCAGCAAGTTAAGGCAAATTTTCAACTGCCAGTAGGCATGTTGCTGTATTTACCTATCCCAGTGTGGAAATGGAAGAAAATATAAATGGATTTTGTTATGGGTCTCCCAAGAATGGTCCAGAAGCATGATGCCATATGGGTGATTGTGGATCGACTCACAAAGTTATCCCATTTCATCAGGATTCACGAATCTCATACGGTGGAGGATCTATAAAAAATCTATATTTGAGAGGTGGTAAATAGACATGGTGTTCCATTTTCAATTGTATCTAATAGAGATATAAGGTTCACATTTCATTTCTGGAAATCCTTACAGCAAGCCCTTGGGACACAGTTGACGATGAGAACATCGTATCATCCTCATACGAATGTCCAATCTGAGAGGACGATAAAAAATTTGGAGGATATTATGAGGGATTATGTGATAGATTTTGGTGGTTCATGGGTGGATCACTTACTGTTGGTGTTGTTCTACTATAAAAAAATTATCAAGATTCAATACATATGGTTCCCTTTGAGGCATTATATGGGCGTCCATGTTGTTCTCCACTATGTTGTGTGGAAACAGGTGAGACTTTGATGATTGGACCAAGAATTTTCCAAGAGACTACAGAGAAAATCATGTTGATCAAAAATATGATGGATATGGCTCAAATTCATCAGAAATTGTATGTGGATTATTGTCAATGACGTTGTCGTTTGAGGTGGGTGATCATGTGTTTTTGAGAATCTATCCTAGGTTAGGACATCATCAGTTTGGGAAGTAGGGTAAGTTACATCTAAGGTATATTGAGAATTTTGAGATATTTTAGATGATTAGAGAGGTGGATTATGAGTTGGATTTTCCACCACGGTTTGGTGCAGTGCCCAATTTGTTTCATGTGTCACAATTGAAAAAGTATCAGCCGGATTATGACTATGTGATTCATTGGGATCATGTTGAGCTAGAACTAGATGCTTCATTGGTGCACGTGATAGTGTGGATTGTGGATGGGACAGATAAGGTCTTGTGTGGTAAAATAATTGGTTTAGTTTGGGTTTGTTGGTAGCATGGTCAGATTCAGGATGAGACTTAGGATTGGGAGAAAGAGATGGTCGGGCAATGACACAAGCTCTTTCGGCAAAGTGGTGGTTCTCTACATTCTAATAACTGAAAGTAAAATGTTGGGGGGAATTTATCAACCCTAGTTTGAGGTATGTAACACTTATTTATGTATTTCTAAGTATATAAAGGTTATGGAAGGATTTTGGGAGGTTTTGGGTAGGTTTTGGAAAGTTTTGGAATACTTTTTAAGGCTGCATAGTTTGAGAATGGTTAGGGGAAACCGTGTGAGATGAAACCGTGCAAGTAGTGGGGTTACACATGGATTGTACATGGTTTGTATAACGACCCATAATTTACATACATTGTTAATACTTCAAAATTGAATCACACTTATTACAACATATGACAAAACCACAAAGGACCGTATAGGTATAGTGTCTTTAGAAACTGGGAAACATAAACAACTGGTTCATAAATCTTCTACAGTGTCTCCCATTTATTTCATCATATCTAGGGTCCCTTTTAGCATATTCTACTTAATATCCATATTCCTGACCTGGGGAAAAGAAAACATAAAAGGGTGAGCTCAAATGCTCAGCAAGGGCAAATAAAGGAAATAAAAATCATATCATATCTTTTTGAAAATCATAACCTGCAAAAGAGATCATAATATCTTAACATGGAATAAATCATAGAAGTGAAAATGAGATCCCCATAATCATAACATGAAACTTGAAACTTTGTGTCATGCACACATAATCATGGAAAATCATTTCTTGTTAGTCATGACTCATTGCCAAGACTATCTTAGTGGACAGAGTCCCTTTCTGAACCGAGTCACCCTCATTCCAGTCCTGTTTCACTGAACCGGTATAACATACCATTCCAGCCATGTCTATCTCATGAGATATAAAATCTTTACCCAATGCATTGGAGGGAGATATAGGTCCCACCCATCTTATAATGAATCCTTTCTTATGTGTGCCACATAATCCTAAATCATACATCATCGCATAACACATGTAACAAAAATGGGATTCTTGAAACATCATGACATCATAAAACAAACCATATAAGGTAAATGACTTCATAAAAATAATTCCCTCACAACATAATCAAATCAATGTAATAATAGGGATAAAAATAGAACCCTATATTATCTTAGATGGAAAATAATTTTGATAAAACATTTGAACTCCATTCTTGAGGAAAATATCCTTTCTACTTCAAAAACACTTTTCCTTTCTTAAAATGTCATAAAATTCTAAACTAAAAGAAGTTGATTAAAAATAAACTTGAAAACTTGTAAAGGAAGCTTCTTGGAAATAATGTTTTAAAAATCCATTCATGCCGTATAAGTTAAAAAAAACATTCTTCGTACTTTTGTCATAAAAGTCAAAAAGTACCTCGTACGAAAAAACGACAAAAGATTCCTTTCATATTCTTTACTAAAAACTCACTGAAGGGTAAAATTGGATTTAAACTATTGTAAGTGGATGGAAAAAATATTAAATATTGAGGGAACATGGATGTGGGTGATAAAATACACCCCAGTAAATACCAAAGTATAAACAATCTCGGATAAAAATGAGATTGTGATATTTCCCTTACCTTAGGTCCGATTTGCTTTGTACGTGTCCGAAGCTCCTCTTCTTTGGAACGCCTCTTTGAATCCTCCACTTAGGGAACTAAGATTGATCTTTGAAGAATACCAGGACCTCTAGGATTATTCTAGGGAAGTGGAGAGGAGAAAATGGCAGGGGTTGGCCGATCTTGAGTGCCCAAATTGGTGTGAGGAGGAGGGGGAGGAGGTGCCCTTTTATAAGGGAGGAGAGGGGCACCTTAGGAATATCTCAAAATATTATTTTATATTAAAGTCAAAATAGGTTTATAATGGTTCCAAAGGGACTTATTTCGAATATAAAGTGGGGATGGGTCAAAATACTATCAACCAATAGGATTTAGACAAGTTTAGGGTATTATTTTAACCTTATCAATTATATTTAACTCTAAGTTAAATAATTTAACTTTTACCGTGTCTTTTTGTTTTCTTTCACTATATGGTTAATAAACTTACTATAACATGCCAAACGAACCCCAAATTGTTTATTATTAATATATATATCCTTATCTAAGTCATTTGGCCGAACCTTAGATTTTTAGGAATAAAATAACAATTAATAATATAATATTTGATTTAAAAACTATTTTGTGTCAATTTTGACACTATTTGATATATGATTTTTGTGAAAGTCATAACAGAATTATATGTTCGAACAAGTTGATTAAATCAACAATAATATATCATAGTAACCTAGAAAATTAGTGGAATTCATAAAAAGTCTCAAATTACATTTATTTTGGTGTTTATAACATCAATTATGTCAATATTTCATTAATAAGATAATTACTGCATCATCATTGTGTCATAAATAAATTAAATTATTTAATGTCTAAAAATTACAAATAAAATACAATTATATAGGAAATCTTTTTATCTTTCTAATGAATATTTATAGTCGAATTTATCTTATGTATAACCCCATATTAAAAATGATTTACTTATTAAACTTTGATTTTAACTATTTTAACCATTCTTTAAATAAATTAATAATAAATGTCCTAATCTAACCCAAGTGGGCCTAAATGGTCATATTTTATTCCTAATTTTGTTTTTGGTCGAATTAAACTTATCCAATAGAATTAGGACATGTGTTAGGGTAATAGTAATATCATATTTACCCTTAGTTACCCTATTTACTATTAACCGCGGTAAAAAAAATAAAAAGTTACTATTCACCAAAAAATTATTTTTATCTCATTGAACCACATTTTACTTACTGATATCAACCGTGTCTGTCGGATTTTCGAAATTCCATTCACAGAAGCAGTAAAATTAAGTTTTATGCAAAATTCAGTTTTTAACCTACCACTTAGTGGTTTCACTATTCATCAAAAATTGAAAGTATTCAGAAAAATACCAAAATTTCACCCTAGGATAATTTCGGTATTCCGAATCCAAAAATGAAGTCCATTTTGAAAAATAAAATTTATAAAATTTCAAAAAGTGGTTATTACTATTCATAACGGCTAGTTTTAATAATATTTTAATAGCATATCGTTGTTTAGTGAAACTCGGTATTGCGTACGACGCAAGCTATCGAGGAAGGTCGTGATTGCGTATAAAGTAAGCCAAGCAAGTGTGTAGTGAAATATTCCTTTGATGATATATAAAAACAAAATATTACTCATAAAAATCTCGGGTGTTACATTCTACCCCCCTTAAAAAGAATTTCGCCCTCGAAATTCGTCACTTTGTAACAAACAGATGAGGATACCTCTCCCTCATAATATCCTCAAGCTCCCAAGTAGCTTCTTATAATTGGTGGTTCCTCCATAAAACTTTCACCAAGCGAGTGGTCTTGTTTCGTAGGACTTTTTCGCTACGATCCAGAATCTCTATCGGCTGTTCTTCATAAGAAAGATCTTGCTCCAGCGGTACAACTTCTGAGCTGAGTACATTTGAAGGATCTGGTATGTACTTTCTCAGGAGAGATACATGGAACACATCGTGAAATTGAGAGAGATTCGGTGGAAGCGCCAATCGGTAAGCTACCTTCCCAACACGATCCAGTATTTCGAAAGGACCGATATATCTAGGGCTCAACTTCCCCTTCTTTCCAAATCTCATAACCCTCTTCCAGGGAGATATTCGTAAGAACACTTTATCACCCACTTCAAACTCTAGGTCTTTTCTTCAGTTGTCGGCATAACTTTTCTGTCGACTCTGAGCTGCTCTTATGTGTTGTTGAATAGATCTGACCTTTTCTGCCATTTCATCAACGAGATCAGGTCCTAATAGCTTTCTTTCCCCAACTTCATCCCAGCAAGTTGGAGTCCTGCATTTCTTTCCATAGAGAGCTTCATAAGGATCCATCTGAATACTGGAGTGAAAGCTATTATTATAAGAAAATTCCACCAAAGGTAGGTGTTGATCCCAACCTCCTTTGAAATCCATAGAGCAAGCTCTCAACATATCTTTTAGGGTTTGAATTGTTCTTTCAGACTGACCGTCTGTCTGGGGATGATAAGCAGTGCTGAAACTCAACTCTGTATCCAGAGTATGCTGAAGTCTTCGCCAGAACTTCGAGGTAAATCTCGGATCCCGATCAGATATAATAGAAAGTGGTACTCCATGCAATCTTACCACTTCCTTTACATATATCCTGGCAAGATGATCTAGAGAGAAATCCTCTCTAATAGCAATGAAGTGTGCAGACTTTGTAAGACGATCAACTATGACCCAAATAACATTATTGCCTTTGGATGTTTTAGGAAGTCCTGTGACAAAGTCCATAGTGATGTTTTCCCATTTCCATTCGGGTATGGGTAATGGTTGTAACATCCCCTTAGACTTCTGTCTCTCAGCTTTAACTTGTTGACAAACCAAGCATCGAGAGACATATTCAGCAACATCTCTTTTCATGCCATCCCACCAGAAGTACTCCTTCAGGTCCCTATACATCTTCGTGCTTCCAGGATGAATAGAGAATTATGAACTATGAGCCTCATCTAGCAGCTCCTTCTTTAATTCGTGGATGGGAGGAACACAAACCCGATTCCTGAACTTTATTATCCCATCACAATCAAGGTTGAATTCTGGAACATTTCTCACCTTCTTTTGTAACTCGACATCTTCTTTCTGTGCCTCTTTAATCTTCACATGTATAGATAGTTGAACATTCATTTGAGAAAGATAATATTTTTCCCCTTCCATTATAATTCCAAGATCCATCCTTTGTAAATCCATAAATATTGGATCTTTTGTGATCCTCATCATGGATAAACTAGCATGGTCTTGTCGACTTAATGCATCTGCCACCTTGTTTTCTTTCCCAGGGTGGTAATGGATTGAGCAGTCGTAATCCTTAATCAGCTCCAACCATCTTCTTTGACGCATATTCAACTCCTTTTGTGTGAAAATATACTTTAAACTTTTATGATCAGTATAAATATCACACCTTTCACCATAAAGGTAATGCCTCCAAATCTTTAATGCAAAGATTACCACAGCCAACTCCAAATCATGTGTTGGGTAATTTTGCTCATGGATTTTCAACTGTCGTGAGGCATAAGCTATCACCATATCATTTTGCATAAGAACACACCCCAATCCCTTCTTGGATGCATCACTGTAGATCACAAACCTTTCATTACTACAAGGCAGTGTGACCACAGGTGCACTGGATAACCTTCTTTTCAACTCCTTGAAATTCTCTTCACATTCCTCTGTCCAGACAAACTTAACTCCTTTCCGAGTCAACTTGGTGAGTGGATTAGATAATCGTGAAAAATCTTTTACAAAACGTCGATAATATCCAGCCAAACCAAGAGAAATTCGGATCTCAGTTACTGTTGTTGGTCTTGAACATCTTTTGATAACCTCTGTTTTTGCTGGATCCATAGATATCCCCTCTTTTGAGATTATGTGACCCAAAAATGAAACTTTTTGAAGCCAAAATTCACACTTTTTAAATTTGGCATAAAGCTTCTCTTTTCTCAGGGTCTTCAATATAATTCTCAAGTGATCTTCATGATCATCCTTGCTCTTTGAATAGACAAGAATATCGTTTATAAAGACTACCACAAATTGATAAAGATAGTCTCTAAAGACTCTATTCATTAGATCCATGAAGATAGTAGGGGCCTTAGTAAGACCAAATGGAATCACTATAAATTCATAGTGTCCATACCTTGTACGGAAATCCGTCTTTGGTATATCCTCCCTTTTGACCCTTAATTTATGATACCCTGAACGAAGATCAATCTTGGAAAAGTATTGAGCTCCGCGTAGTTGGTCAAATAAGTCATCAATGCGTGGGAGAGGATATTTGTTCTTGATAGTGATATTGTTAAGTTCTCGATAATCAATGCAGAGTCTCATTGATCCATCTTTCTTCTTAACAAATAGAACAGGTGCTCCCCAAGGTGACGCACTAGGGCATATGAATCCCTTATCAAGATTCTCTTGGAGTTGCTTCTTCAATTCCTACAACTCAATTGGGGCCATTCTATAAGGTGTCTTTGAAATTGGCAAAGCGCCGGGTATGAGTTCTATTGAAAACTCAACTTCACGATTTGGTGGAAGACCCGGTAATTCCTCTGGAAAGACATCATCAAACTCCCGTACAATGGGCATATTCTTAATCGTGAGTTTCTCACCAACCATTTGAGATAAATAACCTTCATTTAGTGGAATCAATACCCATAAGATGGAAGAAATTTCCACTGGAAGGTTATGTTCATCCTTGCATTGATAGACGATCGTAGATTAATCTGGAATATGAAATGTGACTTCCCTTCTTTGGAAATTGATATGAGCTCCATGTAGAGAAATCCAATCCATGCCAATAATCACATCAAATTCCACTAAAGGAAGGATCACAAGATTTGTAGGAAGTACTTTCCCACAAACTTCGATCGGAGAAGAATTATAAACTTTTGATGCGACTGTTGTGCCATTAGGTGTTGTCACAGCTAACTCAACATGTAATTGTTGAGGTAATACAGTGATACCCTTAGAAAATTTTTCAGAAATAAAAGAGTGGGTGGATCTAGAATCAAATAAAACATTTGCTACTTTAGAGTGGATGGTAAGTGTACCTTTCACCACTTCGTTATCGTACTCCACATCGCTGATAGAAATTGCATGTGACTTTCCTTTGTCTTTAGCCTTATGATTTTGTTGACGTCGACCATCATCATCAACCCTTGGATTTGGGCATTGATTGGCATAATGCCCCATCTCCTTGCACTTGAAACATTGAAGTGTAGTAGGTTCATTCTGTGTATCTCTTCCTTTGTTTGCATCATTAGACATCTTCTTCCCATTATCGCGGCATTCAAATGCCCGATGACCTTCTTTTCAACATTAAAAACATTTACTTGTCCCTTTAAGACAACTCCCTCCATGTTTCTTTCCACACTTTGAGCATAAGGGAAAGCTCATCTTCTTTTCAGTGTGATCTTTAGATTTTCCTTTGAATTCCATCTTCCTCTTCTTATCAAACCCATGTGACTGATGGGTTACTCCAATCTCCATCTCGACTTTGAGAGCACATCGAACGATTTCCTCGTAGCTATTGAAGTCCCTTATGGCTAACACCCTTCGAAGACTTGGTTTTAAGCCACTAAAGAATCGATCGATCTTACTCTCAGGTTGGATAATAATACCAGAAGCGTACCTTGCAAGTCTTGTAAAATTTGCTTCATAGGTACCAACAGATTCATCATCCCTTTGCTTCAGTTCAAGAAACTCTTTCTCCATATTTGTTCGGAGAATACGAGGGAAGTACTTATTGAAAAATAAGTTCTTGAACTCGTCCCATTCCATAGACTCAATTTCATCCCTTTTCCTCGTATTTTTAATAAGATTCCACCATTGATCAACATCTCCTTCCAAACGATACACTGCTAGGATGACTTTATCATGTTCAGAACATTGAAGAACTGAAAATATCTTTTCAGTAGTACTTATCCATTGTTCAGCAACTAATGGATCAGTAGACCCGCTGAAAGAAGGTGGACGCTGCCTCATGAAGGATTCAACAGAATGTTACTCCTTCCTTTGCTCGTTTGGAAGTCCTGCATGATTCATAGCTTGAGAAAGTTGTGTGAGCATGGATACAATATTTTGCATTCCAGCTCCCATATCGTTTGGTTGCTCAGGGTGACAATCATTGCATTGCCCATCGCATTCCACATTAACATGGTTCCATCGGGTTCCAGCCATTGACTAAAACCAAGAATAATAGTGTGAGAAGCACTAATTATAATAGGAAAACCACATAATCAAGGATAAAATTTCACACTTAAGGTCTTATCCTAGGGTATTCATGGCCATTTCTAAAACACTAAGATTGTGTTCTATGCTTAGACTTATCCTTATGGTTCTTACTAAGGCTTTCACATCCTAGTTTCCAAAGGTTGACTATACCTTTCCTCTGATACCAATTATAACGACCCATACTTTACATACATTGTTAATACTTCAAAATTTAAGCACACTTATTACAACATATGACAAAACCACAAAGGACCGTATAGGTATAGTGTCTTTAGAAACTGGGAAACATAAACAACTGGTTTATAAATCTTCTACAGTGTCTCCCATTTATTTCATCATATCTAGGGTCCCTTTTAGCATATTCTACTTAATATCCATCTTCCTGACCTGGGGAAAAGAAAACATAAAAGGGTGAGCTCAAATGCTCAGCAAGGGCAAATAAAGGAAATAAAAATCATATCATATCTTTTTGAAAATCATAACCTGCAAAAGATATCATAATATCTTAACATGGAATAAATCATAGAAGTGAAAATGAGATCCCCATAATCATAACATGAAACTTGAAACTTTGTGGCATGCACACATAATCATGGAAAATCATTTCTTGTTAGTCATGACTCATTTCCAAGACTATCTTAGTGGACAGAGTCCCTTTCTGAACCGAGTCACCCTCGTTCCAGTCCTGTTTCACTGAACCGGTATAACCTACCGTTCCAGCCATGTCTATCTCATGAGATATAAAATCTTTACCCAATGCATTGGAGGGAGATATAGGTACCACCCATCTTAAAATGAATCCTTTATTATGTGTTCCACATAATCATAAATCATACATCATCGCATAACACATGTAACAAAAATGGGATTCTTGAAACATCATGACATCATAAAACAAACCATATAAGGTAAATGACTTCATAAAAATAATTCCCTCACAACATAATCAAATCAATGTAATAATAGGGATAAAAATAGAACCCTATATTGTCTTAGATGGAAAATAATTTTGATAAAACATTTGAACTCCATTCTTGAGGAAAATATCCTTTCTACTTCAAAAGAACTTTTCCTTTCTTAAAATGTCATAAAATTCTAAACTAAAAGAAGTTGATTAAAAATAAACTTGAAAACTTGTAAAGTAAGCTTCTTGGAAATAATGTTTTAAAAATCCATTCATGCCATATAAGTTAAAAAAAACATTCTTCGTACTTTTTCCAGAAAAGTCAAAAAGTACCTCGTACGAAAAAACGACAAAAGATTCCTTTCATATTCTTTACTAAAAACTCACTGAAGGGTAAAATTGGATTTAAACTATTGTAAGTGGATGGAAACAATATTACATATTGAGGGAACATGGATGTGGATGATAAAATAAACCCCAGTAAATACCAAAGTATAAACAATCTCGGATAAAAATGAGATTGTGATATTTCCCTTACCTTAGGTCCGATTTGCTTTGTACGTGTCCGAAGCTCCTCTTCTTTGGAACGCCTCTTTGAATCCTCAACTTAGGGAACTAAGATTGGTCTTTGAAGAAGACCAGGACCTCTAGGATTATTCTAGGGAAGTGGAGAGTAGAACATGGCAGGGGTTGGCCGAGATTGAGTGCCCAAATTGGTGTGAGGAGGAGGGGGAGGAGGTTCCCTTTTATAAGGGAGGAGAGGGGCACCTTAGGAATATCTCAAAATATTATTTTATATTAAAGTCAAAATCGGTTTATAATGGTTCCAAAGGGTCTTATTTAGAAGCTAAAGTGGGGATGGGTCGAAATACTATCAACCAATAGGATTTAGACAAGTTTAGGGTATTATTTTAACCTTATCAATTAGATTTAACTCTAAGTTAAATAATTTAACTTTTACCGTGTCTTTTTGTTTTCTTTCACTATATGGTTAATACACTTACTATAACATGCCAAACGAACCCCAAATTTTTTATTATTAATATATATATCCTTATCTAAGTCATTTGGCCGAACCTTAGATTTTTAGGAATAAAATAACAATTAATAATATAATATTTGATTTAAAAACTATTTTCTGTCAATTTTGACACTATTTGATATATGATTTTTGTGAAAGTCATAACAGAATTATATGTTCGAACCAAGTTGATTAAATCAACAATAATATATCATAGTAACCTAGAAAATTAGTGTAATTCATAAAAAGTCTCAAATTACATTTATTTGGTGTTTATAACATCAATTATGTCAATATTTTATTAATAAGATAATTACTACATCATCATTGTGTCATAAATAAATTAAATTATTTAATGTCTAAAAATTACAAATAAAATACCATTATGTAGTAAATATTTTTATCTTTCTAATGAATATTTATAGTAGAATTTATCTTATGTATAACCCCATATTAAAAATCATTTACTTATTAAACTTTGATTTTAACTATTTTAACCGTTCTTTAAATAAATTAATAATAAATGTCCTAATCTAACCCAAGTGGGCCTAAATGGTCATATTTTATTCCTAAGTTTGTTTTTCGTCGAATTAAACTTATCCAATAGAATTAGGACATGTGTTAGGGTAATAGTAATATCATATTTACCCTTAGTTACCCTATTTACTATTAACCGCGGTAAAAAAAATAAAAAGTTACTATTCACCAAAAAATTATTTTTATCTCATTGAACCACATTTTACTTACTGATATCAACCGTGTCTGTCGGATTTTTGAAATTCCATTCACAGAAGCGGTAATATTAAGTTTTATGCAAAATTCAGTTTTTAACCTACCACTTAGTGGTTTCACTATTCATCAAAAATTGAAAGTTTTCCGAAAAATACCAAAATTTCACCCTAGGCTAATTTCGGTATTCCGAATCCAAAAATGAAGTCCATTTTGAAAAATAAAATTTATAAAATTTCAAAAAGTGGTTATTACTATTCATAACGGCTAGTTTTAATAATATTTTAATAGCATATCGTTGTTTAGTAAAACTCGGTATTACGTACGACGCAAGCTATCGAGGAAGGTCGTGATTGCATGTAAAGTAAGCCAAGCAAGTGTGTAGTGAAAGATTCCTTTAATGATATATAAAAACAAAATATTACTCATAAAAATCTCGGGTGTTACAGTTTGTCTAGACATGTGAGGATTCCATGAAAGAATACCCTTTCAGGAATTATCATGCACATGTTTAGCGCATAGTTTGTCTAACCATCGAAGCTAACTATGCGACCCATAAAAAATGGGTTTAAAAAAATCCAGGATTAGTTAGGATTTCCTTAAAGACACCCAAACTTTCTCCCAATTGATACTCACTTGGTATTTCCTCTTCTCAAGGGTTAGGGGTGCTCTCCCACTCAATTTGAAAGGTATTTTAAGGGGTTTCAAGGTGTTTTGAAGGCAATTTATCTCGGGTAAGTCTTCTCTCTTGGTTGTTTTTTTGTTTTCTCTAGATCTACTCTTCCCTCTTTCTTGGTTCTCTAGATCTAAATATATTTCATGTAGATATAAGGTTTTTTTCCTTAATTGATTATATTAAGGATTGTTTATGGTAGGTAAGGATATCTATAGTGGTTTTGGTGGAGCATTTTTCTGGATTTTTAGTGCAGTTGCTTGTGGGTCGATTTCACCAGAACCCTAATGGTAGGTGACTTCTCTCTCGACTCCACTTGGTTAGAACTAGTGAGTTTAGTTACAATTAATTTGTTTTTCTTGAAATTAATTCTGATAATGATTTGATAATCTTCTTGGAAACCCATTGGTGATGATTTGGGGGATTTTGGGGAAAATGGGTAATTGTTGAAAAAAGGGGCTTTGTTATGTGATTTTGAAATGTTGATTTTAAAATCGTTAGTGGTTGATTATGAAAAATGTTTTTTGAAAGATGTTTTCAAATAAATATTTTCTTTATTGAAATTTATTTAGGCATGGAAGATTGGTTAAAGGGTTTTTTCAATAAATGGGTGATTTATTAAAGGGAATTGGCATGTGTTGGAAATGATGGTGTGCTTATTGTGTGGACTTGGTGCTTTGTGCTTATTATTTGATTAAGTGTTATGGATTGTGTTGATTATGTGGAAGTGGGTTGGAAATCTCACAATAAAAGGTGATGTATATTGGATGTAAGATCCACAATTATGGGTAGTGGTTGGGAAGCACCACTAGTTGGAAATTAAGTGAACGAGTTGGACGGAAGATCCACCATTATGATTTTTTTATTATGTGTTGCTTTGAAATATGGAGTTTTTTATGAAAATGTAAAATGGTAAAGTGTATTATAGAGTGGTTTTTTGGATTTCCCTTGGGTTTCATTATTTAGGTAAGGAGGCTTGGTAAGGGTGGGTTTGGCTTGTTGGAATTTTTTGAACTATTTAATCTTTTATATAAACTGTTTTATATAAATGTGCTAATGGTTTTATATTAGTTACCTATGTAGGGAATTAATTTGGAGAAAAACTATTGAGTATTATTACTCACCCCCTGCTTTGTCACTTGGTTTCTTTTCAATATGTTGTATTCTGGGACATATGTAAGGGTAAAGCATCTCATTTTTCTAGCAGTTCAACATGATGCTTTTGTGATGTTATGGTGCTTGGAGCATAAAGATTGGTGTGGAGTTATGGATGGTGTCCTAGTTCATTGGTGTCTTGTTGTGTAGTCTTCTCCTTGGTACATTGATTTTTAGTTTGGTTGTATTGTCATTTTGGAATTGTTATGGAATAGTTTGGTTGTCTTTATGGTAATGTATGGGTTGGGTTGTTTGGTCGACATGTATCATGTAGTTTGTTGAAAATGTATTGTTTGGTTGGTTGATTATATCTCAAGGAAAAATCATTCCCCAATTTATTCTTGAAGCCCTCAGCATTTATTTCTAGCCTCTGGTTCCTTGGGAACATAGCTTAACTCCAAGTAACATTCCTCTGCCATGTCAAGCCAATGGGATGGGGTAGGATGTTGCAATTCTTGTTTTCTTAATCACATATATTCTATAACTAGTTATTTTAGATAATATTTTGTGAGTAGAATATTTAATAATTATTCTTACTATTTAGTGAATTTAATATTTATTTATTTATTGGTGAATAATATAGTGATATTTATTTATTAAATAAATTGTCATTATTTGAGGCCAAATAAATATTTTGGAGAAATAAAAGTCCAAATTTAATGGATATGTGAGAAATAATATATATTAAATATTATTTGAATTAATTTTTTATTCAAGATACAATATATAATTAATTTGATGGTTTTATGCATTTAAATAAACAATATTATTATTATTATTATATTTATTATGGACATGGTATTCCACGGTGATTAATGAAATAATTAGGTAGCATTTTTAATTATTATTTTATAAACCTAAAAATATTTAAATCCATTTATATTATTTCCAACCCTAAGACTATCCATTATGTTGATTGTAAACAACGAATCTGGATAATCCTCCAAATCCCTAACAAAATCCTCTAAAATAATTTTCTCAATGATGATGAGCTATCTTACTCCACCACCCCTCTTGATTCTTGGGAGATGAAATAGAATCCTTCTTGGAAGTTATTCTCATGGTGATCAAATACGAATAACACAAGCATTATAATTTTCATTGATAGAACTAAAATATTTGTATGGTGATGCTCAAAGGTTCATAGTACACAAGAGGATATCCATTGAAGGAAATCTAAACATGATTCCTATAAAAGAATGATGGTTTTATGTAGGGATGTATTCAATTTCATTAAAGAAGAAATAACTCATCAAAAGGTAATTCTTCATCTGCTTAAATTAATTATAAATAATTATGTGATGATCCTATATTTAGTTTAGTCATTCTCATGTCAATTAATATTTAATACAATTCTATTGGTGATGATGTTCTTTATTGATGTACATCTCAGATTAATTATTGATTACAAAAAACAGCCAAGTTGGGCATGCCCCTATCAGCGCTCCCACTATACATAGAATATATAAGTGATATCAGAGTGGTCACATAATAATTTATAATTAGTCAAACATAATTGATTGATTTTGGTATTAATTGTTAGTTTTCAATTCTAATTTAATTATTCCTTAATCCAAATAATGAGATCTTCTCTTCTTTTTATTCATTATAAAAAATATTATTATTAAATTGAGTAATTTTGAACAAATAACATTAAAAGAACTCATATAGAAGTGCCAAGGATTACATCTAGATATCAATCATGTTTCCTCCAAAAGATGATCCATGTGTTTTTATATAGAACATGTGACTGGTAACCATGTAAATTAGAGACCACACGACATGTAGCCCAAGTACATGCTGTCTACTCCATTAATGAACATGACAGACCTACAAACCCAACCCCTAGGTGTGTTTCATGGATATATAATGAAGATATATACATTATGTGTAGCTAGATAGTATATGTTGTGTATGTTACCTAATTATACAGAATTTAAAATTAATTTATTATACTACTTATTACCTTATCAATATGTGTTCTACCTGTTATTTATATGAATCATACATTCCATGTGATGAGTCATATATATATATTAAATATAAAATTAATTTCTGTGTAATATTTTGAATTACATTTTTTCAGAAGTCATAATACAGTGATTACTCTATGTGCATTAAAAGATAACACGCTACATAAATAAAACGTGTCTGTATGCCATTTATTAAAAATTATATGCCATGAAACAAAATTATAAGACATGTATTATACATGACACATGAGTATATAGTATATGAATATAGTACACATTGGGTAGTTCAAACCGATATTAATCATGTTGCCTCCAAGGTGCATCTTTTGTAACTAGTCAATTTTAAATAAATTTATTTAATTTGTTTAAAATTTTGATAGATTAAAATATCAATAAATAATTAAAGAGAATTAAGATAAAAATAATTTATTGATTAAATAATATAATTAATTGATTTTAGTGTGATTTATCTTAAATAATAATGATTTAGATTGAATTTTATTTTATTAAATGTGTAATTCACTGCATGTATATGGATTATCATAAGAATAGATCTAAACTTTGAATGTTATAAGTTTAATTTTAATTTATTATATTTATTAAATTAAAATTTATATTGTATGCAGCATATTTTCCCTTATTTTGTAAGGGGATGCATGCATGAATTTGTTTATGTAAACCCCTTAAACAAATAGTTCATTTCCACCCACATGCATGTGAGAAAAAAACTTATGTAATGGATGGAGTTCCCAAGATAGTGGTGGTGGTTTAAGTTTGGATCTAAGGACAATATAATCTAATAGATACATGGGAGGATAAGTAGAAAGATGCAATAAAAACCAATTCATGGTTCGAGGCATTTTACCCTCAGGTCAATGATTGGTTTATCATCTGCTAGATAAACTAACCTTTAGGAAAAAACTCAAGATCATACCACTCTTATTATTTTATTTCTTTCAAGTTACATGGTTAATTTTATTATGTATGTTTTTTTGTAATCACATGAATTAATGAATTAAAAATAATTCAAGATATGAATAAAATAAATTTGGTATGGTGTAAAAGTTTTCTAAGACATGGTTAATCACTTAAGTAAATACATTTAATATTAAAAATCATGTAATAAAGATGATATATTTATGACTAAAGTTAAAATACTTAATATATATATATATATATATATCCTTCCATTACTTGGGTAGTAATTTAACCATAGTTCAAAGTGATTGACTAACCTCTATTGGGGTTCTTTTAATTATCGTTGAATTTCTATCTTGAGTTTTGTGTCAAATTAGCATTCTTCACATTAAGGGTTGATTTCCTCCATGATACTTTGTGAAATTATTAGGAAAAGTAATGAGGAAATATAAATTTTGGATTTTAGGATCGAGGATCCCACTCAAGAGATAAAGGAACTGTGAGTTAATTCACTTTGAAAGTTACACATACAGAAATACCTTCAAATAGATTGATAGTCCTTCATCTGGGTTATGAGAAGGGGAACATGGATCTTTGACACTAAAATGTCCATGAAACATGATATTCAAAAACTAATAGTGAATGATATTAGTTTTATATAAAATAATGGGAGATTAATAATTTTAAAATATATTTTCTAATTTTATCAGATAAAATACTAAAATTATTCTCTTCTTAATTATCGAAAAGACATTACACATGAATTCAAACATACCACTATGATCCATACTTGATAAAATAACCTTATAAATGTCACTAATTATAAAAAAATGAAAAAGGTATTAGTATGTTATTCTACACCATGAAAGAAAATTATACGTGCTGAAAAATATCATTCTTGAAGTGCATGGACAAGAGGCTAGTGAGGAATAATTATCTCCATATGATAAAAATTTGGATGATGCCACATATTCAAACTTTTTAATGATATTTCCCATTTCCAATGAGATTCTAAAAAAACATGAGGATATGGATGCGTATAGAATGGTGTCTCAACTTTTTGATCTCTATCAAGATAAGGTGATACATGAAAGATATGAGATATCCAATGCACTGTTTACATGAAATCCTGGAGAGTTTTCACCTATTGGGGTTCATGTAATAAATATGACTAGATACATAGAACACTTATACATATTAGTAATAAAATTCAATGATGTGGAACACATAGATCTCATACTTTCCTCACTGACTAAATTAGTCTCTAGTTTTATTATTAATTATAACATGAGAAATAGTAAAAGTACCTTTTGAGACTTCTTAATATCATTATTCAAGTTGATAACAATATGGGGTGTGAAAAAACTATAGTACTAATGGAGAATAAGAAAAGAAATAAAAATTAAATGGCCCCAAGATTGAATCCAATTGTAAAGCTCCCAAGAACCACCCTTACAATAAGAAGAAGATTCATAGATAGGAAAAAGAAGTAGAAGCAGTATGTTTTTCATGTGGAAAGCAAGGATACTAGAAGAAGAACTACACTTATAATTAAAGGGAGGATAAATGTGCCTTCATAATCAAGTGTAATATTTATTTATATACACATTGAGTATTAGATATATATTTTTGTGCTCATATATGTATCGAATTTCAAGAACCAAGTAGATTCTGAAATATTTTCAGAGGAGAGGTGGATCTTCAAGTAGCCAATGAAGAAATACTCACTACTTTGGATATAGGATAATACTCCCTTAAATTTCCAAATGGAATGATTTTGGTTTTTATGAATTTTTATTGTTTACTAAGTGTTCCCAAGAACACAATCTCCATCTATTTCCTTGAAATGGATGAATTTATTTTCAAATTTGAAAATAAATAATTATAATTTTGAAAAGACTATTTTTTTATATAACATAACCAAATAATGGTATTTTTATATTAAATTAATAAAACTAAATATTGTAAATTGATAATGAATCATATTCACATGACTCATATAACACCCATTTTTGGCATCACCATCTTGGTCACATAAATGATAAGAGTCTAAAAAAATATCCATGAAGATAGTTATTTAGACTCTTTTGAGATAAGACCACTTGAAATATTTCATTATTATTTTCAAGGAAAAATGAACAAACCAACATTTGGAGGATAGGGTGAAATAGACATCAAGTATCTAGGATTAGTATAAAATAATGTGTATAGAACATTTTTAATAGAATACAGAGGTGGATATTCCTACTTATTAACTTTTACTATTGACTTGAGTAGATATAGATATGTCTACTTGATGAGATATAAGTACAAGGCCTTTGAAAATTTCCAAAAATTCAATAATTAAGTAGAGAATCAATGTAGTAAGAAGATAAATAAGCTTAAATCTGATTGAGTTGGTGATTATCTTAACCAAGATTTTATCAATTTTATATGGGAATTTGGGTATCTATCACAACCCACTTGTAACACCTCGAGCTTCCATGATACACTTCTCATTCAATAATGCAATAGCTTGCATTGTACGCAACTTCGAGTTCTAACACACCACAACTAATCAAAGTAGCAGTTATGAATAGTAAAACCCACGTTTTGAAATTATATAAATTTTATATTTTAAAATGGACTTTATTTTTGGATTCAGAATATCGAAATTAGCCTATGTTGAATTTTTGGTATTTTTCTGAGAACTTCCAATTTTTTATGAATAGTGAAAAATACTTAAAAAAAACCTTTTTAATAAAAATAATTTATAGTGATAAATTATACTATTGAGTGGTTTTAAAGAATAATTAGAATATATTTTTACCATTTTATCCAATGGTGGTCATTAGAATTAATTTCACTTTGAAATTGGACATAAACAATTGTCAATCTTTTGATATATATTGTTTCTTAAAAACACGCTATTTGTTGTGACAGTGGGAATTAATTATGAAATTAATTAATGAAACTTATATGTTTGGAATTTTTTAAAATAGACATCATTTTTGAATTTGGAATATCAATTATAGGTTAGGGTGAAATTTTGGCATTGTTCTGAAAAACTTCAATTTTTGATGAATAGTGAAACCACTAAGTGGTAGTTAAAAAGATGATTTTTCGTTTAAATGAAACATTACCACTTCTGTGATTTGATTTTCAAAAATCCTACATACATGGTTGTCATTAGGAAGTAAAATGTGGTTCAATGGAATTAAATTAATTTTTTGGTGAATAGTAACTTTTAAGTTTAATTATTCGTGATTAAAGGTAATTAGTGAAATTTAAGGTAAAAATGATATTATAAAAATATGAAAATACCTTTACACTTGTCCTACCCCTATTTTATGTGTCATGGCCGACCAAGACAATCCATGGGTCAACTTGGGGACCCCTTGGAGCCACTTTGGTAGGAAAATGACATAAATAACTTTTATTTAAAGTTAAAATAAAAATGTCACAAACATAAGTTATTTTACTAAAACAATTTTTAAATGGGGTTATACAAGTCATATTTTTGACTATAAATATTCATTAGAAATATAAAAAGATTTCCTACATCATGATATATTTTTTTTATAATTTTTAGTCATTAAATAAATTAAATTATTTATGACACCATGATGATGCAGCGATTACCTCATTAATTAACGATTTAAATAAAATGAAAAGATAATGTAAAATCCAAGGCTTACACTTGTCAAAAACCTATTGGATGAGTATATTTCTAACCCGTATCACCTTATCCTCGAATTATATAATTGTGGGACCTTTAAAATCCGAAACTCATTATATAATAAAGTAACCTTTCATTACTTTCCAAGAGCGCCCCTCCTCTCCACTTATAAAAGGCCCCCACCACTACCACCTTACTCACACTTTCAAAGCCTTTTGGCTTGGATAAACTCTGCCCAAATACTCTCCCAAATTCCATACCTTACTCCTAGAAGCCTCACTTTGGGCAGAATTCTTCCCAAGGAAGCCTTTGGCTCAAATCAAAAGAGTTACCCGATTTTAAGGTAATGTCTTCTCTTATGTTATTTTGTTTTATTTTGCTGATCCACCCCCATAAACTCTTTTTATTCATTTCTTTTGTAACAAAACCAGTATCATCAATATAATAGGATGTTTTTATAAGAATTATTCGAGCTACACTTACACACACCTACATCTAATGGTTAAAGAACATACTGTTTCTGTGGATGGCGAATTTCTGCCTCACGAAACGATGATTGTTCAACACTCATATAACACCTCTAATGGTGGCCATTTTGATGAAAATATTTTCATATATGATATATATATTATGTTTATTTTTTTCCATATGATTCTGTATTTCTCATTTGTGGCATACTTTATGATTTCCATTATGGGTAAACGCGATAATTTCATTTTAGGAAGTGCGGACTACCGCCCCCTCAAAGTGATTTGAATCGTTAATGCCATATGTGGGATTTATAAAGGATGGAGTAAATGGTATTATAAATTATATTATACTGGAATTATATTATAACTTTATATAATTATAACTTCATTCCATTAAATATGAAATAGAAATGAAAGTAGCGTTCATGCGTACGTACGGCTTACCGTCTCCATGAACGGTGCATTTCATTTCTTACCTCTAAATGTTATGGAATATTATAAATGCATGTATATACTGAATATATATGAGATATATGATATAAATATCATGAATATAATTCTGGATATAATGGATATATCACCACATGAACAACTTTTAATTATAAGAAGTTTATTTTTGACTCAAGTACCAAAGATCGACAAAACGACCGTTATTAAATTAAATAATTACATAATATTCATAACATAGTAATAAGTGATATAAAAGGAATAATGAACTTGAAAAAGGTTCTTAAGAAGGTATAGATTAACTCTAGTTTATTATTCAGGAGATCAAAGAATGGTCGAGTGAATTCAGACACGAGGTAATGGAACTTTTTAACCCAATTTACATTCTTTGGGTTAATCTCCTATTTTAAAATTATGTCAAGATATTATTATGTCCTATCTTGTATTTATAATTTCTTTATATATAAATATAGTGAATACACATAATAGATCTAGTTTATTTAAAAAAAATGATATTTGTAAGGGACTTCGTCTCAATCTCCATTCATTGAGGCATATTTTGTTTTATACACAAATTTCTTTTATACGGTGTATAAACCCCCTTGAATTTTACGTTTATTCAAAAGGAATATTTTTATACAAATCATTTTACTAAATGACAAAAATGAATGTTTTTCTTGTCTTACGTATGTGGCAACAATGACTTTTCCGCCGCCGTGACCATTATTTGAGTTTCGGCTTCCTCTACAAGCCATAAATATTTTTTTAAATGAAAAGTAAATACAAAGTTTTAATTTTATTTTGGTATTGAAAATGGTTTTGATAATGTTTTTATTATATCAATGTGTTGTATTGATATCTTGTGATTGAAATGTGGAAATGTTATGTTTCTTTTATGCATGTTTTATGTGATATGATTATGTTATGGTTTATGATATGTTTAAACCTATTCATATGAGGAATGAATTGGACTTAATAAGTGACGAGTGGAGCCCGCTATAGCTCCTTGATGCATCGATAGGTCTCATGAGACAAACTAGTGTCTTGGCATGAGGCCTTGACAAAATCTTATTTGTGGTCTTGGCATGAGGCCTTGGCTACATGGCTATGATAGTCTGGCATTATGCATTCCATCATTATGAAAGTGGTTATTGATATTGCATGTGATTATTAGACCAGTAGAATATCCATGTGAAGAAGTAAATGGCATTATCTCATTTTACTTTTGCCATATTATGTTGAAGTTCAAGTTTAAAAGTATTTTTTTAGTTATACATTGCCTTAAATGTTAATGTTTATTTATGAAAGCTTTCGCAATATTGTTATCCTTACTGAGTATCTGAGCTCACCCATTTCAATGTTTCAATATTTTCCAGGATGTGAAGAAGTATTTTATGAATGACCTGCAGGGATAGTCAGAAGAGGATATGAGTGTGGACTATGGAGACTTTGTTATTTTAGTTTTTCACTTTATGATGTAATGTAACATTTATGAATGTATCTAGTGTTTCCAAGGCTACTAAACTAATCAGTCTTTCGAGACTTGATCCTTTGTGATCATGCCAATGTTACGAAGTAATGCACCGACTATGCGTAGCTGGGGTCGGGGCGTTACAGTTGGTATCAGAGGCAGTTTAGTACTAACCTTGGAAGCTAGATTTAGATATACTCTGATTAGAGCACATAGCCCAAAGATAGACTTTGAGTATTAGTATAGAAGAACTTCCTAGAATTTTGTTGTTGTAGAGATTTTGTGAGTTTTCTGAGCAATACATCCCTGTCTGGATACGAGAAGGTAGTGGTGGCTCTGGCACAGATGTACCTAGGGGTAAAACCCGAAAACACCGCTTTGAGCTAGACTCGAACGGGAACTGGTGCACGACAATGGGCCTTACTTAACTCTTGGTTACGACACTCCTGGGGGATATTCTTAGGAAAATTCTCTTTTTCTTTACAAACCACTATGAAGGGTTATGAGTATATAATTCTCAAAGAAAACATTTTTATGGATTATATCCATAAATAGTTCAATTTATGTTAAGTATTTTACAAGTATAGAATTATGTATTTTGATTCATAAACTAATCTAGTTTATGCCATTGTTTAGAAATGGCGCCTAGTGGAAGGAATGGAAACCGTATCAATGCACGCACTCCGTGTAGGGATTGCCCTCCTGCTCAAGATAATTATTGTGGATCTGGAGATACAACTGGTGCTGATCAACTTATTACCATACTGGG